>OV651814.1:86384497-86867851 GCA_927349885.1 Psylliodes chrysocephalus
CAACCTTGCACATTATTGCTATTTAAAACAAATTGTTGACATAATTAAACAAAATTTTATGTACCGGATGTTATTTAAATAATTAATTAAAATTAGGAAAAATATGAATTTATACGAATCGTGACATGCCCCCCTCCTTTATACTCTTCACAGATTTTTTTTAGAATCAATAGACTTTGCGAAATGTAGCCAATGGACTATTTTCGGTTTTAATCCCCATGTTTTTCCAAATGGCCTTCTCCCTACAATGAGATACATTTTACATTTGTTGGTCCCTTTTTGTAAGTGTCTGTTCCAACTAAGTTTGCTATCTAGGATTAGAGTCACCTCAGATATGGTCGTTTTATTTGAGATAATGCACTGAAAACTCACTTTCATCCATTAGAGATTTTAAATATTTTTTAAATTAAAATATAAAAAGGACCTGACATGTTTCACTGACTAACTATATATTGAGACAATTTTTTTTTTTATTAAAATTAACGTGTCTCGGCATCAGGGGCCATTGACACAGGTATAATTATAATATTACAAGAGGTTTTACAAAAATATACACTATCTACAGACAAAAGAAAAAAAAACCTAATTTACAAAACTATAGGGTACAGGAAAATAATTTATACTAATTTAAATTTGATTAAATAAATTCACAACTTTTAAAAAATTAAACAGTTTTCCAAATTCACTAGGACATCTAAGGATACTAATGCTATCACTCAAACCATTCTTAGCCCGTTGAGTTTTCAACTCTATTATTTCAAAATTGTTTTTTCTTACTACATGAATAATAAATTCGCTGTACCTTCACACACTTACTACACACGGAATAAGCAATTTCAAGTAGGTAAGTCCCTATGTTCAAAAATCAATTGGGCAGCATTCCTGCATTTACATGAGCCCAAAATTGTTTAATACGATTCCACTAGAATTAAGAGTAGTAATAACTAATCCACATAAATTCAAAAAAATATTAGAAATGAGACCTACTTGAACAAACTCTGTAGTCAATAATTTGTATATTTGAAAAAATTCTGCAGTCAATAATTTGTATAGTTGAAAATTCCTAAATCAAGCTTTAATAAATACCTACTATTGTTTTTTGTATTTATTTAAATTTATTGTATCTATATTTATATATACAGGGTGTTTCTAAATTCATGCGACAAAATTCAGGAGGCGATTGCTCGTATAAAATTAAGATGCGTCTTTCCTATAACAAAATTTCCTCAGCCCACCCCTTTTTGAGATATTACCCTTAAAAGGTGGTGACTAAAATTGAGTTTTTATTTTTTTTTTCTAAAATTTCAGTAAAGCTATAAACTTGAAATTTTATAATTTTCGTGCACTCGCAAAGGACTAACCACGGGTATTTTTTCAATATTTGTTACATTATAGGGGGGTGAAATCAGCAACCCTTACTTTATTTCATATCAAAACTTTTTCGATGTGAAGTTTTATAAAATAAAATTTAAACTTGAAATCCTTGTTTTATTTAAAAAAAAAAATTATTTTTAAATTTTTTCCCCAAAACCAATAGCTGCAGAGAAAAAAAATAAACACCATAATTTATAATTTTTTTTAATAAATTGAGTGGAAAACAGTAAAATGTAATACGATTCATAATAAATGCTGGAAATGACAACCTCTAGTCAAAATACATGAACGTAGCCTACGTGTCATGGATTGCCGTACACGTTCAAAGATTTGAGGTGTAAAAATAAAAACTCAATTTTAGTCACCACCTCTTAAGGATGATATCTCGGAAAGAGATGGGCTAAGGAAATTTTGTTATAGGAAAGACCCATCTTAATTTCATACGAGCAATCACCTCTTGAATTTTGTCGCATGAATTTAGAAACGCCCTGTATATTGAGCTATATTAACACTTTCTGATCTTTGTAATTTCATTATCTATTATTTTTTGTATTTATGTTAAATTTTATTGTATTTGTGATTGTTATTGTAACGAAACATGTGAAAAATTCCCTTATCTAGTTTTTACATTTATTTATATGTATCTCAAAATTGTTTTATTATATTTTGAAAAAAAAATTAGTATGAATAAATTCATTTTTATTTGTTTTTGAAATCTACATTTAATGCATGGAATCTACGTTTGTGAAAATCGGTTCAGGTACAGTATATTTTTTATGTCAAGAAAGTACTCTTCCCCCAGCTACTTAAAAATAGATTGATATTTTTTAACACCTTAATAAGGGCCGATTCCACTGTTGTGTTAAACGGAGATTAAAATGACATTGTTATTTAAAAATGTCATTTTAAACTTCGTTTAACACAACGATGGAATCGGTCATAAGAGAATAATAATATTATTTAGTGCGATAGATTGCGCAACCTAGCAGAAAACTACAGTCTTAAAAACATTTTTTCATGGCCGATCTACAGTTTTCGAAATACGGCTGGTCGTCACCCTTAATAAATTAACCTGTAGATATAGATTTTCAGTAAATTCAAAAGAATCGCGTATTAATTTTAGCTTATCCAATCCAGCCAATAATATTTATGTAGGTACATATTTAACTTCAAGAAATGGTTACAATTAACATACATGAAACAACGAAAATTCATATTTCAGTTTAAGCAAAAGAAGATTCAAAATTTTTCTGAAACACAAAGCCACTAGCAAACTAATTGTAAAAATTACGCAACAAATGTTTAAAATACGTAATTGTTTTTAATAATAATTATCATACCTAGCAGAGAGAAGACATTAACTATGTCTTATCTCTGATACCTAGTGTATTTGTCTATGAGATAAATTACAATATTTAAATTTTAAGTATCTTATTTGAATGCAAAAACATAAAAATATTAGGGCTCGGAATTGTATTCGGTTAATTTGATAATTCGAATACTCAAAATTCGATATTTTTAGATCGAAATTAATCGAATAGTCGAATATTCAAATACTCGAATAGTCGAATATTCGAATAGTCGAATATTCGAATAGTCGAATATTCGAATAGTTGAATATTCGAATACTCAATATTCGACTAATTGAACTAGGTATTCGATACTCGAATATTCGACTATTCGAACACTTAAATATCGGAATACTGTACATGTTCAAATATTTGGATATATATTTTGAATTTTATGTACCTAATTTAAATATTTCTTTTTTATCTATTGCTTAAAAATAAAGGTAGAAGAAAAATGACTAACAAAATTCTGACTTGGTATTTGGTAAATGAGGGGAACCCCAAAGTTGTTTCACATTCGCACTTTTCACACGCTTGTTTATTTTTGTTAAGTTATAACTTACTATTACTAGTTATTTTTTCATATTAGTGTGTGTATGTCTGTCAGTCAACGCTTGCCCGCTACAGGTGTTAAATATGAGTTTAGAACGCAGTAAGATTTGGCTTTACTTCGATAAAAAAGAAAATGGTGTGTAGTGTAAATTATGTAATTACAATGTCATACACAGAAGTAATACCAGTAATTTGTGGAATCAATTAAGAACTGAGCATTATACCAAAACAAACAGGTATGCATTATACGTTAGTCAAATACTCGAACATTCGAATACTCGTACAATCGAATATCGTATATTCGAATACTCGAATATTCGAATACTCGAATATTCGAATACTCGAATATTCGAATACTCGAATGTTCGAATAGTCGAGTATTCGAATATTCGAATGTACGAATATTCGAATAGTCGAATACTCGAATATTCGTATAGTCGAATAGTCGAAAGTCGAATAGTCGAATATTCGAATAGTCGAATATTCGAATACTTAGAAATATTCGAATAGTGAATAATATGGGTATTCGAATAAAGTTTCAAACGAATATTCGAATACAAAAATCTGAAAAATTCCGAGCCCTAAAAAATATAGTTCACTGTGGAACTTACCCAGACAATACACCAAATCCCAGAGATATCCACAGAATATCTTTTGTGGATATCCAATATATCCACAGGATATCAGAAATATTCCGTGGATCTAATATGGATATCCAAATGTCCGTCTATATCCAGAATATAGAAGATACCCCTATGGATATCCAGCAAAATATCTAATGGGTATTTTCCAGACAATACAAGAAATCCCAGAGATATCCACAGAATATATTTTGTGGATATCCAACCAAATGTCCGTCTATAACCCAGAATATCGAAGAATTCGGATATTCAGCAAAATATTTTATGGATATCTTTAGTAGATGTTCATAAGTAACCACCAATGATTATTGAACAACGTCGAAAGAAAATAGCAGAGATAAAAAATATTTTCAACACTTAAAATATTTTCAACACTCTGCCTTTGATTTTGCCCACTAAGGAGAAAGTCATCCTTATTAGGACTCTTCAGCAGTAAATGGAAATTCTCGACTCCAGTCTCTAACTGATCTACAAATTTCGATCGAACTCAATTACGGCGAGTTGAGCATGAGCACGAGCGAAAGTGGTATCGCCATCTATACTTAGTAAGCAAAATCAAAAAATTTATCTAGTGGATATCCATGATGGTTTGCGTTCGCGCCTAGACTTTGATATATTTAGTGGATGTCCATGGGATATTGAATACACCTTAAAAAAATTAATTTTAAATATCTGAACGGTACTGTTAGCCACAATGGCATAATTTTTTAATAATTTGCTATATAATTACTATTATTTATGGACATTTGCATGTCTATAAATTAAATCTCATGGATATAAAATAGATATCCACCATGGACTGGATATTCAGTGGATATTGGGATGTTCAGTAGATATCCAAAGGATTTGGTGTGCTGCCTGGGGGATAATATATACGCAATTTGCTCAAAAGTGACCAAATCCCTAGATTTCCAACTAGTATTAAACTTTATTTTTTAATTTAAATCAATAAAAATGATTTTCCAGTACGTCTGTATATGTTTAAAAAAATGGGCGAGTTTCTGTACTGACGTCACAAATTGACATTTGACTTCTAGAAACTAAAAAAAAAATAACTAAACAAAAAAAAAGGAAAATTATAAGCTGTAATTATAAAAATTATATAATTATTCTAATGGCCAAATACTTACTAGGTTGATGGCTCATAAAAAAAAGCTGAATTAGGAATTTGTAAATTGCAACAATAGAATAATTCCATTAGGCATTCTAAACAAAATAGCTATATCAAGCTAGCGAGCACTCTGTGGCGGCACCATACAAGACCTGGTGGGTTTTTTGTAGCTTTTTTGTTACGCTATTTGCGAATTTGTAGCTTTGCCCAGGTCCGAAAAAACAGCGGATCCGCTAGCTTGAATTTCCATAAATTCCATAATAGCGGCACAGATTCAGACCCAGCTGGTTTTTCGTAACTTTTTTGTAGCTTTTTTGTTGCGCTAGTCTCCCTTGTAGCTTGTACTGAACCTGGGAAAAGCGCGGATCCGCTAGCTTAGCGGATATTTGTAGCGGCACCAGCCCGGACTCGGCTCATTTTTTGTAACTTTTTTTTAGCTTTTTTGTTACGCCTGTCTCGATTTCGTTGCGAGGCCTGAACGTGAGTAATAATCGTTCCTCCATGAGCGTGAGAGAAAAGTGCGTTAATTTAAAATCAAGTTTCGGCCTCTACAAGTGACTATCTGTTGCTAGATGGCACCGCAGTATTGCATTTCACGAATTATGGCCATCTTCCATCCAATATATTTTTCTAAATCGGACATTTTCAATTATTTGTCCGATATTAATGTAAAATACATATTGACAAGATTATTAAAATAGTTGTATGCCGGACGCGACTATTTTCCCGATCGGGTGTTTTCGGGTATTTTTACTACTAAAAACTTACTGCTAACTTCACACCGGTGGTAATAGCTACCAAACAATTACCTATTCTCACTATATACAGGGTGTTCCATCTCAGACGAGCCACCCCGTATAGTTCTTATCCCATAGTAATTGGAAAAATTTCCCGAAACACGTCTGATGATTTTCTTTGGGGGACATCTTTTGACGTATATTTGAGGCTTGAACGAGCAACCCCCTATAAGGAGGCGCTTCAATCCCTAAAAATTAAATAGAGAAGAGGGGTTGGGTGATACTTCATTTGTAAGGTCCTGGAAGCCTCTTTACAACGGTGTATGAAAAAAATCACATTCTTAAAAAAAATCAATTGTTTTATCATGCTTACAATCAAAAAAATCAAAACTGCGTTTTTAAATGAAATATTCAATTTGTCTTCCATTGACTTCCATGCAATAATAAATTCTTTCGAATTAATAAATAAAAACAAATCAAAACATTTTCTTATCTTGCCTTCATTTTTTGTTCTTAGAAGGTGTTTATCACGTTTCTTCGATCATTATTCATGTGATAAAACAATTAATTTTTTTTAAGAATGTGATTTTTTTCATACACCGTTGTAAAGAGACTTTCAAGACCTTACAAATGATGTATCACTCAACCCTTCTTCCCTATTCCATTTTGAGGGGTTGAAGCGCCCCCTCATATAGGGGGTTGCTGGTTTAAGCCTCAAATATACGTCAAAAGATGTCCCCAAAGAAATTCATCCGACGTGTTTCGGGAAATTTTTCCAATTACTATGGGATAAGAAATATACGGGGTGGCTCGTCTGAGATGGAACACACTGTATAGTTGTGATCCGACAGAATTAAACACTGGTCCATAAATACTGCAAAACGAGTGGTTAAGGAAATCATTTAAAAAAGATGTAAGAATATTCTTGATTCAACAAAAGTATAAATACATAAACAACACTAAAAAACATTTAAAAACAAATGTCCGATTTTGAGATTATATCTAAATTTCTCAAAAATATATTGGATGGAAGATGGCCATAATTCGTGAAATGCAATACTGGTGCCATCTATCAACATATAGTCACACTATCGAGTTGCACCTATTACTTTTCACTCACGCTCATGGAGGAACGATTATTACTCACGTTCAGTGCGTCGATTCTCGAGCTTGGACGATGTGAGCGTTCCTATAGGAGAGGTGAACGATCACATCCTACAGCGTTTCTCTCGAAGTGGTTTGGCCGTATTCCCGAAACTCGGTGAACGTGATCAAACGGGGGAATAAAGTGCACGGTGTTGCCAACTCTTAATATCTTCTTTTTCTTGATTTTTGTAGACATTTGAACTATATTTTGTTAACTGGATATAATTTTGTGATAATAAAAGAAGAAAATATTAAAATTGTCACCTATCCGTATTGAATTTGACATATTTGGAGAATATTAATTATGAATTAGAAATTAAGAGTGTGATTAAGAGGTCGTTTCGTAGGAGTTTTCTATAATATGATAAAAATATATATATATATATATTTTTAATAAAAGCATAGAAGAGGGAAAAGAAAAACGTACAGCCATTACAGAGTTCACTTTTTTAAGATAATTAATTAAAAATTAAATTTGCAAACCGGAAATTTAAAGTATAGGTAGTCGATTTTGTTTTAAATTTTGTGCTAAAGAAAAGTAAGTTTGTATTAATATCAAATAAATAATTTTATTAATAAAAATTCGGTAAAGAAAATTCAATACATATGTTTACAAATATATAGATTAGACTAATTATATAAACTGGAGTGACCGCCTCATAGAAATTTGAAATATTTTCAACTAACTTATTATATAAGTAAAGGGTTATAATTTATTTCGAAATTTTTTTTATAACTTTTGTTTACTACCTACGGAATCTGCAACTCTTAATTATCCTTCCTCCGTGCTACCTACTTTAACTAACTGTAGCTTAACTAGATTATTGTCAATACTTATACTTTATTTCAACTTTTCAAATATCACTTTCTCAGTTTAATGGGATTAAATTAACATTTTTAACAATCATTCTTTGTGTTTTTCTAATTTTGTAATTATTTTTACAAAACAAAACCATACAATTTGCTTTCAGTAAAGATATTTGTCATAGAAGACAATTTATAAACTTCTTAACACTGAACACTAATATCAATTTTGGGATTTTTCATAATTTGTATTCCCATTTTAGGCAATAAATATAGCTTAAATGGTACCTACCTAATAAATAGTACGACCCTTATTTATTAGGATTTTGGGATTTTCCCTAATTTACAATTCCCAGAATACGAATAATAGATATGTAGGTATGTATAGGTACCCATGCATTTATTAGAATTACAATAATTGATTTTTGTGATGAGGTACCAAATAATATTTTACTTATGCTAATACATTATTCACTCTATTGTTATCAATAATGATTTTATTAAAAATATAAAAATACGAAATGTACGAATATGAAAAAAGTTAAAAAAATTACTTAATTACGGGCCAAAAATAATAAATCAGCTACCCCGCATGCGTTTACTAATAATTCTTGAGAGAACACGGCGTTCTCCTACGAAATACCAGTAGAACGATGTTCCTACGACTTTCGTAGGAAGTGAACGTTCCTATGACTTCAAGAATACGGGCTTAGCGAATTTCAGGAGAAACACGCCCTCTATTCCTATAGGAACGCCGTTCCTACGACTCAAGAATACGGTCCCTGGGGGGCTATTTTCAAACTCGAGAGAATTCATTTCTCTCAAGAGAAATGTCATACGTCAACGTAAAACCGTTTTTTAGGGCTTTTAGGGCCAGTGTGAACTCACTGACTGTTTCTCTCGGTTTATTTAGAGAGAATTAAAATCTTCCTAAGAATTTTAATCCTCGATGCCTTTAAAAACAACATTTCCACATTGACGTATGACATTTCTGATGAGAATCTTGAGAGAAATGAGTGCTCCCATACTTTGAAAATAGCCCCCCAGGCCTCGCAACGAAATCGAGACGGGCGTAACAAAAAAGCTACAAAAAATTAGCCGAGTCCGGGCTGGTGCCGCTACAAATATCCGCTAAGCTAGCGGATCCGCGCTTTTCTCAGGTTCAGTACAAGCTACAAAAGGGAGACTAGCGTAACAAAAAAGTTACGACAAACCAGCTGGGTCTGAATCTGTGCCACTATTATGGAATTTATGGAAATTCAAGCTACCGGATCCGTTGTTTTTTCGGACCTGGGCTAAGCTACAAATTTGCAAATAGCGTAACAAAAAAGCTACAAAAAACCCGCCAGGTCTTGAATGGTGCCGCCACAGAGTGCCCGCTAGCTTGATAGAGCCAAACAAAATAGCTAACAGTGGAGGTTATGATATGGCAAAATTATGGCAACCCTGTAGGCCTGGTGATTTGACAAGGTCATTGAAATAAATAATTACATAGAATGATCATCCATGTTTTTTAAAATAAATATAAGCATATGCCTTAAAGTAAAAATATAGGTAATTATTTTTTTTACTATATTCAAAGGCTAAATATTGGTTTGTAAACACATCTTTGCAAAATCGATTCTGATTAATGAGCACTTGCGAGGCAATATGGCCGCTCGTAAACGACCCGCTGTGAGCAATCTATATAAATATATATGCATCATTGACCCTGTCAATTGACAACAGGCTCAGTTTGATAGGTCGTTGAAATGCCTGTTCTTTCATTGCGTTCGGTCTGCCAAGTTCCTTTAACACTTTTTACTCCAAACGACCCAACACGGTTAAGGCCCGTATTTATAAACAAAACTCAGCTGAGTCGTGCTGCGTTTGAGAATCCACATCGGATGCATTTTTATACATCTCGAGCGTTTTTTTATCCACATCGGACACATCTGTCCCATTACATTAACGTATACTGAATCACGTGATCAAAGATTTTTTACATCTCAGATGCATCCGATGTGGATTCTCAAACGCAGCATCGGACTTGGGTAAGTCGTCCTTGAACGAAAATCGAAGTTCGGTTATATCGCATGAATTTAGAGATGGGTAGTAACAAATCCGTAAATGTACATAACAATTACAGATTTCCTATTATCCATTTCTAAATTCAAGTTTAACACCAGAACCACCTAGAACTTTAGAGACATTGTAACCGAACTTTGATTTTAGTTCAAGGACGACTTACCCAAGTCCGACTCACGTAAGTTCTGTTTATAAATACGGGCCTTAATGTCATTTAAAAGCACCCTAAAAAAACTCCGCTTTTGTCCCGCTCCAGCCCCTGACTATCCGAACTCGCCTTTACCGTCTTGTCACTTTACTTGTCAGCATTTTGACAGAAAGGCAAAGGTTTGGTTATGTTAACCTTAAACAAATAAAGTAATTGTTTTTGTTTAATTTTCGATTATTTAATTTTTAAGACCATGGACTTGAAACAAGAACCCTTAGATTTATATGAAGGGTTTATTGTTAAAACAGAACCAAATGTTGCTCCAGGACAAATAGAACAAAATGATAAATGTTCTACAAAACAAGAACCCTTTAAAAATGATCATTATGTAGTTAGATTTGACGATATTGACAATAAATGTGAATATCAAGATACTGAGTATTTGGTAAATGTTGATGAAATTAAACAAGAAACTCTTGAATGTATTGTGCCTAAAATTGAATATGAACCTTCGAATTTTCCAGAACAAATTGTACGTGATTCATTACAATTTGTTTCTGGAACCATTAAAAAAGAACTTGATGTTTGCGATGCCGTTGACGTTAGCAAAACCAAGCAAGAAGTTAGTGTTAGTGAATATATACAACTTAAAACTGAAAGAGAGCTTTTGACCAGTCATATTGATTTACCGACTTTGAAAAGTGAAAGTACCGAGTTTTCGGACAATTTCGTACAGCTGCGTAGCAGGAAATATGCGAGAAAGACATTGAAAAAGTTAAAAACTAGAAGAAATGATATTTCTAAGTCAAAGAAGAAGCTAGATCCCTGCCTTGTCTGCCAAAAAAGTAAGTGTTTTATTTATAGTTTATTTACAGTTAATTGACATACATTGTTATCTTATTTAAATAATATCGGTTTTATTTTTAAAATCAGTAAAGGCCGAGGGGTCAATCACAGTTTGAAATCATGTAGGTGCACCAATTCCAATAATTCCACTTAAAATTCTAACAATTCCAATAAAAAATCCAGCAATTCCAATAACAATTCCCAACAATTACAATAATTATACCAGTAAAATTCCAATGATACTTTTAATTTTTTGCTTTACATCGACTTTGTTTGAAATAGGAATTGTTATAACTTTCTATATCTGTAACTTGTGTAAGGGAAGGTGAGTTACCCCCACACATCATCCTAAGATAATAAGCAACTCCTAGCTCGTAAGACAGCCTACAGATTTAATGTAGTTCACTACATCGCCAAGAGGTGCTTCTCTTACATCGGCCAATGTTAGCCAATACTGAACACAAAATTTCTAATAAATGAGAGTGTGAGGCAATCGTAGAGAATGTGCCTGATGGTCTCATCTTCTTGTTCACATCCCCTGCAGAGTGCGGATTCTGGCAACCCCATGATATGGATTTGGCCATGACCAGTTAGAATGCCTGTGACTATGTGCAGATTTTGTCTAGTCATAGTCAAGTATTTGTCAGGATAACTTAAGAGCTCTCTGGTAACTCTGCAGACTCTTGTGTCATCCCATCTTTCCTTGAATTACACATAACGTTAAGCAGCTTTTAAAAATAAGTGACTGAACTCAAAAATTATGTAAATTTGTCGATGAAAAACAATAATTTTTAATGTAGCAAAAGCAAACTTATGTGGAAAAAGCAAAAATTTGTTTGGTTGTGGAACTTTTTAAATATTGTTTTATATTTTGTTGATTAATGATACAAATTCTTTTATTTTTTTAACAACTTTTAGTTTGTAAAAAGTGCATAAGTATATTATTACTTAAACACTTTATAATAAAAAAAAAAGAAAAAACAAAAAAATAAAAGAAACAGTGATGTAGGTATTTAACATAACAGATTGGTTAAAGGTAAAAGAAGTAAGAGAAAAAGAACAATTATCAACTATATAATTCATAAATAATAAGTTCTTCCTTAAATTGACTAGGATTCTGAACATTTTTAAAATTTTGAGACAGATTATTGAATTGATCGATCCCTTTATGAAATAAGCTTTTCATAGAACTACTTTTATTAGTTGTTTGTATATAAAATTTGATAGAGTTTGCTGCCCTTGTGTTTCTTTGATGTATTTCCGTGACCGGGATTAGTTGACAGTTAAGATATTCAGGCAACAAATTGTTTATTATTTTAAATATAAAAACCATTGTTTGTACATATAACAGTTTTCAACACTTAGCCAATTTAAGGCATCTAACATAAAATGAATACTGGTATATTTGTTATAAGCTAATATCACTTGCATCGCTTTGTTTTGTAGGACCTGTAGTCTATCAAAATTGGAACATCCTGTATATGAGTGATTCTCTGGCATTTTTACATTTTCAAAAAGCTTGGGAGAAAAAAAAATGTTTTTTAAATAGATTTGCAACTTGTTTATCTTAAAGGTTGTACTAATGGCTTCTGGTTTCTAGCTGGCTAACTAAATATTTTCTAAAAGTTGTGAGATAAAGTTGGAAGATACCTGTCATGTTGAGAAATTCGTCATTACCGTCCTTTATGTTCTTCTGCATGAAAACGAGTGAAGTCTTTATTATTATGAGATTGTGTGTCATACATATAACTAGTGCATGAACATGTAATGAAAAGGTGTGCAGTTAGCCATAAATAGGCAAATAAATAAATAACGTACTACCACGCACGAGGCAGGTCTCTCTGCCTTCTGTGGTATACCCTCCATTTATTTCCTTTGTAAAAGTGAAAAATGAAACTGTATTTGATTTTGTATTTTGTATTGGGAAATAAATATTATTATTATCATTATTATTATTATTAAAAGCCAATTACGCTTTCTTTATTCTAATGGTAACTGGAAGAATAAGGAAAAAGTAAAATAATCGAAATTTACAAGTTAATCTTTTTTGTAATTTTGAAAAAACATATGAGATATTATAAATTTCATTAGGAATGGTTAGTCACTTATAGTTACTTCATATAAATCCACCAAATCGTATTTTGGGAAAACTATATAGGATATATTTTTCATTTGATGAAGAAGGACGGTAATTTATTTATTTATTTATAATACAATACTCTACAGGTCATAAACCCAATTACAGAGCAGGAATTGACAGAATATAATTATTAATAGATCACATTTTTTATATGAATGTTAAGCACATAAAAAGAACTTGTATTTCGTAATAGGTAACAAATTAACTAAGATAAAAAGTGAGATTTTATATCTGACAAATTGCAACTAAATATATCAAGATCATTGACAATAGAATTTGTTACTGTACACATGGTATGGAGCGGAGAATTTTCCAGAACATTTGTGCGAGATGTATTTATATAAAAAGTATTCGGGTGTCTGGAAGAAATTCTGGGAATGCAAATATTAAACTTTTCTAATAAGGTTGGGCAGTCAATAATACTTTTAATAATTTTATAAGTTACTACTACACTATAATAATCACGCCTTCTATTGAGACTGAAAAAGTTATGGTTTTGTAGTAATTCAGAGTGAGGTGTACCTATTAGAGGATAAATGCCATCAGTTTTCAGGCTTAGCAGTTTTAAAAATCGTCTTTGAATTGCTTCTATTCGATCTATATGATACTGATAAAAGGGGCTCCACACAACTGAAGCATATTCTAACTTTGATCTTATAAAAGCATAAAATAGAGTTTTTAAGGTAGAGGTTTCTTTGAAATCACTACTGCTACGTGCAATTAATCCGTACATTCGATAGGAGGAGGATACAACATTATCAATATGCTTATTAAATGATAGTGCAGTGTCAAACGTGACGCCAAGATCAGTAAATGTTTTCGGTCGCTCAAGAGCAACGTTTTCTATTGAATAATTAAATATTAGGATATTCGTTTTTAAACTGTATGATATAACTTTACATTTATCTGGGTTTAGTGACAAGTTATTTTGATAACACCATTCAACAATCCGTGTTAGGTTTGCTGAAAGGTTCTCGCAATCACCTATCTTCTCTACGAGGCAGTATAGTTTTAGGTCATCAGCATACAAAAGCAAATTTACATTTATAACATCTGCAATATCATTAATGAACATAATAAAAAGGAGGGGTCCTAGATTCGATCCTTGTGGAACACCAGAAGAAGCACTATATTCAGCAGACCTAAAACCATTAAGCTGGACATATTGCTTTCGATCCCATAGATAGGATTGAAATAGTGAAATTAAAGAAGGAGATAATCCAAAAGCTACAAGTTTGTTAAGCAGAATGCCATGATCAAGTCTGTTGAAGGCCTTAGAAAAGTCTGTGTAAATAACATCAGTTTGGGCTCTGTTATCAATAGATTCAGCAATATATTGGGTAACGGTCAGGAGGTTGGTGACTGTTGAACGACTTTTTATGAAACCATGTTGATTTATACTTATATTACAACTTACATGACGACATATAACTCGCTCTAACAGGATTTCAAAAACCTTTGCAAAGTTGCATATAATAGAGATAGGTCGATAATTTGAAATATCTTGTCTATCTCCTTTCTTGAAAATGGGACAGACCTTTGAGGATTTCCAGACCTCTGGTATTGTAGCCGATTTTAAACAAATATTAATTAGTATGGAGAGGGGACGAGCAAGCACAGAAGAACAATCTTTTAGGACAAAAGCTGGAATATCGTCTGATCCGGTGGTCTTTTTTGGCTTAAGTGATCTTAGTGCCTCATATACTTCCTTTTCACTGAAGCTTGTAATATTTAAAAAGTGATTATTATTTGTCCCAGAATTGGGTTGAAAAGGGAAAGAAATAGTATAGGACTGTTTAAAAAGATTTGCAAAACCATTTAGAATATTAGAAGGCCCCTCCAGCATTTGACCTTCAAAATTCAATACTTGTGATATTTTGGAACTACCTCGTTTATTATTTATAAATGCCCAAAATCTGTTTGGGTTGTTATGTATTTCTTCCTCAGTTTTGCCTAAAAATTTCTTGTATGCAACATCAACATCATGCTTTATTTTAGCCCGAAGGTGTTTAAAATCTTCAAAGGCCTGTAAATTGCTTTCACGCTTGTATTTGCGCCAAATTCTACTTTTAGTCTGTAAATCTTTAATAATGCTACCATTGTACCAAGGAGGATATTTATTTTTGGATTTAAGTGTATATTTGGGACAGCAACGATCGAAAACGTTATAAAGCTTGCCATAGAAATATGTGGATGCATCTTCTGAATTATCAAACGCTTCCAAGAAGGTCCAGTCAATAAGAGATATTTGTTCATACATTTGTGGAAAGTTGGCTCTTTTGAAGTTATAACTGTTCTGAAAACAGGATTGCAATTTACATTTGAAGTTATCCTTTATCTCTAGTATACAAGTAATATCCAAAGCAGGATGATGTCGATCTTCGGTTACAAATGGATCCAGTGATTTCTCCACATGACATTTTTTATTAAAAAAACCAGGTCTAGGAGTCTATTAAGGTTATTAAATACAAAATTATTTTGAGAAAGATCAAAAATTTGTGAAAAATTATTAAGGGTAGTGATTTCCCTATTAGTTGCACCAGAATCCAGATAGTTAGCATAGTCGCTAACATTAAAGTCTCCTACAACGAGAACTGTATTATTATGTAATATATGCAACAATGCCAGGGCTTCAAAAAGTTGTTCAAACTCAGTTAGTGGAGTTTGAGGTGGTATGTAAATATTTAACAAATAAATATATTTATATAAAAAGATTATTTTAACAACTATGATATCAATCAATTTAAGCTGAGGAAAGTTAAAATCAGATAGATTAATTTCTACGGAAACAAAGTCTTCATGTACCCCAATAAGCACACATCCACCTCTCGTTAAAGAAGTCTGTTCAAAATTACGATCCATCCTGTATATGTTAAAATTATCCGGAAATAATTCTAAATTGTTAATGGATGAGTCAAGAAGGACGGTAATGACAATTGTGGGACGGTAATGATCAAAAGGTAAGGTAGCGTGTAAGTTGTAAATAAAATATCTGATTTCTTGAACAAATATAAGTATTAAAATGTGTATTGTTCTTATGTTATGTTATTTTATTAATACAACAAGATTATATATAAGTATGTTTAATCTTAATTTATCTAACCATGATACAAGATGACAAGATTTTAGCATGGATGATTGATGACGATCTGACAACCATCTGTCAAGTGTCTAACGTAGAACATAGAACACGAACTTAAATAAAGATATAACATCAGACTGTAAAAGAGGAACTTGCATAAATCAGAATATAGGATGCCAACTAATAGGCAACCAAGAATACACTATGTTACAAAATGTATCAAAAATATAAATAAACAATAGAACTCCAAAAAATAAAACGAAAATGTTATTTATCTACTTAAAGTATTCCAATAACATTACAAACTAAATGATGCCTTAAAAACAAATATTAGTATTAGTCTTAACAAGGTAACGTTTTTAATAAATCATCAATGCGTGCTTTTTGCACAATACTGAAATGTCTTGCAGAAATTGGTTTTGGGGGATATTCTAAAATGCATAAAATTTCATCGGATGCCACAACTTGTATATCAGACTTTTCTGGCCAAAAGAAATGTTGTCCAGCTCGAGCCATGAAAGATATTTTCAAATTATCTTCAATAGTATCTTCTACTATCCCCGGATACCAGTTTGTATCATAAAGCACAGCCACCCAATCACCACATTTTATTTCTGCTGTAGTCTTACTGCAAGCTTGACTACTTTCCTGTAAAAGAAAAAAACATAATTTAAAGTACATACTGTGCTTTTTATAACAAAAAATAATATTGCTACTCAGTTTGTGACTCACCGTTGAAAGTACAGAATCATCAGGAGAATTATCAGGTGCATTATATGTTATTTCATCTTCAATTTCGTAACTTTTATCTAAACTCATTTCATCATTGTCATCTTTAGGATACGCTACTTCACATAGTTCGTAATGAGAACAATCTTCACAAATACAACTGAGGTATTTAAATTTAAGTTTCTGGGGATTGTCAGATTTCCATAACGCTTGATGTATTTGCATTGTTCCTTTAATAGATTTTAATGATAATGGAGCTACATCTCGGAATTTTCTAAATTCATTTTCGTCTATCAAAAAAAGTTTTATTTTTGATTGTGAATTTGTAGTATGAAGAACATTGACAAAGTCTTTTGCGCACATTATGTCGTGGCCGTGAGAAACTGCCAAATCGGCCATCTTCTTTAATGATCCTCCAACTCCATCTGCAGAACTCTTTCCATGCCCTGCCTTTGAGAAATTCCATGTTAGTATCTTAAAACCACGCATTTTTCCAAAATAAGTTATTAGAAAGAAATTTATTTTATTTCGATATTGAGAGGTAGGACCATCACTAATAAAATGAATGGTATCAAGTCCAGAGATCAATTTTGTAGCTAACTCTAGTGCTGGTTGTAAATGGGCCCAAATTGCATAAGGTTCGTGGCAGAGTTGATCCGAAACAGAGGTAAAGGATTGGTGGTGCAATTCTTCACCAATTTTAAAATATATGACACCAGTGTGCAGACTAAGTTGGGGTTTTGATGCTCCAAAGTGTACACTCTGTATTTCGTTTGAGTATTTACATCCATAGTTCTCTGAAAAATCGATGTTTATGATTGCTGTACGTGATGAAATGATTTGCCGCAATTGCTTTATTTTTAGAAAGTGATGTTGGATATTGTATTCATGGATTAAAAATTTTGGAAGTAAGTCATTTAGTTTTTCAACTAAATCTTTAACCGAACAAGAAATTCTTTCCTTGGCTGTAATTCTTACTTTTATTTCTTTTCCATTTTTATCTTTTTTTTCTTCAACCTTACTTTTCCACTCATAATAAAAAGTAATGCGAGCTGACAGTTCTTCATTAGCTAAATGACATTGTTTGATCTTACATGATTGACATTCGCGATACATGCAATATTTGTCCTTATAATTGCAAACTAATTCTCTAATAACTTCCAAGGGTATCTTACTCCTTACAATCTTAAAGTAATGTAGCTTTTGCAAAATAAATTTAAAGTTTTCATATTTGACACATAAGCATGTATCTCTGTTAGACACTCTTGGTTTTAGAACATAAAATGGACGCAATCTACAGAAAGTGCTAAAAGATATTTTTGAATTAAACTGATCGATATACTTTTTGTATAGGATTTTTAGTGTTGAAGTGAGGTACCTCTTTTGTTTTGTAATTTTTCTCTTGGTAATTGTGTCAAGTTTGCCAGGGGCTGGGATAGTATTTTCATCTTCAAGAAAAAAGTTCTCAATTTGTCGCCTCAAACTAATCATTTGTTGGGTTCGAATCTGCCTTTTTTTAACATGTTTAATTTGAGATTTAACGTGTTTCTTAAAAATGTGACGAGACACAATAGACGCTGCTTCAGATTGAACATGATATTTTTTATGAATAGGAGATGAGATACAAGCTCCCAATATATTTTTTTCCACTTCATTGGAATGTTTCGCCTTTGTCTTGATTTCTTTTACCAAACATTCACCAAAGAGTAATTTCTTTTTTATTTCATTAGTTGGTTGTCTTAGAATTGTTTTTACCTTAGTATCAGGTGTAGGGGAACCTGATTGTTTGCATTTTTTTTTCAATAACCTATTATACCGTTTTTTGTAACGCTCAGCGCATTGCCTTGAAGTTTTCAAAGATTTTTGTAAGTCTAAAATCGTTTTTTTCTGTTCCCTATAAGTCTTAGTCGAGGTCCTTTTTCTCTTATTATTAGCTACTTCTGGCAGAGGTGATGTTGATGGGCTTGAGGGTGGAGTTTGTTCGTCCATAAATTTTTCTAACTTAGTGTGTTGTTTTTTCTTTATTCTATATGCCCTGGAATTTTCTGCCCATTTTTTTCTTTGTCATTTCTTTTCTCGTGTATTCTTTTTTATTATAGGTGTTAACTTTCCTTCTTCTTTCCTTTTTCTATTTCTTTCTTTCTCTCTATCTGTGTATTTTTTATACGCTTCTATGTTTTGTTTCCTTTTTTCCCTCTGCCTCCTCTTTTTTTCTCGTGCTTTTTTCCTTTGCTTTTCATTATTTACCTTTTCCTTTTTCTTTTTTTTCTTGTACTTTTTTGGCGCAATTCTTATCAACACGTGTGGTGGCGCTAGTAGATTGGCTCTCTTTAGCAGTACATGGCCCTACTTTTATTTTAAAAGCATTTTTCTTTGGCAAAACCGATGGTAGAACCTCCCTACTGTTACTATTATCTTGGGACGGTCCTTCCTTTGATATCAACTCCTTGGTTTCTACTTTTTTTTTATGGTAACTTTCTCTTTGTACTTTTTTCTTCAATTCATATTTTTGTTTTTTAGTTAACTCCCTTTTTTTCTGAGCTTCTTTCATATTTTTCAATTTTGATTTTAGTTTGTTTAGCTCATCATCATCCATTATGCCCTAAAAAGTCATAGAAAATTATCATGCGATCATTACCGTCCCTTTGAATCATTACCGTCCCTAGGCAAAAAAATCTTCCAAAGGGACGGTAATGACGGAGACGGTAATGACGTTTCAACATGTTATTTCGCGCCAATTAAAATGAGGTTATGTTCTGGCATTTATAAGGTTCACGGGAGTAATTTGGACTATTTTTACCATCTTATACAAATTAGTAAACCGGTTTAATCTAACTAAACTTTGATTTAGGAATAGGGACGGTCATTATACAAAAATTAAAAATTGTGGTTTTCTTACCTTTCTTAGATGCTCACTGCACAGCAACAACGCACGTGTATCCACTTCGACTGTCAATGATCAACTAAAAAGCGATAAGGTGCATCTTAAAAACATGTTAAATTCTGGCGGGACGCGATCTGGTGGCTGACAGTCGTATTAGAAGAAGACGGGACGGTAATGATGTGCAAAAATCTGGACACACTTTTAATATTTAATAGCCAATTACTATCGTAAGATGATAACAAATTTCGACATTTAATACAATGTTCATAAAAGATTAAAGAAGCAAAAAATCATGTCTGAAATATGTTTATTTCATAATATTGCAGAAAATAACAATGAATAAGTAGGTAGGGACAGGGGACGGTAATGACGTTTGGCCTATTCTTCTTTATATTAGGAGCATTTTTTATGCAAGGATCGTCATATATTCATCGAACCCCATTTGGAAAGATGGTATAGTTTAAATTAATAAATTATTTTTAATGATAACTTGTAATTTGAAATAATAGCTCGCCCGGGACTTGAAATGCAAAAATGCCAGAGAATCACTCATATATTAAAGAACAGCAATAGTAAAGAGGGGTAGAATATGTGTATTATTATATACAGTCAATTTTGTTGACATTGATAAACACAGTGACGCTCTTCATAAAAATCCTATTTTTTTGCTACTTTTTTACAGATAGGTATACTCAATGTGTTTAATAAATTTTATTTCTCTATCCAACATAACTCCTAAATATTTATTTTAATGTCTAAATTTAAATTCAAAAATCTATTGTATAGAAACTTGTTACCAATCATCATAAATTTTGATTTCATCTCATTAACTTTTAATTTATTTTGTTTGAATTTAGATATTAATATCCCCAATTCATGGGTAATGGTCTCAACAACTTCAGCAAAATCATCCCCATAATAGTAGATAAATGTGTCATCTGCCAAATGTTGTATTTTACATTTTTTAAGAACCTGTCTCAAGTTATTTATATAAAGTATGAATAGTAAAGGTCCAAGCACGCTTCCCTGCAGCACCCCAAAAGTATTTAATTCTAGATTTGGTACCTTATTATTAATTTTATTTACTTGATATCTATTTAATAAGTAATTATACAACCAATCATAGACAGTTTCCCTAAATCTATATTTTTTAATTTTTGAAGAAAAATGTTGTGGTCAATCCTTTCAAATGCACGTTTAAGATCAATAAAAACTGCGCAGATCGAGGGGCGGCTCACTCCTGAAAAAAATGTACATGTATTTCCAAAATCGCCTAATCTCCTAAGATTTCCAGAGATTTCCGGAAATCTAGTGAAAAAAAGTAACTTTTATATTTCTATTAGTGGATAATGTTTACGGTAGTAGAAAAAATATTGTTACCCTTTTTTGACGAATGTGAATGTTGTCGCACGAGCCGTAGGCGAGTGCGACAATCATATCAGTCAAAAAAGGGACTATTTCTTAACCAGTGCGGAAAGTGATACTTTCCCGCACGCGACTGCAGTGCAGTCAAATGCGGAAAAGACACTTTGCACATTTTCTACAACCGAATACACAAAAAAGTATATTTACTAATTTTTAAAAAATTATTAGATTTTATTAGATGGAATAATTGGTAAATACTAATTTCAAAATTTACAGTTACAAAATAACAGGTACAAAATAACAGTTACAAAATAACAATTGTAAAATAACAGTTATAAAATTCAAGTTACAAAATACTAGTTACAAAATACCAGTTACAAAATACTAGTTACAAAATACAAGTTACAAAATAACAGTTATAAAATAACAGTTACAAAATAACAGTTACAAAATAACAGTTAATACGAGTTACAAAATAACAATTACCAAATAACAGTTAATACGAGTTACAAAATAACAATTACCAAATAACAGTTGCAAAATAACAGTAACAAAATAACAGTTACAAACTAACAGTTACCAAATACCAGTTACAAAATACCAGTTTCAAAATACCAGTTACAAAATCACAGTTACAAAATAACAGTTACAAAATAACAGTTACAAAACCACAGTTACAAAATCACAGTTACAAAGTAAGTTACAAAACCACAGTAGCAAAATAACAGTTACAGTTACAAAATAATAGTTACAAAATAACAGTTACAAAATAACAGTTACAAAATAACAGTTACAAAATAACAGTTACAAAATAACAGTTACAAAACAACAGTTACAAAATAACAGTTACAAAATAACAGTTACAAAATAACAGTTACAAAATAACAGTTACAAAATAACAGTTACAAAATATCAGTTACAAAACCACAGTAGCAAAATAACAGTTACAAAATAACAGTTACAAAATACTAGTTACAAAATACTAGTTATAAAATACTAGTTATAAAATAACAGTTACAAAATAACAGTTACTACGAGTTACAAAATAACAATTACCAAATAACAGTTACAAAATAACAGTTACAAAACCACAGTAGCAAAATAACAGTTACAAAATAACAGTTACAAAATACTAGTTACAAAATACTAGTTACAAAATAGTAGTTATAAAATACTAGTTATAAAATAACAGTTACAAAATAACAGTTACTACGAGTTACAAAATAACAATTACCAAATAACAGTTACAAAATAACAATTACCAAATAACAGTTACAAAATAACAGTTACAAAATCACTGTAGCAAAATAACAGTTACAAAATGACAGTTACAAAATAACAGTTACAAAATAACAGTTACAAAATAACAGTCACAAAAAACAGTCACAAAATAACAGTTATAAACTAAGTTACAGTTACAAAATAACAGGTGCTAAATAACAGTTATAAAGTTACAGTTACAAAATAACAGGTAGGTACAGTTACTAAATAACAGTTACATGATAATCATTATACTGCTTCTCCATCAATGGGTCATGGCGGCGTTAGCCATAATCCCATTGACGAAGAAATAACGCACTAGTGCGGAAAAGTGACAGTTTTCCCGCACTAGTGCGGGAAAGTGACACTTTCAAAAATAAAATTCGTGCGGGAGAAGGAACGGTCGTAGAAAAAGGTACTTTATAGTTTTCGTAAAATGTGAGAAAATGCTATATTATATTAGCCACTTATTGAGAATATCTAATTCTTTGTTAATAACAGTTACTAAATTGTATAATACAGAAATTAAAGTATCATCTGCAAAGAAATTTGTAAATGATTATTTAAATCGTGCATATACAAAATAAATAACAGAGGTCCAAGAACACTCCCTTGAGGAACTATTTGGTAAATTAGAAATTTTTAATTGTAGGCATTCTGTTGATTCAGTTTTTTTTTTATTTACAGATTTATCCTCTTCTAAATCGAGATCAAAACATATCGACGCGCATTTTGGAAAAACCTTTGTGGTTTGTGAATTTTGTGGAAAATTCATGGCAAAAATTGAATACTTACGACACTATTTCGTTCATCTAGTACATAATAGACCTATAAAAGTATCTCTAAAAATCAACAACATTTCTAGCATACAACATTTAATTGTTCATACTGATGAAAAACCATTTAAGTGTGACATTTGTTTCAAAGAATTTAAACGAAAACCTAACTTACATCGACATTTAACAATTCACACTAATGAAAAACCATTTAAATGCAACATTTGTTTCAAAAAATTTAGACGAAAATTTAACCTAAAAGTACATTTATTAATTCACACTAATGAAAAAGCCTTTAAGTGTGACATTTGTTTAGCACAATTTAAACGAAAATTTGAACTTGACGTTCATTTAATAATTCACACTAATGAAAAACCATTTATTTGTGACGTTTGTTCCAAAGAATTTAAACGTAAATCTAATCTACAGGAACATTTAAAAGTTATTCATGTTGATAAAAAACCATTTCAATGTGAGGTTTGTTCCAAAAAATGTAAACGAAAATCTGACCTACACAAACATTTAAATATTCACACTAATGAAAAATCATTTAAATGTAACATTTGTTTCAAGCAATTTACCCGAAACTGTAATTTACAACTACATTTTCAAACTCACACTAATAAAAAATTATTTAAGTGTGACTTTTGTTCCAAAGAATTTAAAAGAAATTATGATTTACAGCGACATATAATAGCTCACACTAGTAGAAAAACATTCAAGTGTAACATCTGTGAAAAAAGATATGAACGAAAACCTGACCTACTTAAACATTTATTAACTCACGCTGATCATAATAAAGAATGATCCCTAAAATATGTTTCTAAAGTAGGTCATGACTGACAAAGACAGGTACAACTCATATCTGTGATAAGTTCACACGGCTCTGAATTTAATCTATCTATTAAAGTATAGGAATCATGATTTTTTTCGACGGATTTTTACGTTTTGAGGTCACCTGAATCCGTTTTGACTATTTTCGCGATGATGTCTGTGTGTGTGTGTGGGTGCGCGTGTGTGCGTGTGAGTGTCTGTATGTCGCATAACTCATGAACCGATACACAAAAAAACACCAAATTTTAAACTTAAGCTTTATTCCAGCGTCTAATGAACTGATTAGATTTTGGGTAGAGTCGGAACATCTGGGGGGGTACTTTATAGGTGGTCATTTTTATATTTTATGGAATATATCTGTTATTTACGTTTGGAGAAGAAAATTGTTCAAATAAAAGTTACTTCTAATATTATTATCTATAATTTTTGTTCTATACAAAATTTTCCTAAAATGGTCCGTATTCGAGAAATTTGACAAAATGTAAAAAAAATAATTTTTTATAAAAATTGTTTAAATAAAAGTTGTTTGTAATATAATTCTCTATAATTTTTATCCTATACATAATTTCTCTAAAATGGTCCGTATTCGAGATATTTGAGAAAATGTGTAAATTTCGAATTTTGAAGAAAACTCAAAAACGGATAAAGAAAAAAACATTAAATTTTAAACTTAAAGTTTATTTTGGCCTGACGTGAAATGATTAGATTTTGGACAAAGTTGGAACATCTGGGGGGTACTTTATGGGAGGCCGTTTTTATATTTTATGGAATATATCTGTTATTTATGTTTGGAGAAGAAAATTGTTCAAATAAAAGTTACTTCTAATATTATTATCTATAATTTTTGCTTAATGTCAAAATTTCCTGAAATGGTCCGTATTCGAGAAATTTGACAAAATGTGCAAAATTCTGATTTTTATGAAAATTGTTGAACTAAAAGTTGTTTGCGATGTCGATTTCAATAATTTTTGTTTATACATGATTTTTCTAAAATGGACCGTAATGGAAAAGTGCTAAATTTAAATTTTTCAGTATTTTCGTTTTCAATGAATATCTATAGAAAAATGTTTCGAGGTAGATGTATGTGAACAATGTATATATTTAGTTTATCC
The DNA here is from genome assembly GCA_927349885.1 of Psylliodes chrysocephalus. Classification (NCBI taxonomy): domain Eukaryota; kingdom Metazoa; phylum Arthropoda; class Insecta; order Coleoptera; family Chrysomelidae; genus Psylliodes; species Psylliodes chrysocephalus. Next base: position 86,409,455 of record OV651814.1, read on the forward strand.
TCTAAACATTTATAGAGATGCTGCAATGGGTTGTACAAAATAACCGGGAAAAGCCTATAATAACTAGATAGGAAAGTCATGTGTTGACACATCAGATTTTTAGAAAAAGCAATTGAAGCAGAGGAAGAATTGAGGATTTTTTTAGAAACTCAATTCAACTAGAAGAGGAAAAGTTTCTGTTTGAAGAGCTGTTTTTTGTCACGGGGCCCGATCTAGAGAATTGTCCTGGGGCCCGGCCTGGCTCTGGGCGGCCCTGGCTTCATTATATTACAAATTCCCTCCGCTTTATTATGAAGTGTCTCTAGTATACAATAAAAATGTATGTTTAGCACTTAAACTTACCAATAATACAGTTTAAACCTCAAGTTTTTTTAACCGAATGATAGATGGTACCCACGTCTACGTTCAAATGTTTGAATTTTGCCACAATCTACACTTTATTTTTTATTAATTTTAATGTGTAAATAGTTATTCACAATATATGTCTCAATGTTAACTTGCCGTATTACTGGTTACTAATTCCATACTTTATTTCCCCCTTGTATTTTAGCTAGTGATAAATTCTGTACCAGTCCAGGCAACGATTAAAACCCGTTACTTGTGGCCTACTATTACCTGTGTCTAAGTAACCTTTGACCCGTGGAATTTTTCATCTCCATCTGTAGCTACCCGAGTACTTTCGACGCCGTTTCGAGAGTTTGTGGAGTAAACCATAACCAAAAATCTGGCGCTCGAGAACCGCCCGTTACCAGCGCCATTCGTAAGGAACCGTTTTCTCTGTGGCGAGAAAACCCCTTATAATTTTAATCCAACGTGCACCTGGGGCCACGGCCCCCCTTGAAAACAGGCTAGCTACGCCGATGAATGAAAAATCATTCAAATATGATATTACTTATAAAGAATATAATAATTGAAGAGTACAGGGAATAAAAGATGAGGGTCCAAAAAATTTAATTCTGAGTAATTGTGATTTTTATTTAGGACGACTACTGTAGAACATGGTATACAAAAATATTATTGTAGAATATAATTATCGCCAACTTAAACTGAAATCCTTTTTGACAGAATATACAAAAATATTATAAATTTTTAATATAAAAGTGCAAAAAAAAACTTTGATTCCAATACAAAAAATACTTGGCAAAAAAGATGAAGGTCCATGATTTACAAAAATTGTAATCTTAACAATGTGGTATTGCTGTAAAAAAATCCTATGCTTTTTAAGAACATATTTATTTGATGGAGCAGGTCTTCAAATTTGGCTTTAGGTATAGCTATTGTTATATCATCATAAGCTAAAGTTGGAAGCAGAAAACACTTTTCAGGTAATGAAAGTTTCTTTCTTTTTTGTTTTATTACATTTTTAATTTCTCGGCCATTATAACTGTCCCTATATATCATCATACGAGGGTGATTTTCAGTTACAGTTAATTCTCCGACCAGTCTTGTAGGAAAAGCACACTTGGTCATATATATATATCTGCTACAAATTTTATCCAACTCTTGAAAATGGATTGATCTTCACAAGAAATAACTTTAAAAGGGCTTGGTTTTGTTCGGAATCCCTTAAAACTGCATCCCATTCTTGAGGGAGTTCAACATACGTTTTCTGTTTCATTAAACCCATATTTCTATCGCATTCAAGATACGAATATCAGCGGATAGGAAAAACCGCTTTTAACAAAATGAATAATATAATGTAACATTCTGAACACCGTGAAGTTTTTATTTTGTCCACATCATGAATCACAAAATATTGTAAGCTTCTTCACATCAAAATCCAGATAGTTAAAAATATAATCCCATAGTAGTGAAGCAACATCATCAGCACCCTTTTTTCCTGCAACTTCAGTATAAGTGTAGAAAAGAGCTTCAGATGTCGAAAGAACGTGTATATGTTGAACATGTAGAAGGAAAGTTGTTTACGATAATACGTATCATTAGTTTTTTGAAAATTAATTACAAAAGCTTCCTTGGTTTTGTCTTTTTTGAGCCTTGAGTCTAGCCGCTTTTTTACGCTTGTAAAAGTTGTCAACTCTTTTTAGATGTATTTCTTTTTCAACTTGCAAGCTTCGTAGTTCTGTGTGTAGCTGCAATGCATTTTGATCATCATCTGCATTTTGATTTATTTTTCTTTCAATGTCCTCAATTTTCACCTTCAACTCATCGCACGTACTATACGTATCGCTTTGTGGGTACCCAAAAGCAATATTAAATTTGGTGTTGAATATTTCTCTATATTTTTCATAAGAAACTAATTTAGCAGGATATTTTTCTTCCTACATAGAGTACATTTTCTGACTATTGAGCTCAGCACGTAAGTAAACCTTTGTTGTTTTAGCCAGGCCATAGTGAGACTTCCTACTCTTAAAAGATCTATTGCGTTCCATGACTGAATCTGTTACTTCTCTGGAAAGTCGGTTAGGTCTGGAAGAGTGCTTTCCTCGCATATCTAATGGCGCTGAACCCTTTTATTTCAATCCGCTTTGTTTAGTTTGTAGTCTTTTTGCAGTTATGCCATGTACGGCTAAAAAAGCTTTATAACACACTGGGATTTCACAAAGTTCGTTGTTTCTTAAGAATCTCATCTTATAAATGTACGTAAACGAATAAAAAGTCAGCTTTTTTTTCAGATTTCCTGGGACGATGGCGTGTTACGGATTGTTCATCATAACTTTGTAGTTGATTAAACTTGGACACGATCGTTCTTAAATCGGCTGCAGTGAGATATTGAAAACATTTAAGTTTTGAGCATTTGCAGTCTTGTCCAGTATGATGACTACTTAACCGTAACTTTTTAGTTACATCCTGCATTCGTCCATAGGATTTTCTTTTCCTTGTTATTTGTTGCTCGGCCATTATTCAACAACAAAAAATAAACTACAAAACTAAAACTTTAAAAACAGAATAATCAATAATTGCACCATTAAAATTAAACGACCTTATAAACACGTCAGTAACTAGGCAGTGAACTAAATGAACAGCTGTTTACGATTGTAAGCTGGCGCAACAGCGCGCCGTTGCCATTTGTAAATCGTGGAAATAGTTTATATTTTATTTCTACCTTATTAAGGAAAATGGTACCTATTATTAATAACGGTTGTTTCTGAAACATTACTAAAATTTTCGAAATTTTGTTTTTCTACAAAATAATAAACTATACTATTTAGAAAAAAATTTATTTCTCTTATAATTTTTATGAAAACTAACAGCGGAATATTTACATTTCTTGATCTATTAAACAAAACGATAAATTATCTCGACGAATGTTCTAGTACGGAAGCTAGCTTTACATTTTTGTTGGTGGTTTCATGGGTTTCATATCAATTTTTTGTAATTGTAGTTTACACGTACATATACCTCTTAACACTTGTTTGCTTTATTAAAAAAGTGTGTTGTTGTGATTTACGTCGAAATAAGTCAAAAACAACTTGAAACCCCATATAAAATCAAAAAGGAGAAACGGAAAAAAATTGAGCCTGTAAATGAACACAACTCAGAAACAAAAATAGCTATCTAATAATAAAAAAATAAAATTTGATTCTTGTGCAGCTTCATCTATATCATTAACTTTCTTGCTCACAACCTCTGGTACCCTTACCTTTTTTGCCAACCACTATAAACTTTAAATCGTGTTTATTGTTGTACCTACTACCATCTTTTCAGCGATTTCTAATAGGTAGATAGGATTTTATAGCGTATATATTATACGAATTCAGTGTTAGTCTTATTTCGGCAAAAAATTGACCCTCATCTTTTTCCCCTGTACTCTTCAATTATAAATCCACCTTGCAAATACATTTTTTAGTAATCCATAAATAATTATCTACCTGAAATATAGTCTGAATATGTAACACTATTTACGAATTAGAAAGAATTAAAAAAAAAGCTCGGTACCAACTTAACATAAAAATATTGGTAATTTATTCAATTGGAATGTTTTTAAATTGTAGATATTTTGTTGATTCAGCGGATTTTTTTTATTTACAGATTTCCCTGCTTCTAAATCAAGATCGAAACATATCGCTGGACATTTTGGGAAAAGCTTCGTGGTTTGTGAATTTTGTGGAAAATTAATGACAAGAATTGATTTTTTTCGGCACCATTTTGTTCATGTCGTGAAAAATAGATTTAGTAAAGTACCTTTAGAAAACAACGTTTCTAGCATTCACAAACATTTAAAAATTCACAATAATAAAAAATCATTTAAGTGCGATATTTGTTCTAAAGGATTTAATCGAAAATCGAAATTACAGGATCATTTAATAATTCACAGTAATGAAAAACTATTTAACTGTAACGTTAATTGTTCTAAACCATTTAAAAAATCGCCTAATTTACAAAATCATTTAAGAATTCGCCCCGAGAAAACATTAAAGTGCGAATTTTGTACCAAAGAATTTAAAAGAGCAAATAAGTTACGACCACATTTATTAATTCATTCTGATGAAAAACCATTTAAGTGTGACATTTGTTCCAGAGAATTTAAAAGAAAATATGATTTAAAGATACACTTTATAGTTCACGCAGATGAAAAATCATTTAAGTGTAACATTTGTTCTAAAGAATTTAAAAGAAAATCTACGTTACAACGACATTTAGTAATTCACAATAATGAAAATTTGTTTAATTGTAACATTTGTTCCAAAAAATTTACCCGAAAATATAATTTACGCCTACATTTAAAAACTCACATTAATGAAAAATCATTCAAATGTGACATTTGCTCCAAGCAATTTTTTCACAAATCTGGTTTACATAAACATTTAAGAGAAGTTCACAACAATGAAAAACCATTTAAGTGCGACATGTGTTCCAAAGAATTTAGAAGAAATTTCGGGTTACAGCGACATTTAATAATTCACACTAATAAAAATTTATATAATTGTAACATTTGCCCCAAAAAATTTACCCGAAATGATAGTTTACACCGACATTTACAAATTCACACTATTGAAAAACCATTTCAAGTGTGACATTTGTTTCAAAGATTTTAAAAGAAATTATGAGTTACATGACTAAATGGACTAAAAAACAGCAATGTTGCAAGAATGAATTGAACATGAACATATTCCATAATAACTAATCATAATTTCACATTATTTCCTTGGTTTAATCGGTCAAATGTTTTTATTTTCTATTGTTTAGAAACATTACATGTTTCGGAAAATACAATTTTTCCATCTTCAGGTGTAGTCAATTTATAAAAATTATGGAGACGAATACAGTTTCAATGGACTCTCTATCATTTTTTATTAATTTTCCTATAATATGACGGCAGTATCATTGTATAAAGAACTATAGTAGGATATTCGCCGACATCTATTGGTACAGGGTTATTCATTATAAATTACCCACCCCTTAGCATCGTTATTATTGCCTATAGAAAAAAAAGTTTTAAATAAAAGTTGTGTGGTTATGACTAAATTTCGTTAAAATGCTATTAAAAATGCAGTAGCGTACAGATTTTAGGGGATACGCAGTAATAATTTTTTTTTATTAATGGGATACCCTGTATATTATTTATTTTTTGAAATGGTCCTTTCTTTCTGATTTTAAATATATGTATATTACCCCCACTGTATGCCGTTTTTTAGGTAATAAACGTCAAGTATCTTAGTTAAACTTACCCACCCCTTATTATTATTATTTTGAATAAAAGTTGTGTGGTTATGACTAAATTTTGTTAAAATGCTATAAAAGATACAGTACCCTGCAGATTTCAAAAAATACGAAATATTTTTTTTTTAAATGGTATACCCTATATATATTATTTAATTTTTGGAATGATCCTTTCTTTCTGATTTTAAAAACATTTATGTTACCCCTACCGTATGCCGTTTTTGAGGTATTAAACGTCAAATATCTTAGTTAAACCAATATATGAAAAAGCATTATTAAAATAAGCTATGAAAATGACAACTATTATTGACAAGTGACAATTCTTTAATTTAATAAAATTGTTTAGAATAAGGAAAAATATACAAAATAAAGAACAAAGATTTATTTAGGAAATATAAATAACTTATAAAAGATGTTCGATGTGTCCACCATTATTATTAATGCATAATTGATAACGTCTTCTTATATTTATAATTGCCCTGGCAATGGCTTCATTATTCATATTCAGATTGTTTATTTCAAGTAGAATCCTATCTTTAATGGCTTCAATACTATTATTATCATTATTGCTATTGACAATGTCTTTTATATATCTCCAAACAAATGAATCCATAGGGGTCAAATCCAGACTGTTAGGTGGCCATTTGATAGTTCCATTATTCCCTATCCATACTGGGAATACATTATAAAAATTATCTCTAACGGGTGCGACACTATGCGGAGTTGCTCCATCTTGCATCCAAATCATATGATCTAGTTCGTCTTCCGGAAAATTCTGTAAAAGAATATCTTCTGCTTCTGGAATAAGTATTTCCAGATAGGTAACTCCAGTTAAATTATAATCGTAATATATAGGCCCAACTATTTTGTTTCTAAAAATTACACACCAAACGCTAACAGTTTTTTTTTCCTGATTTTTTTATTTGTTTTACCAATCTTTTTATGTTGTGCTTGTTTTCCCACGACCTTCGATTTTTCCTATTAAAAACTCCTGCCGTAGAAAAGGATGATTCATCAGTCCATAATATTTTATTAAAATAATCGGGATCTTCATCCAACTTTTGAATCATCTGGCGACAAAAGTCAAAACTTTTTCTTTTATGATCCTCTGTTAAAATTTGTACGGATAAAATTTTATATGGTCTGTACGTTGAATTTTGAAATAAGTTTTGCCTAATTGATCGACGGCATTATTTATACTACATTTAGAATTTTCTAAAAAAAAAAACAATGTTTCAAAAAAGTCTATACGCGAATAAATATGGATGGGTTTACCTTCGAAATGAAGCAGTATATCTAACTGTTCTTCCTGCTTGAACTACACGGATTTTTCTACTAAAACTAGAAGTATTATTCACCTTCTGGTAAATATTTTTGAACGTATTTTCTGATGGTATTGGACGATTTGGATACAACATTCTATTTTATTTTTTATATAACAAGTAAATATTTGGACTTTTTCTTCCTCGCCGTAAACCATTTTATTTAATTAAATAATTCTCACTTGTCAATCATAATAGTTGTCATTTTCATAGCTTACTTTAATAATGTTAGCTTTTCCATATATACAGTTTAACTAAGATATTTGACGTTTAATACTTCAAAAACAGCATACGGTAGGGGCAACATATATATATTTTTAAAATCAGAAAAAAAGGATCATTCCAAAAATTAAATAATATACAGGGTATATCATTAAAAATGTTTTCTTTCGTATTCCTTGAAATCTGCACGGTACTGTATCTTTTATAGCATTTTAACAATATTTAGCTATAACCACACAACTTTTATTCAAAACTTTTTTATCTATAGGCAATAATAACGATGATAAGGGTTGGGTAAGTTTAACTAAGATACTTGACGTTTATTACCTAAAAAACGGCATACAGTGGGGGTAATATATATATATATATATTTTTAAAATCAGAAAGAAAGGATTATTCTAAAAAATAAATAATATACAGGGTATTCCATTAATAAAAAAAATTATTCCTGCGTATCCCCTAAAATCTGCACGCTACTGCATTTTTAATAGCATTTGAACGAAATTTAGTCATAACCACACAACTTTTATTTAAAACTTTTTTTTCCATAGGCAATAATAACGATTCTAAGGGGTGGGTAATTTATAATGAATAACCCTGTACAATCATTGAACTAACGATTTTATTTACTGGTTAGATACGCCCTCTACGTCAGATGTTAGAACTTTATAAGTGACAAATTAATTGTCAATATATATTTTTTTAGTTATTTAAATTAAATATAATTAAAAATTAGTGATTCTTGTGAAGAATCAATAAATAATAGCATTCCACAAGATATTCGTCTATATTTAAAAATAAACTGAGATTTTAATGAAACTAAAAGCAATCTGATTATCAGCGTTAAAAAGTAAAACTTTCTGGTAAGCCTCCATAACGAATATTTAGAGTACTCACTCGTCTATGAATCGAAAGGTTCCGAGTTCAAAGTAGACACTTTTTTTTTATTAATTAATTTTATTTTCTAAATTGGTAAAACTTAAATTAATTTCAAAACATTAATTTTACGTTAATGACATCTAAATCTTCATGCTCAAATTTCGTCTTTTTGCTATGGCCACTCGGGATCATCAAATTATAATAGAATATTATAAGGACCGGTAATTTTATTTAAATCTTTTGACAATGAAACTAAAAATGTGTGTGTCTAAAGGAGAAAATAACAAGTATTTAAATTTTGCTAATAAATTTGTATTAGGTATGTGTTAAAAGAAAATACATCATTTTGGATTTGAATATACAGTGTGTCGCAAAATGTCCACCAAGAAAACACGAAATTACATTTTTCTTTAATCTACGTAAAAAAGTGCGAATTAAATTTTTTTACTAAAAATTATTAGGTGTTAGGGTTATTCATTATAAATTACCCTCCCTTTATGCCATAATTATTATTGTATAATGTTTACATTGACCAAATTTTTTAAAAATGTCATCAAATGACCATATCAGTGGCCTGCACATTTCACAGGATTTAACATGAATATTTTTTAATAGGGATTGTATATTTTATTCAATTTTCGGAATGATCTTTATTCTTTCCTGATTAATCAAACGTTGAATATCTTATAAATATTTACACTTTTTCTTCCTCACTGTAAACTTCCTATTTGGATTATTTTATTATCAAACATAATAGTTGTGATTTCCATAGCTTTTACTTTAATAATGTTAACTTTCTCATATTTACATTATCAACCTAAATTATTCGAGAACAGACGGTATAAGATAGGGTTATCAGTAGTAATACCATAAGTACTTCAAAATAATCAGATTATACATCGATAACTTCTTGCATAATTATAAAGAGTGTCAGTTTGACAGTTTAAATAATCCGACCGCGAAGCGGGAGGATTATTCTGTCAAACTGACACGATTTGTAATTATGCAGGAAGTTTGAGATGTATAACCGTATTTATTTTGAAGTACGTATTGTATTTGATACGATTATTTTTTGAGTAAATTAAGTAAATATCAACAATTTATTAATTTAAATACATATTGGTACAATGAAAATTACAATTATTATATACTACGTTTTTTTTAACCTGCGCTGGAAATGTGGCCACTGCTCATTGAAGTGCTGGAAATACTGAAGGTGTTATTACTTGAACCTGTAGCGTTTTCAAAATTGGATCTAATCTTAATTATTATGTTTTGGTGATGTTGTTCATCTAACTGTAGGTAGGGTTTGATAGAATTGCTATTACCATGTCCTGTTATTTTAATAAGTTCTTGTTCCGATACACCTGCTTTTGCCAATTGTGAAACAGCAGTGGCTCGGTGAGAATGATTTGAAAATGTTTTGTTTGTCATATTTAAATTTGCCAATTTTGCAGACTTTTTGGTCCATTTACTAATTTCATGCACTCCAATTGGCATATTTTTGTACCAGCCAAGGGTTTTTTGTTTTCTCCAGTTAGGATTTACTGTCAGAAATAACCTCTGTTTTAATATTGTTGTTTTCGCTTCTTTTTATCATTAGTTTATTTAGAAGTCTTACTGGACAACGACTTACTTCATTATGGTTGGGTACAAGCCATTTATTATTAGCACACGGTTTTGCTCCTCCCGGTGTGGTTTTGGTAAATATAGGATTATATTGTATTCTACCAGTTGGATTATCATCATTTCCAGTTTCCTTTTGAAAATAATGAGTCAAGCATGACGCTCCTTCATTTCCTCTCCACGCAAGTTCTACAGAAGCAATTAAGAAAAATTTTATTTGTAATCCTTCCGGTGTATTTTCATCCCATGCTTCTATCATTGCTATGTACTCGGTATCTTTAAATGCTGATGCACTAACCTTCGTGCGGCTAAAAATATGGGACTAGAGAATGGATCAATTACTCTATTAAACGCCTTCATATATTTTTCTTGTACTTGTTTTGCCGTAACGTTCCACATCGTTTTAACCACATTTTCTTTATAATTTTCTCCTTTTCGCATATTAAAAGCCCAATCTTTCAAAATGGATGCTATCATTTCGGTGGAAATTGATTCATTTAGTACATAGTTTCTGTCACTACAAAACGTAAGAAATTGTTTCCATACGTACTTTTTTGTTTTCACTGTATTATGAGGCTCAGTATTTTGTATACTTTCGTCTATAGCATTTAATGATACATCTCCGAATCGACTCATTTTAAAATAATTATTGATAAACGTCCAAATTTGACGGTCCTGTTAGTGTATTGTTGTCGATGTGGTTACTACGGAAAAGAAATTATTGTAAATATTTTTGATTGGAGGAGCTACTCTATGTATAATCAGGTATTATCGAAATTATACGAGGTAACTTAACTAAATTGAACGTTCTAATTGGTTAAAAGTTATTCGAAAAAAATAATCAATAATATACATTTGTGAAATTAGAAAAAAAATATATCCCAGACATTTAATAACATAGAGGGTATCCCATTTAAAAAAGTTTATTTGTGTTGTATTCCGTGAAATCTGAATACGTGTTTTCATGGTATATTTAAAAAAAGTCAGCCATATCCACAAACTATTATTTAAAGCTTTTTTTGAATATGCGCAATAGTGGTTATAAAAGGTGTCTTTAATAATGAATAATTTTATACATGATCTCAAATAAATTTGTTGAAATTAATTTCATTTGCAAAAATGTCACTTCTGCTTCTCCCGTATTGCTAAAAAAAAAAAAAAAAAATTGTGTCCAGGTCTGAGATTTGATGGTGGTAAATATTAATTCTAAATATACATTTTTCAAGTAACATTGTCCTTCTGTTTTTAGAAATAAAGGTTACTGCTTAGCCAAATTCACACACAGTATGTTTATATAATATTAAAAACTTCCCCTACTAAATATTTTGGCTCAATCAAAGTAGATATCTTAAATTGATTATTGTTAGAAAAAGTAGAAATAATATTAAATATAATAAAGAAATTAAAAAAATAATTTAAAATTAGTTTAACTTATATTATTTAAAGAAAAAAAATGTTAGCTTGGACTTAAATAAAATAGTAAAGAACCACCTGAGAAAAATCACTTCAATCTACCTATACCAAGAATTATTCATAGGCTTATTGGAAATATCAACAAAAATAATCCGGTTGAGGTTCGGTTCTGGGGGCTAGGGCATTTAGGGTCGAGATATTGAGACCAAACTTGGTATATGGATGTACTATCCGATAAAAATAAAAATTGCATTAAAAAAATTCACCCCTCCCCACCCCTATCTGATATGGTGGGGGTGGCATCCCCAAAAAAATCAAGTTAGAACTTTTTAACAAAACAGTTAAAATCTACGATTTTTTATGCATACAAACCCAAAATTTCAATTTTTTTATCATATTTTTCAGAAAGTAAAAAAAAAATTTTTGGAAAAATGTTATCAAAAAAAATTGAAATTTTGGGTTTGTATGTATAAAAATCGTAGATTTTAATTGGTTTTTTAAAAGTTCTAAATTGATTTTAAAAATAAAAAAAAAAATAAATAAAAATAAATAAAAATAAATAAAAATAAATAAAAATAAATAAAAATAAATAAAAATAAATAAAAATAAATAAAAATAAATAAAAATAAATAAAAATAAATAAAAATAAATAAAAATAAATAAAAATAAATAAAAATAAATAAAAATAAATAAAAATAAATAAAAATAAATAAAAATAAATAAAAATAAATAAATAAAAATAAATAAAAATTAATAAAAATTAATAAAAATTAATAAAAATTAATAAAAATTAATAAAAATTAATAAAAATTAATAAAAATTAATAAAAATTAATAAAAATAAAAATAAATAAAAATAAATAAAAATAAATAAATAAAAATAAATAAAAATAAATAAAAATAAATAAAAATAAATAAAAATAAATAAAAATAAATAAAAATAAATAAAAATAAATAAAAATAAATAAAAATAAATAAAAATAAATAAAAATAAATAAAAATTAATAAAAATTAATAAAAATTAATAAAAATTAATAAAAATTAATAAAAATTAATAAAAATTAATAAAAATAAATAAAAATAAATAAAAATAAATAAAAATAAATAAAAATAAATAAAAATTAATAAAAATTAATAAATAAAAATAAATAAAAATAAATAAAAATAAATAAAAATAAATAAAAATAAATAAAAATAAATAAAAATAAATAAAAATAAATAAAAATAAATAAAAATAAATAAAAATAAATAAAAATAAATAAAAATAAATAAAAATAAATAAAAATAAATAAAAATAAATAAAAATAAATAAAAATAAATAAAAATAAATAAAAATAAATAAAAATAAATAAAAATAAATAAAAATAAATAAAAATAAATAAAAATAAATAAAAATAAATAAAAATAAATAAAAATAAATAAAAATAAATAAAAATAAATAAAAATAAATAAAAATAAATAAAAATAAATAAAAATAAATAAATAAAAATAAATAAAAATTAATAAAAATTAATAAAAATTAATAAAAATTAATAAAAATTAATAAAAATTAATAAAAATTAATAAAAATTAATAAAAATTAATAAAAATAAAAATAAATAAAAATAAATAAAAATAAATAAAAATAAATAAAAATAAATAAAAATAAATAAAAATAAATAAAAATAAATAAAAATAAATAAAAATAAATAAAAATAAATAAAAATAAATAAAAATAAATAAAAATAAATAAAAATAAATAAAAATAAATAAAAATAAATAAAAATTAATAAAAATTAATAAAAATTAATAAAAATTAATAAAAATTAATAAAAATTAATAAAAATTAATAAAAATAAATAAAAATAAATAAAAATAAATAAAAATAAATAAAAATAAATAAAAATTAATAAAAATTAATAAATAAAAATAAATAAAAATAAATAAAAATAAATAAAAATAAATAAAAATAAATAAAAATAAATAAAAATAAATAAAAATAAATAAAAATAAATAAAAATAAATAAAAATAAATAAAAATAAATAAAAATAAATAAAAATAAATAAAAATAAATAAAAATAAATAAAAATAAATAAAAATAAATAAAAATAAATAAAAATAAATAAAAATAAATAAAAATAAATAAAAATAAATAAAAATAAATAAAAATAAATAAAAATAAATAAAAATAAATAAAAATAAATAAAAATAAATAAAAATAAATAAAAATAAATAAAAATAAATAAAAATAAATAAAAATAAATAAAAATAAATAAAAATAAAAATAAATAAAAATAAATAAAAATAAATAAAAATAAATAAAAATAAATAAAAATAAATAAAAATAAATAAAAATAAATAAATAAAAATTAATAAAAATTAATAAAAATTAATAAAAATTAGTAAAAATTAATAAAAATTAATAAAAATTAATAAAAATAAATAAAAATAAATAAAAATAAATAAAAATAAAAATAAATAATAAATAAAAATAAATAAAAATAACAAACATTAGATAGAAAATAGTCCAAACAATCAATCACGAGTGAATAAAATTTCATCAAAGAGCTTAAAAATAGAAACCCATCGATCGGTCTTCGTCATTCACAAAAATTTCAGCTGGACTTTCAACCCGCCCACTTCAAAACAAGCAACTGCAAGCGATTATCGACTTATCCAAATTCACTAGGCGTCACCTATTGATAGTATCCATTTCGCTTCAATGAAACTTCTATAAGGTGAGACTACTATTAGTTCTTTATACAATGGCAGTATGTTTGATAATTATTACAAAATTCATTTTAGTACACCGTGTTCACCACCAATGCGACATGCAAGGCTGAGTTATTGCCGCGTTCGGAAATCCACATCCGATGCATTTTTTTCATCTCGAGCGTTTTTTTATCCACATCTACATCTGCGTTTGTTTATCCCCGATATACCTGTTCAGATTACATTTTTTACATCTCGATTTGAAGATGTTCGTTCCATGCCAGAAAGTAAATGTTCTGTGAAGCCAAGTTTGTCAATGTATCCTTTGTTTATGCTAGCATGAATATTTAAATGATTAGTATGTTTAATTTTTGTTTAGATTTCAAATTTAGGTTGATTTGTAGTCTCAAAAGTCAAATTTAATAAGTAACTAACTTGTCATTGACATTTTATCACGTGACCAAATAAAGTCTAGAGCGTTTGTTTATTACATCTACATTCAGATCTAATTCTCTATCACGTGATAAAAAATTCACAACATCTCAGATGCATCCGATGTGAATTCTCAAATGCGGCATATATATCCATTGAATCTTGAGCGACACCATAAAAGTGTGTTCTTTTATTCAGCGTTGTATCCAGCGCTTGCAGCAAACCGTTCGTAAATTAAGCGATGAATAGACGATTGTATGTATCAGTAGTTCTTTTTTCCAGCGGTGAGTACACCAATAAGCCATCGCATCCATCAGCTTTAAAAGCCGATGGATAACCTATTTGATGAATGGAGGGGATAATTAATAAATTTATTTACAACCATATATGTAATGTTGTCATTACTAACGTCATTGAAGGTTGGGATGTGTCACATTACACACCTCTACTTAATAATAATAATAATAATAATAATAATAATTTATTTGCAGTATTACAGGTAAATTTGCATTAAATACATAAATTTTATCGAACAAAATAGTATAATACTACAAAAAGGGAATAGCAGACAGCATAGCTGATATTAATTGCTATCCCTAATAAAGAAAAGAAAAATATTAAAATAATAAAATACAACGAATAAAGTGTGGCACAATCGAGACAAAAATATAAATACACATTTTATAAATGTAATATTACATTTTATTATAATATCTAATGGTTGTTTTGACTAGATATTTTCTGACATCAAGAGATGTTTATACTTTTGCTTAAACATATTTGTCGAAAGATGTTTGAGTTTAGGAGGAACCAGGTTATATAGTTTAAATATCATATAAGAGAATGAACCTTGAAATTTGGAGGTACGATGGAGAGGTGGAGATATATGCCCTCTAAACCTTGTATGCACATTATGCACATCACTTCGAAATGTAATTTTATCACTTCCCGCCCTCACTTCCCGCCATCATTTCATCTATTCTAGATGAATATTTTTTTATATTAAAAAAAAAATAACACAGTCTTTGGCAAATTTTATAATACCTATTTAATGGCAAACAATAAAAAACAACAATGATCTAAAATATAACAAACTACTTATTGATATTTATTATTCGCGAATTTAATATCCGGCTTTATCTGACATTTATTTATATTGGTGACAGTTGTTTACCCCGTAATCACAGTAACAATATATTTACCTACTTGATTATTCTGAGAAAACCGCGCGCTTGGTAATTTGTCGTTAAATGTAATATTTTAGGTATGTTCAGAACAAAACAGAGTTTTATTAACTTTGATCGAAATATGATGGTTGTAAATAAAATAGTATACAAACCTCGGTAGGAAGTTTCATTCCTGTCTCGAGATCATAGCTAACCTCGACGCTTCGCGTCTCGGTGATCTAACTAATCTCACGACAGGAATGAAACTCTTCCCACCTCGGTGTGTAATATACTATTTTTTGATCGTGTGAACACGATTATTTATATAAAAGTTAACCTACAATATAAATTTTTAAATATAAAACGACTGCAGAAGAGATAAATTACTGTAAATTTAAATTAAAACTGAGGAGAAACATATTTTGTTTCCTTTAGGGTTCTTTAAAAGGATAAGCAGTTTAAGCTCCTAGAACATTTATTTTGAGAAAACACAGGATTTATTACCTACCGAACGAACAGAAAATCATTTATGTGTAACCACTGATCTGTATTATTTTACTGGATAGGATATAGCCCTCTAAGAAACGTTCCGAAAAATTGGCCGATTTGGGCAAATAATATGGCGGACCGGATGTTATTTGATATAACCTCTATTTCCATTTGTCATCACATTTGTCATTTAATTGTGTCAACAAGTTACGATGAGATGTTTTTTTTATTTATTTAGGTAGTATCGAATAGCATTACTATATTCGTGAAGACACAATATGCTTCACGTTTCCATTTTTATATTTTCTTTCATAAAAAAATCAAATTATGGGTGACTTGTCCCGAAGAACATTGCGCGCAAAAGGAACAGAAGAAGAATAAGAAGAAAAACTAATCAAATTATAGGTTAGGTATGTCAAATTATCCCAAAATTCAGTTATGTGATCCCACCATAATTTGCCCAAATCGGCCAGCAGTGTTGCACTTCCGGTCTCCTTGGTGGAACGGATTTTTACTATGTTAAATATAGCCTATATCCTATCCAGTAAAATAATATAGATCAGTGTGTGTAACGGATTAAATTCAAAGCGATAATGACATGCAAGAAATCAAAAGTCAGAAGTAATGATTGACACCTTCTTCTTCTTTTTTATTATAACCATCCACGCCGTCGTCACTTCCTTGTGGGCTGCTCAGTCCACAGTTGCGAGCGCATGGAATGTAGACGCTGGACATAGGCAACAAACAATACGTTTGTGTTACAAAACGGCTTTAATTTTTATAAGCGATGTCAAACGTCAAATTTTTCGTTTGAGAAATTTAATCTCGTCCGTTCTTATGTTCAGCGCAAATACCTTTCACCAGAAATTAATCAGTGACGTCATGACACCAACCCCTGATGGAAAAATTGTTGAATAAAAGAACACTCCTTAATGGTTGACCAATCAGAAAAGTAACCGTCATACGTCAAAATATTGGTTGACCAGTTAGAAATGCAAACGGGCGTGTCAAATTATTTCAACGTACAAGGCTAAGTTTTGATTACCAGGCCATTTCGCCCTCTCACACTGACAAGTGCACAATGACGTCATAGTTATTTTGTCGGATAAATTGGAACAGAATTTTAATATTTTAAAATTTGACATTTCACATGTTTGTTGCTTTTTGTAATAGGTTATTATGTATATAATCTACCATTTTAAGAATCTCAAATGTAAAAATAAATCAGCAGAGCAGTTTCCATTTCTTATATACTGTTGAGTTTTTTTTTATACTATATTATAGGTACAATAATAATAATTTAATAAATAATAATAAAAATATTTATTTTTCAAAAATAAAAATACAAACAAGTGAAGAAAAATATACATATAAGAAAAATAAATATTAAGTTGTCGATGAGCGAACTAACGCTTGATTCGACTGCTAAACAAATTTAAAAACTATTAATAACTATAGTTATAGTTGTGTTACCAATCATTTCCATTTTTAGAAATAAAAAAGTCGGTGCTACTAGGTATAAAATCTTGTTATTCGTTGCTGATTTAATTAGACGGTACAGAATCAAGATCAAAATAGGACAATAGGAAACAGAACACAGAACAACATCATCGTGCACGGAATTTAATTTTGACTCTATCCCAGGCCTGCGCATACCAGTTTCCCACCTCGTTCTTAAAAACGGAACGTTTATTAGTGACTGGTTTTAGTCCGTACGTCGCCCGGCTTTAAAACAGAACACGCCCCAATACGAACCGACGTTCAAATATACTTGCAAATGATAATACGACGTTGCCGTTCTGTATATTTTCACAATGGTTTTAAAGATATTTATAGTGTGACAAAATCGGGAAAGTTTTAAGGCACAAGTAATTTTGTTTTTTAGTTGAAAACTTTTCTGCGCAAACGATTCGTCTAAAGGTTGACAAGAATAAAAAAAGTAACAAAAATATAGTTTTGCACGTTCACAAACCTGCATTATACAGTGTGTGCCATAAAGTTGGAAACATGTTTTTTTTTAATATTACGATTTAACAAAAAACGTAGGGCAATCACCTCTGGTTATTTCAAAACTTAAAATAGCCCATATCAAATTTGACTACTTGCATTAGTTATCTGTGACTCTCATTAAAATATGGGATTTTTAAGCGAGTTTTCAAAGATATTGTGAATTTGATAGATAATTAATGCAAGTAGCCAAGTCATACACAAAAGTATCGCCCTATGGTGAATACCAAAAGTTCGAGATTCTCAATGCTAAAAAAGGTTATTTTTGTAAGGGACTGTACACAACACAAGTAAGCTTATTGTATACAGATATGTTATTATATCGCGTAAAATCCATCCGGCAACGTCGCAAATATATTGTGAAACGTCTACTGGGGTGCGTTCAGAAATCGAGAGCGTAAATTTTTCAATCGTCCGGACAAAATTCGTCGGAACGTTTATTTTTATCCGATAAATCCGAACGGTAAATGCAAGTATTGTTAAATCAAGTTTTTGGTTATGTCATTTCTGTTATCTGAGATTGTAGGAATTATCAAAAATTAGTAAATAGGTAACATCATTGACGTCCACATAGACTTTTTTATGTAAAAATTCAATTCATTACCTTTTTCCTGTGTCATAAAATTTTATCATTTTCTATAATGAAATTACTATCGTTTCCGACAACTAGACGCTAATTGATAGAAATAATTCTCTCATTCATACTCATATTTAAATATTTTTTACACAAAAAGTAAAAATAGGAAATTAAATACTAGGTGTTTCTCTTAGTTCAATTGGGGTTATGACATACTGCGCAAGTTGAGTAAAAATTACCCAACTCAACACGGTGCGTAAAATTTCTTCATCCCGACGCGTTTCTCCTTTAAATAGGAACGGCTGGGATAATTCGTCCAGATAAAACGTTCCATATGTAGGAACGCTTTTTTGAATTTAGACAACGTCCGGACGCATTCACCCTACATTTCTGAACGCGTCCTATATGTGAAATCACTATAAATATAAAAATGTTTCATTTTCAGGATCGATTGCGAGATAAAGGAAAATTTGTTAAGCAGAACGTCCTCAATAAACGCAAAAAATCAATTTTGGCTATGAATAATGCAAAAAAAATGAGAAAGGAAACCTCAAACTTGGAAAATAACCTGTGCAGTGGTGGACACATCGTGGAATTACTAGATTTGGGAAAACATTTAAAAAGTTGCTGGTGTGGAAAAGTTCTTTCTATTGAAAATATTACTAATGAGACACGAAAGGGCCATCACAATTTTAAATGTTAATTGTAATCAGGGCCACCGAGAGCCAGACAGGGCCCCACGACAATTCTCCAGATAGGGCCCCGCGACATTTTATAAAAAATTAAATAGAAGGTCTTCAAGCAAAAAGTTCTCCTCTACTTGAATCTCTCAAAAAAAAAAAACAAAAAAAAATAAAAAAAAAAAAAAACAAAAAAAACAAAAAAAACAAAAAAAAAATAAAAAACAAAAAAAAAACAAAAAAAATAAAAAAAAAAGGTCTTCAACTTCCCGCTTCTTCAGTCAAACTTCTGAAATAACTCCATCGCTGCCGTGAGAAAATCCTCAAACTCTTTATTTTTTATGTATGTTCAGCGATAATGCTTTACCACCTTGTCCGATTTATATGATTCTTTTTTTGTTAGTAAGGGGATACCGGCATCTCCACGTTTTTGAAGTCGGTTTTTTTTAATTTCTAATACTTGTTAGGAAAACACGATTTTCCAATTGCACAAAAAAATACTGTTTTTTTTGTTAAAAAATAATATTGGAGACATCATTAATAATACGTCCTTTGCAATTACAATTTTGAAAAAAATAAAGCTAATAAAAATGGATTTATTTAGTTTTGCTCAAATCCCTTCTATTCGGGACATTTGTATGATGCCCCATATTTTATAAGGTAAAAGTTTATACATAGAGAGTTATCGCCAAAGTCTTGATCGAATACGCTATTCTTATTCTGACAGCTAAGCATGCGCATTAATATTTTAGTAAGAAATAGTGCTAAACTAAAATACGGTCTTTCCTTATTTTTAGAAAATACGGAAACCTTATAATTGGAATACGGTCACTTACTCTTCCATAAATGGGGCTATTCGGATTATTCCGCAAATATTATTCGGATCATAGGAGGATGGAATGTGTTTCTAGCATGAAATAGAAATATTCTGAGGTGTTTTTAATTTTCTAGCGGGTTGAAATTTTAAAAGTATGAATTTGAATAATAAAACTCGTTTAAAATTTATATCTAAACATAATTTAGTACTTGTGAGAGAAGTGTTGACTCAGAATCCGTTTAAAATCCTAATCGATGGGAAATAAAAATTAATGTAAACAAGAAAAAGGAAAATCTTTTTCTCTTGTAAAAAATCATCTGAATATTTTAATCTTCCAATGGTTAAGAAAAGAAATCATAATAGTAACCCCTCTAAGAACAATTATTTTAATAAGATATTCGATTATTTTCACAAAATACTCTTTAAATTTAACTGTACTTTAAACTGCTTTAACCAAATGTCTAATGAATTTAGCTTAACCAGAAGAGTCTTATAAAAGTGACAACCACAAATAACTAAAAAGCACAAAAAAATATTAAAACCCACTCAAACACGATGTTTACGTTTTACTTTACATTTTGTTTAGGTGTTTAGACTTTAACCCTTCGACATTTGACAGGTTTTTTTTGGCTTATCGGTTGCATAGTTTCAAAATTCTCATTATAATCGATACAATCGATTTTTAATTTTCACAAATTCTGTCTAATCAACGAAAGCATGAGCGATCATGTTCTTGTCAAATTTTATTTTTACATAACTATTGTGATGCATTTTAGAGATACCTATTACTTAATAGGTAGGCATAACAAAAATCAAATTATTTTATTATGGAAATGAATCGATGAAACATTTAAATTATAAAATAATCGATTCAGAAGTTTTGCAAATTTTTAGGTATACATGCCGCGTTTGAGAATTCACATCGGATGCACCTGAATTTTGTATCACGTGATAAACAATTAGATCTGAATGTAAATGTAATAAACAAACGCTCTAGACTTTATTGGTCACGTGATAAAATTCACCAATTAACAGAATGTGCATTGTATTCAACAAATATTGTTTAGATGTGGACATCTTTTTTGTATGATTGTATAGTTTTAAGAAACAAGTGAAATTTATATTTTTGAAATAAGATTTCTTTTTTTGTAATAATTGTAAAATTAATTTACTTTAATTTTAGTGTAAATTTAGTATTAAAAATTGTATTAGTGGGTACTATAATTGGGTTTTAACCTGTAAGTACTCCAAACTTTACAAATAAATAAATAAATAAAAAATAAAAATGACAAGTTAGAAGTTTATATTTTTTAAATTTGACTTTTGAGACTACAAATCAACCTAAATTTGAAATCTAAACAAAAATTAAACAAACTAATTACTTTTATATTCATGCTAGCATAAACAAAGGATAAATTGACAAACTTGGCTTCACATAACACTTACTTTCTGGCATGAAACGAACATCTCATTTCAAACCGAGATGTAAAAAATGTAATCTAATCAGGTACATCTGGGATAAACAAAAGCAGATGCAGATGTGTCCGATGTAGATAAAAAATCGCTCGAGATGTAAAAAAATGCATCGGATGTGGATTTTCAAATGCGGCATTTATCTTCATCCACATCTAAATCTCTATCACGTGAAAAAAAATTCACGACATCTCAGATGCATACGATGTGGATATTCAAACGCGGCACGTGTTGAACTAAAATATTAGTTACTAAAATCTAGTTACTTTTATTAAATCGGATTATTTTAAGGCAAAATCAAACTCATGTAGTTATTATATATCCATTGACATCAATATTACCTACTTTTCAAAATAAGAAATCCGTTGTTAACTTTTTTAGATCATTTTAAATAAGGGATAATAATTCTTATTATGTATAGCATAGAAATTCGCTGTAGTGTACAGCATTTTCAAAGTTTGTCCAGCTTTGATATTGTACAGCAAAATGCCGTTATTGTCCCGCAAACATTAAAGATTAAAAAAAAAAGAAGAAAAATCGTTCGCTCCAACATACGTGAATTTTTCCAAAGCCTACTTTAGAATTATTTTTAGGGATTATTCAATACTATTGTGTGCAACTCATACTATATTGTTGATAATACTATGATAATAGTGTGATATTTGTTGCAAATTATTTAATCGAACATTTCTGTTACAACAAAACATAATAAAAAACAATTTAACATAGGGTGATCCGAAAAACAGAATGTTTATGAAGTCGAAGAAAATACGCATATTAAAGCTTACAATGATTCTTTTTCTAAGGGTTATCTTTGTCACATTATTATTAATAAATTTGTAAATATACATGACTTTGTTTTATTTAATTTTTGTAAGTTCTATTTTACGACATCCAAAATTATATATTTTCTGGTAACAAGAATCTCCAAAACTTAAAAAAAATCCTAAGACATTATAAGCAGTGGCGGATTAAGGGTGGGGGCGCGGGCCCTCTAAATCTTTTACAAATAAGGAAACGTAACATTTTATCAAAATTGATTTCACGTTGTCGTCATTCAGTGTATATATTATTGATTTTAAAACCAAAAAAGGTTAATTTTGTTCTTTTTCTTTTCGCAAGTGATGACAATGAATTTTTCGAAACCAGTTTCATAATGTTCAACATTATGCAACTGGTTGCGTAAAGTAGATCATTTTGCATTTAATGCGATTACAAAAAATGTCAAAATTAGAATAATTCCTTTAAATAAATATAGAGTATTGTTAGATTCAATAAGCCGTAAGTCCGACGCCGCTGGCAGTTACGAAGATGAGAATGGAACCACGGAAGAAAAACGGGCGAGGGTGAAAAGACACGCTCGCGACCCGAAGCAAGCTAGCCGCGCTAATTTGATCGGTCGCCTGTTATTTCTCGATTTTAATTAGTTTATTTACTTTTTATTATTAATATTATCTTGTTTAACACATGTAATTGTGTCAATAAAAATTGTTATAATTGTCAACAATCGGTAGTCTAGTTTTATTTAAAGAATAAATCAGTGACATCCGTCTCCAGTGCCATAAATACATATTATTTTTAATTTTCTAACAGTATAATTACATATTGGTAGACACAAATTTCGCTAAATAAATAAAAAACGCCTTTTCTCTTCTACAAAGGAGTTAAAATCCGCAATGGAATTATTAGCAACACTTGAAAAAGTCCTACTACAAATTTCTTCCAGAGGGTGTACTGCTTAGCTTGAATCGCGGATATTCGTTATATAAAATAAGTAATCATCTACGAGGATGGGATGAAAAGTTTCCGGCCTAACAATACGCAATACAATAGTGACTGAATAAGAATTTATCTTTCTACATAGTCAGTCCCCTTGTAGGGTAATACATTCGACCCAACGATGTTCAAGCGATTTAATACCGTCACTGTAGTCTGATTTATCTAACTCGTCAAAATAGGCGTGTGTGGCTGCAATTATACTTCTAAATCCGTGGAAAATTTTTTTAGGTTTTAAACAAATAAAAGTCTGACGGGGCTAGGTACGGCGAATACGGAGGATGGTTTAACAGTTCAAAGCCTAGCTGATGAATTTTAGCCATTACAAGAACGGACTTGTGGCAAGGTGCATTGTCCTGATGAAACAAAATTTTCTTTTTCGCCAGACCAGGGCGTTTTTCGCTTATATTCTGCTTAAAGCCTTGGTTTCTTTGAACACTCCGTCGCGGTGAGCGGACAGTCCGTCGACCGCTGAGGACAGCAATTTTCGCCCGAGGTGGTTTGTTAAAAAATATAGAAAATGATAATTTCTCTGTCTGTACGTGCTGTTTATGTATTATGAATGTAAACGAAAGGTACTAAAATGGATGCAAATAAATTGTTTGCGTTATTATTGTTGGAAGAGGAAGAACAAGAGGAACTGGTAATTGCAACCGTCAAAGTTTCCAATAAGCCAGTGGATGAGTCGTTTTTCTGTCGCGATACAGAAGGTGCCTTTAATATCACTGTGCAGCGGAGGCTTCTTGGAAATGAAACCAAATTTAGGGAGTATTTTAGACTTTCTACAGATCTTTTTGAATTCGTGTTGAGTTTTATAAAAGACATAATATTCAAGAAACCTAAAAATAAAGTCATGATCTCATCTGTATGTGTGAATTTGTCACTCATTGTTTTAAAATTAATAACAATATAGTCTCCGCACACGCCGACGATTCCGCTGATATCAAACTCAACAGATATCAACCGACTCTTCGCGACAAATCAGCGGCATGACGGCGTCCTGCTCAGCTAAGCGGATTCAAGAAAACCATTCCCATTTAAATACTCTGGTTGGATAAAATCGTCAAAACGCGACGGTTGACGGACTGTCCGCTCACCGCGACGAAGTGTTCAAAGAAACCAAGGCTTAAGCTGGTCCAGTAAGTCGCTGTAGTACTCGGAATTTATTGTTATTCCCTTTTCGAGATAATCTATTAGGAGTATCCCTTTAGCATCCCAAAAGACCGTTGCAATGACCTTTCCAGCAGACGGTACTGCCTTTGCCTTCTTTGGAACTGGTTCGTCCTTTGTCGTCCACTGTTTGGACTGTTGTTTAGTTTCAGGGGTATAATGATAAACCCATGTTTCATCAACCGTAATAAATCTACGCAAAAAGTCCCCTGGATCACGTCTAAACATTGCCAAATTCTCCTCTGAAATGGAGAGCTTCTGATCTGACGTGGGCAAACGCGGCACTCATCGGGCGGATAGCTTTCTCATACCTAAAACTTCACACAACATATAGTGAACTCGCTCTTTTGATATGCCCATAGCCTCAGCTACCTCTTCCAATTTTAATCCGCGATCTTTTAGAATTAGTTTGTGAACGGTTTGCACCATTTCTTCAAAAGTTACCGTTTTTGGCCTGCCAGAACGCGGAGCATCATCAGTGCTAGTACGACCACGTTTAAAGTCTGCTACCCAGGTTTTAAATGTGGTAAATGAAGGAGCAGATTCTCCTAGTGTAGCATCTAGTTCAGCTTTTATTTCCGTCGGCGATAATCCTTTGATATGGAAATATTTTATCACCGCTCTTATCTCGTTTTTTTCCATCTTTTAAAAGTGGCGCACTTTATATAAGTTTTTAAAATACCCGACACAAACTACTTGACACACTCACTTTAAACTTCCAGCGTATACTGGCCACAAGCAAGGCTACACACTACACAGACTCGTTGGAACAGGAAAGCAAATCGGGCCTACTATATAAGTTAGGCCGAAAAATTTTCATCCCATCCTCGTATTTATACCATTACTCTACACATGTTTATTTTTAGTTTAATTATTATTTCTTGACTTTTTGTTTATAACATTTTATAGAAGATTTTGTAGTTTAAATCGAGCTATCCCTATTTCTCTACTACAAAATAGGTAGGTATTTTTTATAACGGCTTTTCTTATTTAGCTTCCAAACAAAGAAGGTTGGTCGTGTGCATTGATATGGCCCACACCCTGTGAGTCTGATGGATTTTTTGAAAGGGTTAATATGATATAGATTGATCATCCTTGTTTTTCAAAATAAACAGCTAACGGAATACATTGAAGTAAAAATGTAGATAATTAGTTTTTTAATATATTCAAAGGATGAAAATTGGTTTTAAAACACTTCTTTGCTAAATCGATTCAAAAAGACTGACGGCATTTGCATATATAACGAAGATATCAAAGTGTGTTTTTGAAATCACACTGATTTTCTCGTTAATATTTTTGCAAAATGCCTTTGATGGCAAACGCCGCGGCCCAGATAGCACACGACGTCTGAAAGACGTTTTTTTTTGTGTCTTGGTTTGGTCTCAATGTCCTAGGATGTTATTAATACGTCTGTCAAAAGCCATAATTCAGACGTATTAATGTGAGAGCTCAAAGACGTTTTTAAGACGTCTTAAAGACGTCGTTCCAAATCCATATATTAACGTGAAAGCTTAAAGACGTCTTTCAGTCGGACGGAAACTTGCACGGTTTACATAATTCAAATTTAAAAGAAGAATCAAATGAAGTGAAGTTTGAGGTTTGACTTAACACTATATTCAAGCCCAAGCTTATTGTGAATTATTGATTATTCTATTGCGTACGCAATTATTGCCGCCAAAGTGTGTTTGGGCTTTTTTGTGCATTTGTGTTTGGTCTCTTTTTACTTAAATAATATGGGACTAAAACCAGAGAAGGAAGAATGGTGGAGTTTCTGTTACTGATGTATCACGTAATACTTTCTACAGGTAATAAATAAATATTTGTTTATATACATAAACATTAATATCCTGTTTCTTCTAAATAAGAATAATTAAATGAATTAAAAAGTAAACATCTTAATGTAAGATTTAATTCAGTTATTCGTCAATTTCTTTTTTTTTTAATTTTATGTAGATTTCGAGAACTATTAATATCAAAAGCCACATGTTAGATATCCATTTTGAGTGAAAGTTAAAGTAAAATTGTCAAAATAGGCGATTAAGTATAATAGCTCATTCTGTCTTAAATGATTTATTATAAAAATTGATTTAAAATTGTAAGAAATTAATTTTTTGTTTTGTTTCATAATTGTTCTTTCGGTTTTTACTTTTACAAAGTATAACTTCCTGTGACTATAATGCTCTTACTTAAATTTCTTTTTAGGAGCGACTATACAAAGGCAACTTCAAATCAAAAAGAAAGAAAAAATCAATCCAGTTATGGCTAAAGAGGAGTGATCGAATGCGCTACAAAGAAAATAACTCTTATATAGTGACTTGTGATTAATAGATATTTTATCAATAAATATTTTTAATTCTATTTTTTGCATTCTTTATAACCTGCAAGGTTATTCTACTAATTTTAATAACCAAGATGCACGATGATACCCATTTTAAAATTATTTAATATTATTATAAACAGGTTATAGAATTAGCAGAATAAAAATAATGAACGTGTTATTTATCGCTTATTTAAGTTTAACCAGACCTTTATAATCCATTAATAAGTCGTCTTAAAGACGTCTTATTTATGGCTTATTTAAAGCTTCACAAGACCATTATAAGCCCTGAATAAGACGTCTTATTTATGGCTTATTTAAGGCTTCATAAGACCATTCTAAGCCATTAATAAGACGGCTTATTTAAGGCTTCATAAGACCATTATAAGCTATTTATGAGCAGTCTTAAAGAAGTCTTATTGATGTCTTATTTAAGGCTTCACAAGACCATTACAAGCTATTAATAAGTCGTCTTAAAGACGTCTTATTTATGGCTTATTTTAAGCTCTACAGACCAATATAAGCCATTAATAAGACGTCTTAAAGACGTCGCTTTTTGTAACATCAGACGTCTTTCAGGAAATACCAGACGTCTTAAAGACGTCTCGAATGTCTTATGCTAGACTTCTTAAAGACGTCTTTAAGACGACTTTGTGCTATCTGGGGGGTGCTCTTTAAGCATTGGTCGCGACATCTGTTAGAACTGTACAGAACTTCATCAAAATGGCTCGTGTGCTAGCGCTGCAGCGATCGTTGAGTATAGAATTCTATATACACAAAGTTTTCTTTAGTTTTAAATTCATTTGGGTACATTGCTAAATTTAAATTAATGTTATATTCTCTAAAATGATGATAAATCTCATTTTTAAAACAAGTATTTGGTTTATACTTAATTGACTATGGATCTAGTCAACAGAGAAATTATGTTGATTATTCAATTTCGATAACCATTCAATTCGGTAGAAGACGAGAAAACTATCAAAGACATAAATTGGACGCGACGGAGCATGCTGCCATCTATTTATACTCTCCATGGTCCTCCAAGATAATTTGCTTTGAGATTGTTCTACTAGGATATCTAAATAAAAATGCTTCACCATGATATAAGGTTGGTGTTCGCCCATAGAAATCTGCCATATATGCGCGGTTGACTTTAAAGCAAACTCTCGAGAAAAATATACTTCCTGGCATTAATTTTAATATTGAAAACCGTTGCTGAAGTGTGTCTAGGGGTTGTAAAGACTTCTTAAGAAACGAAGTTGTTCTAAAGTACTCGAAAAATGACTTTGACTTTTGGTATCTAAACCACATATAATCGCGATGACTTCCTAATGAATTTTCTTTAAAACTAAACATATTTACATGTTAACTTTCCGTTACATCCCGTACAATCAGCATAGAAAAATAATGAAATACATCACACTTTAAAATATTGTTTAGTTTTTTTGAAAGCTTGGTTTAAAATTATATATTTTTTATGAAAACACAATTGTGTGGTATATCACGTGACAGCGAAAAGTTTTAAAGGTAAAATCATTTTTAAGTATTTTCTTTTTTAGATTTTTAAAAAAAATTGCGAAATTGATCAGATGAACAGTTTTCGAGGTATGGCCAAACTCCGTCCTTAACAGTTCACAGTAGTCTCCTTAGATAAATTAATTTATCTATGGTCTCCTCTGCTTCACTTAGGCAATGTTTGCACCGAATTAGTTTTAATTTTAATACATGCTGCGCCATCTCTCACATTGACTATCAAGTTCCGACTCCGCGAGTAACAGGGGCTGGTAACTCAAATGGAAAAACATGAGGTTGGTAATTTAGTACCACTCCAATTAACGGGATGGCGCTCGTATCGAAATGTCATGTCAGTTGTCAGCTTGTCAAAACTTCAAACTTTGAGAAATTAAAATGGCTATTAGGCATTCCAACGACCTGTCCAAATGGCTACCAGTGGGTAATGACAGTTTAGATATGGCAACCCTGTTGTCATGTTGTCATTAACAGGGTCAATGATACATATATAATTATATAGATTGCTCAAAGCTGGTCGTTTACGAGCGGCCATATTGCCTGGAAAATATTTATTAATTTGAATCGGTTTAGCAAAAATGTGTTTTAAAACCAATTCTTAGCCTTTAGATATTAAAAAAAAATAGTTGCTTACATTTTTACTTCAAGGCATAAGCTTATGTTTATTTTAAAAAATATGGATGATCAATCTATGTAACTATCTATTTCATTGACCTTGTCAAATCACCAGGCCTACAGGGTTGCCATAATTTTGCCATATCATAACCCGTCAAAACCCACTGGTAGCCATTAAGTTTGGAATGCCTAATTGGTTAATGTATTTGAAGGTGTATTCAATTTTGATTTATTTTTCAACACTTTCCAATTTTAAGCATGTTTTCAAACGATGGAAAGATGGATTTCAGCAACAAACAATAAAGCACTCCCAGATATTGGTAGTGATGCAATTTATACCACATTATATATGCAGTCGTCATATTAAGGATATCCAAATAATTTGTAATTAGTGTCTTAAGAAGAATGCACCATCACTCTTTGGTAAGTAATATTTACAAACTTGTTTTTGATTCAGTGTTAAAATAATTGGTTTGTTATTTAAATTTATTTTTGTTTTCAGTTTTTAAATGATCATTGTAAAGAAAATGTTGGCCCTCCAAAATACCCTGTCGATCGATGAAATATTTGAGCCTCAGCTATCAATATCAAAAATAATTGATTCAATGCCATTGACATCAAACAAGAAAACACCCTAAAATCGTCAAGGGTCCAAACGTGAGTAAGTTTAATTTATACTCAAAAGTTAAATTCATTTATCAGGGTGACCACATAATAAATAAAAATTTGATAACTACAAGTGCTGTATAAATGAATCACGAAAACAATTATCGGATGAAGAAATGCCCCTCAACCTAACTAGTCGACTCAATAACCGTATGGCAAATTTTATCCACACTCAAATTTGCCTCTATAGTAAAAAAGGATGATGCTTCACTTCAATTTTTTCAAACTTATTTGCCACTCCAAGTCGCAAAACTTTTATAAAGATCTTGAGCACTTATATATTGATATGGGGTGTATGTGGATAAATTTTATATTATTATTAATTTATACACAACCCCAATCATTAATTTACTATCGCAAATAACAGAATGTTTTACGAATTATTTTTTTTTATAATTGCCCGGCGCCACTGTGTATGTGATGGAAAAATATAATTTATTATTTATAAATTTAATTATTAAAAAAAAAAATATATTAAATTTGAATTTACCTTTCATTTACTTATCTATTTAAAAAAATTAAACACAGAATTAACAAAAAAAAAATATTTAAACACATTTTTATTGTAAACCAATAACTATTGAAAGAAATATCAAAAGTTTAACATAAAAATTCCTAATTATTAAATACCTACCTCCATCTATCATTCCTAAAACACACTCATTCAAAAAAATTACTAGATAAATTAAAAAGATTACTACGTGAATAATTTGCAAGCTTTTGGTCTAGTTCTGAAGAGGGCGCGAAAAGGCAAAGTTTGTTTGCTTTGCGCTAATGACGATGTTCGTTGGCTTGCAAATTATTTAAACGTAAACATTGACGCTGGCCGCTAACAAATATTTTTTTCTTAAAATTAATGGGAAACAAAGAAAAGAAATTAAAATAAATGGTAAGTGATTGTTTAGTTTTTAGTTTAAGCAGTTTAATAATTGTCTTATACCTTTTAATTGTTTTTGGGAGAGTTCTTGACCATGAAAGCTTGATATCGTTGATTCTTTATTTTAGGTTATGTGTGAGCGGCCTCCTTGGATGGGATACAAGTCACGAACGTCGCCAGGAGCTGCTACGTCACTCATCGGTTGCCATGGTTTTATTTTCTTAGACTTACATACACAGGTATTTTTTTCTTATTTTTCGATTTAAAACTCGCGTTTCACTTTGTTTAAATTAAATTTTATCTCAGACATCTAATTACAGCTTATTCTTACTTTTAAGGTTGATTCTGTGTGTATATTTGTTGAAATAGATAAAAAAAATTCAAAATGTTTCAGGACAAAGAAAAAGAAACGTAGTTTCCCTTTGGAAATTCAATTCACCACTACTTTTGTTTTTTCAACAAACCTCTTGGTAACCAAAATTAGATTCAAATCTTTCATCAAGTTATCTATTGAAGAAATTTTGACCAATAGGAGACTTAAATAAATCACAAGTTGGTGAATTTTAGGTGAGTATATTTAAAATATGTTTTCAAATATTTCGAGAATCAAATGTAAATAATTTCTTACAATTTTTTAATAGATTAGTTGCCAATTTTTTATTAATCTTAAATTTTAATGTATAACTTTTTTGTGTTGGCACACATGTCAAAATTATTAATTATGGCTGACAGAAGTGTTTCCTGTTTGATATACAGGGTGTTTTTTTATATAAGAGTAAAAATTAAAAATGCCTCATAAACATTCTGTTATTTTCGATGGTAGATTTGTAACTTTGATCATCCCTAAAACTTGTTGAATATCTTTATTTTAAACCAGGAAAGTTTAACGAATTTGTAATTTCCTCCGTTACAATATATATACTGATTTTGTTACAGAAAACATTTTTGATAGGTTTGTTTTATAACTATTTAATTATTTAAATGGTATAAATGCATATTTGTTTAAGTATTTCCATGTTTAAATAGACAAATTATATGATGCGGCGATAAGTTACTGTAATAAAAAACAAAATAATAAATTGCATTTTATTTTAAGTTTGAAATTAATGCAAAAATAAAGCTATAAATTGGCAAAATATTTGACTGGTTTCAAATCACAAAACAGTCAATACGGTTGTTTTATGATTTGAAACTAGTCAAATATTTTTCCAATTTTTTTGCTTTGATTTTCTTCATTACATTTTTGCGCTACTAAAAAGTTAAATTTCAAAAAGTTCGCTCGTGGCCGCCATATTGAATTTTAGTACCACTCCAATTTGATAGATGGCAGCACATCGACTCAGAATTTTACCATTGAGTTTCCCATCTATTCACATTAGTAATCTATGGCGAGTACCGTGAGGGATGTGACGATATGGGGTGCGAAGTGCGTCCAACAAAAGAATCGAGAAACGTATCTCGAACGCAACGAAAGCGAAATCCCGGTGCCAGTCTGCACCACTTTATTATTTTTAATAAATCTCAGTTACAGATTTGCTAATATCCATCACTAAATTCCAGTGTAACACCGGAACTTTAAAGATGTTGTAACCGAACTTCGATTTTAGTTCAAGGACGACTTACCCAAGTCCGAGGCCCGTATTTATAAACAGAACTTACGTGAGTCGGACTTGGGTAAGTCGTCCTTGAACTAAAATCGAAGTTCGGTTACAAAGTCTCTAAAGTTCTGGGTGGTTCTGGTGTTAAACTGGAATTTAGAGATGGATATTAGCAAATCTGTAACTGTTATGTACATTTACGGATTTGTTACTACCCATCTCTAAATTCACGCGATATAACCGAACTTCGATTTTCTTTCAAGGACGACTTACCCCACAAATCACATAGAGGTTCCACGTGAATGACCAAGGTCAAAACCGACAACTGACATTTTTTATGCTATTTGCTCCAAACTCTAGATGGGGATACTGGTGAAATTATGATTTCTTACTCCATTTTTAAGCTTTATGGGAGAAAAACTAACCAAAGACTCCAAAGATGTGACGTGTATTTATTTATGTTCTTGGTTAGTCTCATTTTTCCGTCTGATTTTAGTGATTTTTTGTTGGTTTTGGCTTTTGGTATCTGTTTATAGTTTCGTCTTAGTTATTTGCAAAATTGTGATGTTTCGCTTTTCCTACTGTGTTTTGCAATAATTTTGGTGCTACGTTGAAAACTTCGAGAAAAACTTCATTGATTCACCATGCATCTGCATCACAAAGCATGTATCTTCTAGAGACCCCACGCCAATGTTAAACTTTTAAACCAAATTATCGCCACCTTGTGTTTGGAGCTGGAACTAAAATGACAATTGACAGATGGCGGTAAATTCAAATTGTAATTTTTAGGAGTAGGTAGTAGTTTTAAATTAAATTTTAAATGATTTCCACATAAATTATTTTATAAAATAAAGTATGGAACTAGTAAGTTCGAAACTTTTATTTTACAAAATAATTTAGGTCGATTATACCAAATTTGAAGAATTAATTTGTTATAAGGGGTCTAATGTGGAGAGTTGGTTCTGCATATTTTTATTAAATAAATATAAGATATATCAATAAATAATAAAATAGAACATTCTTAAAATATGTTTATTAATAACTTAAATAAATATTATTAGATAAAAATAAATACAAATAATAATACATATTTATGGAATACTTACTTGGAGCAAATAGATATATAATCTCAAATCTTTAAAATAGGTACCTATCAATAATTTAAATGTGAAGTAGAGACTAGGATATTACATTTTATTAACACTAAAGTTATATATTTTATAAATGTCTTTTTAACTGAGGACAAATGTAATATAGGTATTGTATTAAAAGGTGAATCGTTCATTCAATGGTAAATAGGTATTTTCCTTCCAAATACAGATGGTGGTATTACTCTCTTATGTGAAAAATGATTTCGGAATCTAGTCCAGTGATAAATTGATTATCAATTAGTTGTTGTCCCCGTTTGTCTTTTTATGATGCAGATGCATGGTGAATATATGGTGAATTAATGAAGTTTTTCTCGAAGTTTTCAACGTAGCACCAAAATTATTGCAAAACACAGTAGGAAATAAAAAAGCGAAACATCACAATTTTGCAAATAACTAAGACGAAACTATAAACAGAAACCAAAAGCCAAAGCCAACAAAAAATCACTAAAATCAGACGGAAAAATGAAACTAACCAAGAACATAAATAAATACACGTCACATCTTTGGAGTCTTTGGTTAAGTTTTTCTCCCATAAGGCTTAAAAATGGAGTAAGAAATCATAATTTCACCAGTAGCCCCATCTAGAGTTTGGAGCAAATAGCATAAAAAATGTCAGTTGTCGGTTTTGACCTTGGTCATTCACGTGGAACCTCTATGTGCTTTGTGATCTGCATCATAAGACAAACGGGTACAACAACTAATTGATAATCAATTTATCACTGGACTAGATTCCGAAATCATTTTTCACATAAGAGAGTAATCTGAGTAATACCACCATCTGTATTTGGAAGGAAAATACCTATTTATCATTGAATGAATAGTTAAAAGGATTCACCTTTTAATACAATATCTATATTACATTTGTCCTCGGTTAAAAAGACATTTATAAAATATATAACTTTAGTGTTAATAAAACGTAATATCCTAGTCTCTACTTCACATTTAAATTATTGATAGGTATTTTAAAGATTTGAGATTATATATCTATTTGCTCCAAGTAAGTATTCGTTAAATATGTATTATTATTTGTATTTATTTTTATCTAATATTTATTTAAGTTATTAATAAACATATTTTAATAATGTTCTATTTTATTATTTATTCATATATCTTATATTTATTTAATAATAATATGCAGAACCAACTCTCTGCATCAGACCCCTTATAACAAATTATTTCCTCAAATTTGGTATAATCGACCTAAATTATTTTGTAAAATAAAAATTTCGACCTTACTAGTTCCATACTTTATTTTATAAAATAATTTATGTGGAAATCATTTAAAATTTAATTTAAAACTACTACCTACTCCTAAAAATTACAATTTGAATTTACCGCCATCTGTCAATTGTCATTTTAGTTCCAGCTCCAAACACAAGGTGGCGCTAATTTGGTTTAAAAGTTTAACATTGGCGTGGGGTCTCTAAAAGATACGTGCTTTGTGACTTACCCAAGTCCGACTCACGTAAGTTCTGTTTATAAATACGGGCCCGACTCAGCTGAGTTCTGTTTATAAATGAACCCAATATAGACCTTGTATAGACACAGAACCTATCTATAAAAAGAAGAATGAAAAAGATGCAAAAGTTGAAAAAGAAGAAGAAGAAGTTTAGAGGTTATGTTAACAAAAACAAAAAGTTATTTGTTTTTGGTTTTTGTTTAAATTATTCTTTATTTCATTTTTAAAACGATGGATTTAAAACAAGAATCCTATTCATATGAAGGGTTTGTTAAGACGGAACCAGATGTTATTTCCGGACTTACAGAAGAAAATAATTGTTCTACAAAACAAGCACCCTTTAAAAACGATAATAATTTACTTGAATTTGGCGATACCCACAGTAATAATTGTGAATATCACGCTACTAAGTATTTCGTAAATGTCAGTAAAATGAAGGAAGAAATAGGCGAATGTGTAGTGCCTAAAATTGAAAATCAAGTTACGGATATTCCAGAAAAAATTGAATGTGATTCAATAGAATTTCTTTCTGCAACTAATAAAAAAGAACTTGATGTTCCAGAAACCAAGCAAGAAATTAGTGATAGTGAATACATGCAAGCTAAAGCTGAGAGGGAACTTTTGACTACTCATTGTGATTTACCTACTTTAAAAAATGAAAGTACTGAATACTCGGACATTTTCTTGCAGCCGTGCAGCAGTAAATATTCCGGAAGGACGTTAAAACCTACAACTGTTATTTTTAATAAAAAGAAGAAGCTATATCCATGCCTTGTCTGCCAAAAAAGTAAGTATGTTCTTTAAATAATTGAGTTACGTTGATGTCTTATTTAAATAATATCGTTTTTGTTTTTCTAAATAGTAAATACAACTCTGAATAGTATTTATTTACTCACCAGAAAACTTCATTTTACAACAAGTTAAAAATATGTTATATGCACAGCCACAAACACTGAGTAAAACAAACTTGTTTTAAAGAAATTAATAGTTCTATAAGTAAAATATATGATTATTGTAACGGTAACTCGTTGAAAATAAACTAGGAAAAAACAAAGTGGATGTTAATTGGGGGTACTGGAAATTTAAAAAAATAATGTAGTATCGCAGTGTGTTTCTGTTGATGGAATAAAGTTTCAGAGAGTTGAAAAATCTAAATATATAGGGGTTATGGTTAATACAAATTTACAATTTAAGGAACATGCTAATAACGTCATCAAAAGTATATCATTTAAAATAAACTATTTGAGACACTGTTCTTCACAGAAAAAATAATAACACACTCCTTACAATCAGCGGCGGAAGCATCTGAGGTTTTAAGAATAAACAAAGACAATGGGAATTTTAAAGTTTTACATCAAAATATTTGCAGTGTTGGAAAACATTTTGACGAATTTATAATTTTTATGGAAACCCTAGATGCTCCGTTCGATTGTATTGTATTATCAGAGACTTGGCAAATTCCGGACCCACTAGTTTTCAACATTTCAGGCTACAAAACTTTATATAACTTTGGAAAATACAATCAAAATGATGGCATACTTGTGTTTGTTAGAACTGATATATATAATTTCCATACAACAATTGATCTAAATGGTTCAAAGTTACTAAAATTAAAAATAAATTACGAAAATAAAATATTTTTCATATATTCATTTTATAGATCTCCCGCTAGTGATATGCAAAGTTTCCTAGATCAATTCGATGGAATTTTACAGAATGAAAATGAAAACTCCGATTACAATTTTTTTATAGGTGACATAAATATTGATTTATTGGTTGATTCTGAGAATAAAAATACATACCAAAGCATTATGAATGAACATGGGTATTTTTCAACAATTAATACACCTACTAGGATACAAAATAATTCTAAGACCTGCATATTTTTATTAAAACAAAAAATTATAATTTTGATACATTTATTCCAATAACAATACCAACATCATTAACAGATCATCACACAGTTCTATTACAATTAGTTCTTCCTGGAAGAAGCATTAATATACGTAATGAATGTCGCTACTATCAAATTATTGATGATAAATCGCTTATCCAACAAATAAAAAGTATTTCATGGGAAAAATTTTTAAATAATAACAGTAATCTGGAAACTGAAACTAAAGAATTTATTGATGCTCTTCAGCAGAGTGTACAAAATTCTACAAAAAATATTAGGATTAAAAACAATAAGAGAAAAAGAAAAAAATGGATGACAAGATTTCTAGTTAACTCTGTAAACCAAAAAAAATATCTGTATATCAAATATAAGCAACAACAAAATAACTTAGCTTTAAAACAAACTTATCTAAATTACAAGAAAGAATTAGAAAAAAAAATCAAGCAAGCAAAAATCAATTATTACAAAGGGCAAATAAACAAAGATCAAAACAATTCGAAAAATATGTGGATAACGGTTAATGAAATACTAAAAATTCCAGATTCGAAAAAAATTACAAATATAAAAAATAGTGTAGGCGAGTTAACAACAGATCCATCAGAAATGTGTGAAATTTTTAATGACTTTTTTGTAAATATTGGTGTCAATTTAGCTAAAAGTGTTAAAGCAGATCCTACATATATTGAAAAGGTTAAAACAAATACAAATTCAATGTTTTTAATTCCAACAAATTCAGATGAAATAAAAAATATTATACTTAAACTAAAAAACAAAAAGGCTCCAGGTTATGATAATTTAAAAGCAGAAACACTTAAAATAATTTTACCTTATATAGTAGAACCAATTGCATACTTAATTAATAAATCATTTGAACAAGGAATTTTCCCCGATGCTCTTAAATTGTCCATAGTTACACCAATTTACAAAAGCGGTGATATTACAGAACCAGAAAACTTCAGGCCCATTTCGTTAATAAGTTCATTGGCTAAGATATTTGAGAAAGTAGTTAAAAATAGATTAAGTCAATTTCTAGATAAATTTAATTTGTTATCCTCTGCTCAATATGGGTTTCGCGATAAGAAAAGTACACAAGATGCCATACTAAATTTGACAAAAAAGATTTATAATTGTTTGGATAATAGCATACCATCTTTAGCAGTTTTTATAGATCTTCGTAAAGCTTTTGATACCGTAGATCATAACATGTTATTGGAAAAACTCGAAGATTTAGGTATAAGAGGCACAGCACTTAGGTATTTTGAAAGTTATTTAACAAACCGACGACAGCATACTAGAATAAACAATCAAATTAGTAAAGAACAAAAAATAAAATGTGGTGTACCTCAAGGTACAGTTTTGGGTCCAATACTATTTACGATATATCTAAATAATATATTTCTTCTTGAACGAGAAGGCCAAATCATTAGTTTTGCAGATGACACTGTAGTTTTCTACAAAAATTCTGATTGGTTTTCGTTAAAAGAACAAGTAGAAGCAGACTTAATAAGACTTAAAAAATAGTTTGACCACAGAGCTTTATCACTAAACATAAATAAAACAGAATACTTACCATTCAGTAGTTTGGCATCATCTCTTCCAGAGTTTGATCTAAAGATTAATGATAATATTATCATAAAACCTGCAAAAAAAGTTAAATACCTCGGTATTGTAATAGATCCTCACTTAAGATGGGATGAGCATATCTACTATCTTTTAAAAAAATTGGGATTCTTGCTCTTTAGATTCAAGCAAGTTACCACTTTCTTTGATTTCAAACAAAAAAAAATTATGTATCAGAGTTTAATAGAATCTCATCTAAATTATGGCTTCATAGGCTGGGGTGGCTTATCAACAACATATCGCAATATGCTAGAAGTGTCACAAAAAAAATTCTTAAAGTTGATATTAAATGTACATCCGAGATATTCGAGTTGTAAACTATTTTCTGACACAAAACTATATGATATAAATCAATTATATTACAGACAACTAGCTATTACGCAATATAACAACAGATTTGATTTAAAAATAGCATTACATCCATACCCAACCAGACAAAAAAATCAATTTATACTACCATATAAAAATAAAAAAGTTGGTCAAAGAAACTTTGAATATTTAGGACCTAAAACATTCAACTCACTGCCGGAAATTGTGAAAAAGGCTTCAACACTGTCCTCATTTAAAGACAGATTAAAAATTTTCATGGACACTACACCTAGAACAGAAATACATAAATACATAGAAATGTAAACTATTGTAAATATATAATCTAATTTTAAAGTACCTTATAAAAAATATATATAATATTTATGTTAAATTACTAAAATAGGGGAATGTTAAAGATGTGAGTATACTTACCTGATCGGCGCGTTTAGTAATTTAAAACATTTTTTATACAATATAAATTTATAGTATGTAGTTAGAAATAAGTAATTTATCATATTTAAACTTTGATTAATATTTTTTTTTTCCTGTTAATTTTAATTTTACCACACACAAATAACTAAAAGTTATTTCAGTGGCTTACTGTGTTTATTAATTAAGATAAAAACATACTGTATTATATTATGTGGTTAAAAATTAATAAACATTATTATTATTATTATTATTATTATTATCTCAGCAAATGGGCTAAAATAATAATTTAGAATACTCTAATATTACTTCATTTTAATTATTGTGCCACTATATTGTATTCAGGGGCGGCTCGTGACCAAAATTTTGGGGTTTCACAGTAGCAGAATATAGATCCCGGTACAGATGTAAGTAAAAACTGTCAGTGTTTTAGAAAGGTCTATTATAAACTTTTATAAAGTTTTTTCATATATCTGTACTGATTTCTATATTCTGCCACTGTGAATCCCCAAAATTTTGGCCACGAGCTGCTACTGATTGTATTTGCTCAACCAAAATGAGTTGCAAGGATTGCACAAGTTACAGAATAGAGGTATGAGGATAATACTGAGCTGTTCAAGATTGGAACCAATCAATTTCATATTGAATATGCTTCAGTAGTTGCCTGATAAAAAAATATTTGCTATTCTATTCCCTGCTATTTATATTTAAGATTAAATCAGGAATCTCCCTAGTATATTTACAAAATATTTTAAATTTTAATCAGGATGTTCAAAAACACTACATGAAATAAGAAAAATTTTAGAGTTTATCTCGGAGTTTATAAGGCCACAAAAAATGTACACAAAATTCAGTGTGTTTTAAAGGTGTACAGGCTTTTAATAATTTGCCTGAAGATATTAAATGTTCTTCAAATGCAGCAATAATTAAAAGAAAACTATGTGAGTACTTGCTGACCAATTGACGGTATTTTTCTTTCTTGTTCTTTTATTATGTTTTGTATAGTTGACATGTAAATGTACTGTATCTTATGTATTTTTTATTGTATTTAAAATGTGAAGATGTATTGATACATAAAAAATAGTTTTTTTTAATAAATAAACTATTTATATATATGAAAAATAATGTGTAAAACATTTATGGAAATTTCATTCAAAATCATACATGTTCACATGAAGTAGTTTCAAGAAAAATACTAGAAACGTTTTAGTGGTAGGGCCTTAAAAAATAAAATTATCCAAATTATGAGATGTTATAAAGAATAAGATTATAATTTCACTTAAGGTGATTACAGCACCCCCTTATAATTTTCGGACAAGGATATCTCAAAAAGTAATTTTTTAAAAAATTAAAATTTTGGCAAAATATACCGGGTGTCCGCGCGAAAACTTTAAATGGAATTATTTCTGGTGTTTTAAAATATATCGACTTGAA
This sequence comes from Psylliodes chrysocephalus, assembly GCA_927349885.1. Taxonomy (NCBI): domain Eukaryota; kingdom Metazoa; phylum Arthropoda; class Insecta; order Coleoptera; family Chrysomelidae; genus Psylliodes; species Psylliodes chrysocephalus. Next base: position 86,449,719 of record OV651814.1, read on the forward strand.
ATTTTGGAAGGTCATTAAGGAAGTAAGGGGTAAATTAATAGTGTATAAGATACCACTCCAACGTGATATCTGCCGCCCCCAGCCACCCCCGGTTCAAAAGTTTAAATGACACCATGTATTTTTTTTACATATTCTGAAAGAGCATAGTTTTTTAGTATCTCTATGTGAAGAAATTACTTAATTACATAATGAACTTTGAAAGATATTTACAGCTAAAGGTTCAGATACCAGATATTCAAATATCGAAAGCAAAAAATAATAGCAAGCCATGAAAGCTGCTTCGTTGCTTGAACTGTCAAATAATATTGTTTGTGACACTTCTGTTTACTCGTTAGTACAAAAGTTTTCGAAAAAATTTGACTTAGTTTAAATTAAATAGCCAAAAAAATAGAAAAATGGTTTACAGTTTGGAAGAAAGAACTGAAATTGTAGTTTTATATGGGATACTATTCGCAGACGGCAGCATTATTTCACGAAAACCATCCCAACAAAAATGTATCTGCTGTTTATGTAATTAATCTAATACTAAAATTTATTGAAACTGGATCGGTAAATAATAAAAAACGTGATATGAATAATCGTGGAGCACGAGATGAAGCAACGCAAGTTGCAGTTCTTGGTCACGTAAATTTAGACCTTCAGTTAGAAAATTATCAGAAGCTTCGGGAGTGGCAAAAACAACGTGCCATAAAATATTAAAATTAAATAAAATGCATCCTTATAAAATACAGCTTCATCAAGAGTTGGGCGACGATGACTTCGATAGAAGAGTCCAATTTTGTGAAACTATGACAGGCATGATTCGGCAAAATAGAAATATTTTGCGAAATATTTGTTTCAGTGACGAAAGTTGCTTTTCCTTAAATGGTTTCGTAAATAGACACAATTGTCGATATTGGAGCGATGTTAATCCCCACGTTTTCCGAGAAGCCCATACGCAACGTCCCCAAAAAAATTAATGTATGGGCTGGAATTCTAAATAACCAAATAATTGGTCCAATTTTCTATCGCGAGAATTTAACTGGGACTAGATATCTCGAGTTTTTAGAAGAATTAATACATCCTCTTATCATTCAGTGCTTGGAAGAAAACTTAGATCAAATGCAGGAGGATCAGTTATACTTTCAGCAAGACGGAGCTCCCCCTCATTACTGTTTAGAAGTAAGGCAATATTTAAATACCGTTTTTCCAGGACAATGGATAGGTCGTAGGGGTCCTATTGAATGGCCAGCTCGCTCCCCAGACTTGACCCCACTGGGTTTATTTTTATGGGGACATTTTAAGTCTGTTGTTTACAGAACACCACCACAATCCATTGATGATTTGCGTAATAGAATCATAGAGGAATGTAGAGATTTAACACCACATGTCTTTGAAAATATTCGGAACGCTTTCGAAAATAGACTGTACTATTGTTTAAATGTAAAGGGTGAACATTTTGAACATTTGATTTAACTAAAAAAATAAAAAGAGTCCTTACTTTAGTTTATAAAGCAAAATTTTGTTGGTCTATAAGAATACCTATTTTTGTGATAAGTTGTATTTTTTTGTGATAAGTTGTATTTTTTTGTGATAAGTTATATTTTTTTTGGATAATTAGATTTTTTTGTTTCTATCTGCTTTAATTATTTCGAAATTTGTCTACTGTCCAAGGTTACTAGTTCTTTTTTTAATATCTGGTATCTGAACCTTTAGCTGTAATTATCTTTCAAAGTTCATTATGTAATTAATTAATTTTTTCACATAGAGATACTAAAAAAACTACGCTCTTTCAGAATATGTAAAAAAAAATACAGGGTGTCATTTAAACTTTTGAATTGGGGGTGGCTGGGGGCGGCAGATATCACGTTGGAGTGGTATCTTATACACTATTAATTTACCCCCTACTTCCTTAATGACCTTCCAAAATTTCAAGTCGATATATTTTAAAACACCAGAAATAATTCCATTTAAAGTTTTCGCGCGAACACCCGGTATATGGTAATAATGCCTAAAATATCCATATATTTTAAAAATTTAACTCCTTCCAGTTTCAGAGAAAAAAAAAATCAAAGTGCTTTAAATTTTGAAATATCATAATGAAAATAAATGCATTCTTCAACAGCACTATTCTTAATATAATCCCCAAATTTAAGCTCTTAATCTCTTGTTAATGATTTTTTAAAATTCGCCGAAATTAATGGCTAAAACGCCTTGTTAAGTGCTATTTTCTGGTTTAAACTGGTGTAAATCGTTGCAAGAAACGAATGATGACTCAGAGTGTACGATACGATAGTTACAGACGCGTTACACTAGAAAGAAGCACTTAACGAGTCGTTTTAGCCACTAATTTCGGCGAATTTTAAAAAATCATTAACAAGAGATTAAGAGCTTAAATTTAGGGATTATATTAAGAATAGTGCTGTTGAGAACGGCATTTATTTTCATTATGATATTTCAAAATTTAAAGCCCTTTCATTTTTTTCTCAGAAACTGGAAGGAATTAAAACTTTAAAAAATATGCATAATCTAGATATTATTGCCTAATTTATTTTGCCCAAATTTAAATTTTCTAAAAAAATCACTTTTTGAGATATCCTTGTTCGAAAATTATAAGGGGGTGCTGTAATCACCTTAAGGCAAGAGCAACCATAATCGACACTAGTAGAACACATCTTATGGCGATTTAATATAATTTTGGATACATCAGTAATTGACACTACAAAGACAACATTAAAGAGTCAAATACTGGACTCCATAATATCCCAGTAATTGACAGAATGTGTCAAACACTGGAGAATAATATGCAAATAGTTACCCAGTTATCGATAAACCTAAAATTTATGTTTGAATCCAAGTAAGCAAATGAAATTTTACCAAAAACATGTGTTTTACATTGAAGAGTTAATTATTTAAAAAGCAAGCAGTTATTTTAGGCTCTTTTTAGACTCTTAATGTATTAATAAACTAAAATAAAAAAGTACGTGTGGCACTCGGGGACTACTGCGGTAAAGCTATTGCATAGCATTTTTATTAATTCAAGTTTTTTCTTTGATATTAATTCGAGGTACACTTTCTGAGCGTGGTGACCGATAAGAAAACAATTTTCTTTCTTTTATTGAATAAACGAGAAGTTAATATTGTTTAAAATATTTTTATTATCTTAGATTAGATTTAATTAGGACTATGGGCCATGTGGCCTCCCCCACCTCGACCTTTTCAGATCTATTGTGGATATCCTTTAATCATTGTTTAGAGTACCTTGTCTAATGCGGTCTTTTGTAGTAAACTCCATAGACTGGAAAGTAGTTCTCCGGTATAGCTAGTTGCCCTTGGTTTTTCTTCTCCAAGTGTAAGGAATCTCAGTCTTACTAGACCTTCGCAGTAGCACAATACGTGTTCTGCCGTTTCCTCTTCTTCTTGACAGAATCGGCACAAGGCCTCTTCTGTCAGACCGATATTGAACATATGTTTGTTAAGCCTACAATGCCCTGTTAATAGACCTACTAGTATTCTAGTATTTTTCCTATTAAGGCTTAGTAGATGCTCGGTGAGTTTAGACGATGGTCCTTTTAAGAACTTTTTGGCCTGTCTCTGTCCTGGTGAGTTTTCCCACCACTCCTGAGATTTTTTAAACATCCACTGCTTTGTGCATGTTCTGATAGTTGTTTTTGTTACACCACAGAAGGGTTCTGGGCCAATAAGAGCATTTGATGCTCCTTCTCGGGCTAGTAAATCAGCCTCTTCATTGCCTTTGTGTCCCCTGTGGCCTGGTACCCACGCTAAGGTTAGTCTGTTTTGACTACCCAGCTCTGTTAGGGCTTCCAAACAGTCCCACACAAGCTTTGAGTGTACCTGCATGGAACTGAGTGCTTTTAACGTCGCTTGACTGTCTGAGTATATGACAATGGTTTTTCCATTTACCTTCTGTCTTAATACTTCTTTTGCGCAGTGATGTATTGCTGCTATTTCTGCCTGGAATACTGTCGCATGTTTACCTAAGCTCAGTGAGATTCCTGTCTTTGGCTTGGTACTATATATACCTACTCCTGAACCTTCATGGGTTTTGGAGCCGTCTGTATACCAGGTGAGATCTGCATGAATAGGAGGTCCTCCCGTCCACGCTTCCCTGTCTGGTATACTTACTTTATATTGCTTTTGAAAGCTATACTTTGGAAGCATTTCGTCTGAAGGCATTCCCATTATTTGGTCGTTCTCCAACTCTTTATATAGCTCGCTGTAGTCGCGTCCATGCAAACTGCTTATGGGCGATGAACCTTTGTGCAGTCTGTATGTGACAGACCTGGCTTCGCCTTGAATGAATATATGTAGTGGTGTTAGGTTTAGCATGACTTCTATAGCTGCTGTTGGAGTCGTTCTCATAGCTCCCGTGGTACTCAGGCATGCTTGCCTTTGAATACCATTGAGCTGTCGAATGGCTCCAGCTTGCCTAGTCTTTGGCCACCATACCACCGACCCGTAGGTTATCATCGGCCTTATGACTCTGGTATATAACCACAGGGACATTTTTGGTTGTAATCCCCAATTTTTTCCACACAACCTTCGACATAAGTTGAAGGACGTTGTGCTCTTTTGGGTGACTTTTTGCAAGTGTTGATTCCATGTTAACCTGTGGTCAAAGATGACTCCCAAGTATTTGGCCTCTTGAGCGAATGGAATCTTCACTCCTTTCAGTACTGGTGACTTTAGTCCTGTTGGTACTTTTCGTTTTGTAAAGTTGACTATTGTGGTTTTGTGAGGGTTTATTGTTAGTTCCTCCTCTCTGCACCACTCGTCGACAATGTTTAGAGCCGTTTGTGTGCGCTCCGATATTGTACCTGCGAACTTGCCTCTTACGACGATCGCCAGGTCATCGGCATACCCTAGGCAGTAAAAATCTGCAGATATTAGCCTTTTTATAAGTTCATCCACTAGGACTGACCAGAGAAGGGGTGATAGTACTCCTCCCTGGGGGCAGCCCCTGCCTGCTTTATTATCTTACAATACATGTAGGTTATTCAGGAATTTGTATCATTGAAACTATAGGTTTATGGTAACTAAAATAAGTTTGAGACTTGATATCCTCTAAATATCTGGAAAATACCGCGTCAATGGTGGTCCCATACTTTGTTGTGGATTCTTGTGGATCATTATTCATTTTCAAATTCAATTTTTCCGAAATTGTGTCTAAAAGAGATAGAATCAGTTAGCAGCTAGTCTACACGCATACGTCTAGTCGCACGCACACAAACACCGTGCCGAAGTCTGCCGAACTGAAACGACGTTAGAAGATGCACGGCTTTCAACGCCGCACCGCTGTACCGGTCGGAGTGGGGGGTGTTAGGTTTATTTTCGTTACGGAATTTCTGTTTCGATTTTTTGGTTTTTCGGTTTTTCGATTTTTCGGTTTTTCGATTTTTCGGTTTTTCGTTTTTTTGATTTTTCGATTTTTCGATTTTTTTTTCGATTTTCTTTTATTGAATAAATGAAAAGTTAATACTGTTTAACGCCGCACCGCTGTGCTGGTCGGAGTGGGGGTGTTAGGTTTTTTTTCGTTACGGTCGTTACGGAATTTCTTGATTCGGTCGCCGCACTCAAAGCCCGCGATAAAAGCTATGCAATAGCTTAATAGACGAAGTAAGGAGTCTAAATATTTTACATGAGCAGGCTTAAGAGGTAAAGGGGCCAATTATTATTGGATACATTTCTCGAACAAGTTTGTAAACCCTAATCATAAGGCAATATAAAAAATCAAGGCTTGTGAAAATCATCAAATGGTTTTACCTAAGTAATGCCAATGCTTCACAAACCAAAAAATTCAGCGTCTTAATACTACTATCGGTTTTCGGTCTTTCGTTAAATCATTTCTGGTTTTTTTTTAAGCTACGAGTTTACCCTTGTGGACCTTAGTCTCAATAAGGTGGGAACCACCATTTTAACGTCTCTTGAATTTATTTTAATCTTTGATAACTAAAAAAAAATATTTGTTTTTATTTAAATTTTCATTGTTTATTTAATAAATAATTTGTTATATACAATTAAATTTTTTTTATATATTTTTTTTTCTGCATCAAGAAACAAAAACAATTATGTACCTACTTATTATTTTTTGAGAAAAAAAATATTTTTTATCGAATTTTATAATTACATTTAGCTGTAACTCTACCATTCTCATTCTTTTTTCCTCTTTTAAATTAACATAACTTATAAAATAATTAAAATACGATGAAAAAACTTAAGACTTATTTATTGTTTATTAATTAAAGAACAATTAAAGCCCAAAACATGTAGTAAACGTGTGTGTATACAACATACATTCAATCTAGCTCATAAGTTTGAAAATAAAAATTTCGAAAAACTAGGCAATTTTCAACTTTAACACCCTGTATATCGAAAACTAGTCATAGGTTTAAGTTGAGCCTATTTAGACTTTTGGTTACTAGTTGAGTACAGTAACATACCAAAGTTTCAGAAAATTTGACCGGTTGTCATTTTACTTAAGGTAGGTCACTCGTAAAACGGCTTTTCTTAAGAATTCAATAAAATTGAAATATAAGGTTACTGAAAGTGTCGTTTACATAACTAAAAAAATTAGATTTTTTTACCGTCTGTGAAACGAGATATCGAGCGAGATATTAACAATCAAAATGTGCATAATTAACACTCTTGAAACCTGTCATGTACACAAGCAATGCAAGATATCTCGAAAACGGTTCTTACCATATTTTTTAAAAACTAATGTTAAATGAATCAAGAAGTTATAAAATTTTATAAAAATCGCTGAATTTTTTGACCGTCTTAGTAAAAAGATATAGATTTTTAAAATAGAAATATTTTTAAAGCAGTTGACGTATAGTTTCGTAAAATTATTACAACTTGACAACATTGTAACTACTTCACGTAACAAAGTAACACTCGATCAGCTAAGAGGTTGTTATAAACTCGCGACGTGTTCTTGAAAAATTAATTCGTCCACTGTGTTTGAGAACTGGAATCAGCGATTCTGTTTGAATCAAAACAAACCCTTAAAATTAGTATGAGAAGGTCACAAATTTCTATACCATACCGTTCATATATTTGCGAGGTTGCCGGATGAATTTTATTAAAATCATAACATGTCCATATGTGTTTATACAGTGTGGAAAAGCCAAATGGAATACATTCATTATTTCGATTACTGTACATATTTATAGAAAATCCCGAAACAGGTCAAATTTAAATTATAAACTGTCATTTTTTAAACTGAAAATGTGATCCCTACCTTCATCCCCCTTTGAGTAACATTTACAACCCCTAATTTTTTAAATGGGAAGTATAGGCTTGTGATATATCGTTTGAAAGGTCTCTTCATTCTCTATCCAAAAATGTTATTGTTTTTAAATGTATTGCAAAAATTAACACAAAACAAAATAAAATAATTGATACCCGAAATTTGTTACAATACACTCAATATGTAACATTTAATTATTCATAACGTAAAAAATATGAATGTCAATGAAGTAGATGTTCAAAATGTTCACCGCGAACGTCTTGTTAACATCCTAATATTGAATAAAAATGTCTTCTAGCGTTAATTAACATATCAGGCGTGACCGATCTATCGCAAGCATTATTCGTTCTCTTAAGTCATCTAAATCACGTGGTTTAGTTTTGTAAACAATATTTTTCACATAGCCCCATAAAAAAATCTAATGGGGTAAGATCAGGTGATCTTGCTGGCCATTCTATTGATCCTCGCCTCCCTATCCAGCGATTTGGAAATGTTAAGTTGAGGTACTGGCGGACATTGATTTGGTAATGTGGAGGTGCTCCATCTTTCTGGAACCATATGGTATTTGCTGGAACTTGAGGGTTTCCTGGATCAGAAAATAAATTTACGCCAAACTTGGCACCACATCATTTTGTAGTAGTGCTAAATAATTATCGCCATTCAAATTCCCCTCAATGAAAAAGGGACCAATAATATGGTTTTCAACAATCCCTGTCCAAACATTAACCTTCTGAGGGTATTGTGTATGGACCTCTCTCATCCAATGAGGATTTTCCGTTGACCAGTAGCGGCAATTTTGACGATTAGCATGACCGTTAACGGAAAAAGTGCACTCATCAGAAAACATAACGTTTTCTAATTGGATGGTATTGTTATTCAACATTTCCATCATTTGTTCGCAAAAATTTATTTTCCTATCAAAATCGTCTTCCATGAGTTCCTGAGTCGGTATCATTTTATAGGGATGCATTTTATTTTCATTTAATATGTTTAGTATCGATGTATGGCTGACATTAAATGTTGCAGATGCTTGTCTACTCGATGTATGTGGGTTTTTCTCAAACTCAAGCATCATATCTAATTTTATATCATCACTCAGTGCATTGGCAGCTGTTTTCATCTGTTTCATCTGCTTCACATGTCCAAATTCGCGAAATTGCTTCTCTATTTTACTAATTGTACCTTGGGATATAGGCGGCAAATTCGGAAATTTTTCATGAAATAGGCGAGCAACTTCCATTTGTGTTCGGGTGTTACTTCCGTAACCAATCATCTGTAAAACTGTTATTTTATGCATTTCTGTTAATCTAACCATTTCTATGAAATTCAAACGACAATTATTATAATATTGACAATATCCTGCAGTTATAATTATTGGCTTTTCCACACTGTATACAGGGTTGGGCATAATTGGCGGAACACCCGATTTGTGGCTCAATTATGGATTGTATTGAAAATTAACCCAAATAAAGTTTTTTGTATATTTTATGTACTATTTAATGACGCTTGGGGATTTTCATTATCTGTCATATTTATCAAGATATGACGTCATCGGATGAAATTTTAAATGAATCACCCTATATTTATATTTTTTTTCAGATAGATCTTTTCTTTCTGAATCCATTAATGTAAGGTTTGAGGGTCTCCGAGTTCATAACAAAATAGAAAGTAAACATTTATTTAATAAAAAATAATAATTATTATCAATCGAAGTATTACAAATCTCTCAAAGTAAGTGTTCGAAGTGAAAGCCTCCAACTGCCTGACAATATCCTAGTCTATCAACAAATGATCTAAAGGCATTTTGATAAACTTCAGGTGTTATTTCTTGAACAGCAATTCTTATTTTGTATTCCAATTCTTCCAGCAAATGTGGCAGGTCCTCATAAACTACTGATTTCAAATGGCCCCAAAGAAAAAAATCCAGTGGGGTTAAATCCGGTGACCGTGCCGGCCACTCAATATGTCCTCTTCGACCCACCCATCTCTGTGGAAATATTGTGTTCAGGTACTGCCTCACTCTAGCATCGAAATGAGGTGGAGCACCATCTTGCTGGAACCAAATTTCATCAGAAAGTTGTAAGTGATTTCTGTGATTTGGATATAAACGAACTAACTCTGGAACTATCTGCTCTTGAAGTAGTTGCAAATAACGATCACCGTTCAGAGTTCCTCTCATGAAGAATGGTCCAATAATTCTTCCTCTAACTATACCAGCCCAAACATTTAACTTTTGTGGATATTGGGTGTGACCTTCTTCCATCCAGTGAGGATTATGATCAGACCAATACCGGCAATTATGTTTATTTACAAATCCATTGAGACAAAATGTTGATTCGTCGGAAAAAACAATGCTGTTCATCAACATATTATTTCCATTAATGGCATCCATCATTACGTGGCAGAATTGCATTCGCCTATCTGGGTCATCTTCATTCAATTCCTGGTGTAATTGCACTTTATAGGGATGAAATTTATTGACTTTCAGAATCCTCCTTACAGATCTCTCGCTCATATTATTGTCTAACGCAAGCTTTGGAACTGAAGTTTTTGGTTCTTCCTGTACACTTAGAACCACATTAAGTGCATTTTCTTCATCAGTGGCTGTCTTCTTCCGTCCAGATCTGGGATTATTTTTCACACTTCCTGTTTCATTAAACTTGCTCAAATTTCTGGATACTGTAGATTTAGAAATCGGGGAAATCCTGTCAGGAAATGTTTCATTGAACAAATTACAAGCTTCTTGCAGAGATCTCTTTCTGTCTCCAAACCCAATAATCATCAATAGTGTAATTCTTTCACGTTCACTCAGTTCAACCAAATTAATAAAAATTCTCAATAGTATCAAATGCTAAGAGTTATTTATTTTCGCGTATTGGGCTAGTTTGGGTGAAATGAATTGACTTGCAATTAAACTCAACTTGTTTGATTGTCTCCATAAACCAGAATGAATTAAAATCTACAGATTAATAAAAGGTGACAATAGTTTTTATAATATTATAAAAACCAAGTAAACAGTAACACAAAAACATTGGTAGGTATTTCTGTCAGAGATGTACAATAATCGTATTAATAAAACTCAGTGATTAATATCGAGATGTCAATATTACATTTTAATGTCAAAAAGTGAAACCATGGCAAAACAATTGATATTGGTACATTATGATGGCACAGACAACTTTGTGAATAGTTATTCATTAATTATTTAAAAGAACGTTTACCATTTTGTTTTATTATTTTCTGATGATAAGGAAAATCAGAGACCACCCGAACCCCATATTGATGGATTCAGAAAGAAAAGATCTATCTGAAAAAAAATATAAATATAGGGTGATTCATTTAAAATTTCATCCGATGACGTCATATCTTGATAAATATGACAGATAATGAAAATCCCCAAGCGTCATTAAATAATACATAAAATATACAAAAAACTTTATTTGGGTTAATTTTCAATACAATCCATAATTGAGCCACAAATCGGGTGTTCCGCCAATTATGCCCAACCCTGTACATGTGTTTTGTACAGTCTCTTACAAAAATAAAATTGATTAGCATTGAGAATCTCGAACTTTTGGTATTCACCATTATACGATATTTTTATGTACGACTGTCGCGAGTGAACTACCTTAAGAAAATACGTGAAATGTGTAAGTTTTAAACCTACATATAAAATAATAAAATTCATGTCATCTTTAAAAATGTATAGACACAAATAATTGGAAGATTAAAATTAGAAAGGATTACATAAAAAAAGAAATTATTTTTGAAACTTTAGCTGAACAAGAATAGTGTGGTATTTTTTCTTTTATGTTTTTTATATGTTTATTCAACACAATTAATATCTAATTACCCTATAACCCCATAATCTCTTAAATTAACCAGCTTACGATAACTTCACACTAGTAAGGTCAGTTTCGTACGATAAAATTATAAAAAAAAGAAAGATAATTTCTACAGCATTGTACAATTTGATTTTGGTCGTCTGGCAACACTGGTGATGAACCAGTCGACTTACCGCCGAGTAGGAGCGTGTAGGAACACTCTCATGAGTTCGAAAATACGGTACCTGAAGATATTTTTTTACCGTAAACATCGATGGATTTAAAGTCAACCAAAGATTTTATGAGATGTAGATAGCGCCACAGATGTAATTGCAGTATTATTTAATATTTTTTCTTATAATAATCCAATTAGACTTTCTTGTTCTTATGTTCTCTTCTCAATATGAAAAGTTAATTTACTTACAGTTTTAAGTTCATTTTCGTGGAATCTAAGTCCTTGTTCAAATGTTTTAATATACAGGTTATGTTTCCCATTTCTTCTTGAAATTTTTCCTCACAGTCTTTTTGTTTCACATCGTTTATAACTTTCGTAATAAAAATTCACTAAATTAGTATTTATCACATGCATAGTTAAAATAATTTTTCTTAAATTTATTTAGTTCTGCAGTAACATTACGGGCTGCCATATTTGATGAAATTACGACAATGTAAGGGTGAGGTATCATTCGTAACCACTACACTTTGAATTTTTCAATATACTTATTAATATTCTGTGACTTACGCTTTAAATATATCACAGAATACCGCAGCAATATTGACTTTTCATTTATGGAGAAGTTATATTTTGTTTTTTAGTGTTATTTTTTTTTTATTTACAGATTTCCCTTCTAAATCAATATCGAAACATATCGATGGACATTTTGGGAAAGGCTACGTAGTGTGTGAGTTTTGTGGAAAATTCATGACAAAAACTGATTTTTTTCGGCATTATTTTATTCATGTAGTGAAAAACAGACCAAGAAAATTATCTCTAAAAATCAACGACATTTCCAGCACTAATAATAAACCATATAAGTGTGATATTTGCTCAAATAAATATAAACGTAAATATACTTTAAATAATCATTTCAGAGAAGTTCATAATGATGGAAAACCATTCGAATGTGACATTTGTTCGAGTAAATTTAATAGTAAATATATTTTACAGAAGCATTTAAAAGAAGTTCACACTGATGAAAAACTATTCGAGTGTAACTTATGTACCAAAAAATTTAAAACAAAACGCAGCTTACAGCAACATTTCATATCTCACACTAATGAAAAACCATTTAAATGCGACATTTGTTCCAAAAAATTTATTCACAAATGTAGTCTACTACGACATTTGACAACTCACACTAATGAAAACCTATTTAAGTGCAACATTTGTTTCAAAACTTTGAGAAAAAAACGGAGCTTACGACGCCATTTAATAATTCACGCTAATGAAAAACAGTTTAAATGCAACATTTGTTCCAAAGAATTTGATTACAAAGGTAACTTAAGAAAACATTTAACAATTCACACTAATGAAAAACTATTTAGATGCAACATTTGTTTCAAAGAATTTAATCAGAAAGGTAGCTTACAACGGCATTTAACAATTCACACTAATGAAAAACCATTTAAATGTGACATTTGTTCGACAAAATTTAATCGTAAAGGTAATTTGCAGCAACATTTAAAAATTCATTCCGACTCATTTAAGTGTAACATATGTTCCAAAGAATTTAAAAGAACGAAAGATTTGAAACGACATTTAATTATTCACACTGATGAAAGGCCCTTTAAGTGTGAAATATATGTTTGAAAGAATTTAAGGAGGTCCTTTCGCCACCAATGTTAAATAAAAAATATTAGATTATGACTAAATAATTAAATTTACACTATTCAAAAAAAATTTTCAATTTACTCATTTATGTCATAATTTTATTTACGAAGTTTTTCAGGCGTTCATATAGTTACCAAATTTGCTATTTATATAACCAAGTCTTACCAGAATTAAAAACTTGTAGTATTTCAAAATTTAAATTAAAAATGAAATAAAATCTCTTAGATGTTACACTTTGCAGTCCTATCATTTTTTTTTTATTGAAAATTGATCTTAGCATGCAAATTATACTTATCTAATTATAAAACAAAACCAATATACCTATTACACATTTTTAGGGCTGAGTGGAAGAATATTTTTGATTGTGTCCAATAACATAATCAAAAATAAACTTCGCCCTTTATTTTCAATCTGCTATATTTTGTCATTATGTTAATTGTATTATATATGTGATTGGAAATAATATTTTACACGTGAACACTGATGCACGCTGAAAGTACTACATCTAGTACAATTATTGTGAATTGTACTAGACTGGCAACACTGGTTTGGCAACCTTGTTTGTGAGCGTCGCGCCAATTAATGTGTTCTTGACAGTTTAAAGGATCTGTTGGCGTGTTGTCTTCTCTTTTTAGCTATATGCATTCGGTATATCGTCTGATTCGTGTTAGGCTCACTCATCATAATGCGCCACAGACACAGTATACTTAGGAATATTGTGCCACAGAGACGCGGACAATGATGTACCAAAAAATATAAATTAACACGTATGAAAATTAAAATATTAAAATTAAATTTATATTTTTATGTTATTTATGTAATATTAAAATAATGTGTTTCTATGAAATTTTCTGGGTGCTCACTGCACAAATGAACCAATGGAGAAATTGCCCCTGATGGTGAATCATTTTTTAATCAAACACAATTTTATAAATAATTAAGTAAAAATTAGAAAAAATCTTGTATGTAACGCGTTATAAAATGGCTTATTTTGTGTAACTCGTTCATTTTGTAGGACCTCGCTTTGCTCGTTCCGCATATATTTACTCATTACACAAAATAAGACATTTCGTAACTGGTTATATAGTTATTATATTATCGAAATTTGTAACTGCGTTTGTATTTACAGCTTTGTCCTCATTAATATTACATCCAGGTAGGTTTCTTCGTCTGGATCGAAATTCTTCTAAAAATTTCTTTTAAATTTAGATCTTCTAAGCCTTGTAGTCAGATGGGAGGATTGTAGACTTCATCTAATTTTTCCAAAAAAAAAAAAAAAAAAAAAAAAAACAATACCTTAAATGTAGATGCATACCAGCCAGGAAAGTCAACTGACCTAGCGCTGGACGATCTTAACAGGCTGCTTTCAAAGTCAATAGATGAAAAGAAATCGCAATAGCCCCTTTCTTAGATATCGAAGGAGCTTTCAACAATGCCTCAACCAGGTCAATAACCAAGGCTCTAGAAGGGAGAAACGTCCCAGAAACAATATGCCAATGGATCACTGCCTGTCTAGAGAACAGGATTATCTTATCCACTCTAGGAAAGGCAACCATACAGGTAAAAGTTACACGGGGCTTCCCACAAGGAGGAATACTATCTCCAATGCTGTGGTCAGTTCTTGTGGACGACTTACTCAAAATATTGTCCAAAGAAGGCTACCAGTGCATAGGATACGCAGACGACCTAGCAATTATCGTCAGGGGACGATTTGCAGGAACAGTCTCGGAGCGATCTCAAACAGCTCTAAACATAGTGAACAACTGGTGCAAAAAGGAACAACTGTCCATCAACGCACAAAAAACAACAGTTGTACTATTCACAAAAAAACGGGTACTTACAGGTCTAAGACCACTAGTACTAAACAGCACAGTTATCCCATTCGTCACAGAAGCCAAATACCTCGGAGTCATATTTGACCAAAGGCTGACGTGGAATCAACATCTCAAAAAACTCACACATAAAGCTACAATAGCTCTCGTAAGCTGTAGAAGAATATGTGGGAAAAACTGGGGTCTAAACCCCAAAATGACCATATGGTTATACACAAGGGTAATAAGACCCATGATAACCTATGGCGCAGTAGCGTGGGTAACCAAAACTGCGCAGGCAAGTGCAATAGGCCAACTCACTAGCATTCAGTGGCTTGCCTGTCTAAGTGCTACTGGGGCCATGCGCACTACGCCGACCGCAGCAATGGAGGTATTATTAAATCTCACGCCAGTGCGCATCTTCATACAAGGAGAAACCAGGTCAGCTATTCACAGGCTAATGCAGGAACAAAACCCAATAAGCCAGCTACATAGCGCCGACCACACAAGGCTATATCAGCAAGTAAAAAGGGATAATATTCTAGCTATGCCTACTGATAGAGCCATAACCACATTCAAATTTGAAAGAAATTTTAAAATTCAAATACCAACCCGAGAATCCTGGAAACAGGGACCTCCCGTACAGGCTGAACTCGTCTGGTACACAAACGGTTCAAAAACCAAGGAAGGAGCCGGTGCTGGAATCTATGGACCTAAGTCGAAATTAACGATTTTACTGAGTTTAGGAAAATATGCAACAGTGTTTCAGGCTGAGCTAATAGCCATACAACACTGTGCAAGAGAAATATTAAATCAGCAAGTATCAGGCAAAACTATTGCCATATACTCTGATAGTCAAGCAGCTCTAAAGGCAATTCTCTCACCAGAAATCAAATCACGACTGGTGAAAGACTGTCTAGAAGACCTGAGAGAGCTAATTAGTCAAAATAAGGTGACCTTAGCCTGGGTTCCA
The DNA here is from genome assembly GCA_927349885.1 of Psylliodes chrysocephalus. NCBI lineage: Eukaryota > Metazoa > Arthropoda > Insecta > Coleoptera > Chrysomelidae > Psylliodes > Psylliodes chrysocephalus. The sequence goes on from OV651814.1 coordinate 86,465,407, forward strand.
GGCCATAAGGGATATCAGGGCAACGAAAAGGCCGACGAATTAGCCAGAGAAGGCTCAGATAAGGCCATGACAGGCCCCGAACCCTTCTGTGGAGTTGCTAAGGCAGTGTGCAATGCATCCATTAAACAATGGATGCAAAAAGAGTCTCAGGAATGGTGGAACAACTATCCAAGACTGAGACAGGCCAAACAGTTCATCAAGGAACCATCGGCCAAGTTTACGAAAGACCTACTGGATCAAAAGCGTCAAATCGTTAGGATAACAGTAGGCCTTCTTACTGGACACTGTCGCCTCAAAAGGCACATAAGTGTCGTAAATCCCGCAGAAGAAGCAACTTTGTGCAGGTTCTGTGAAGAAGAAGAGGAAACATCATTCCACGTCCTGTGCCAGTGTGAAGGCCTGGCTGGAACGAGGTTTCTAACATTGGGCGAAGAAAAGCCAATTGCATGCAACTACATGCGGGAGCCAATGTCAAAGCTACTAAGTCTAATACCAGGCTAGACGACATACTCTAAAACAAACGGAGTCTCATAATAGATTTGAAAAGGTCGCGGTGGACAAGGACAATTAACGTCCAACTCCTAATCTAATCTAGATGCAGTGTCTGCTTTGTTCCATACTATTTAGGAAAAAAGTGTTTGCCTGATGTGGTGGTTTTTTAAACATTTAAATGAGCCATTTTCGGCACCACAGTGAAATTATTAACAATATCGCTAGCAAAGTCTGGTTATTATTGTTTTGTTATTTTTTTTTTTTCATGAGGGAATTTCCTGCGATTTATAAACGATGGTTTATCTTCATTTGTTTTTTTTGCAACACTTTGCTTGTGGAGTTTTTTGCCGCACTGGAAAAAGTATCTGAAGATAATTTTTTACCGTAAACATCGACCAAAGGTTTTATGATTTTATTGCTTTGGTTGTTATGGGATGTAGATGGCGCCACAGATGTGATGGCTGTATTATTTAATATTTTTTCTTATAATAATCCAATTAGACTTTCTTGTTCTTATGTTCTCTTCTCAATATGAAAAGTTAATTTACTTATAATTTTAAGTTCATTTTCGTGGAATCTTAAGTCCTTGTTCAAATGTTCTAATGTACAGGTTATGTTTCGCACTGCTTCTTGCAATTTTTCATCACTAGATAAGTATTTGTCACATGCGTAGATAACTTCTAAGTTAAAATAATAACTAATTTTTCTTAAATTTATTTAGTTCCGTAGTTAACACAGCAACATTACGGGCCGCCATATTTGTTGAAATAACGAAAATGTGAGGGTGAGGTATCATTCTTAACCACTACACTTTGATTTTTCCAATATACTTAATATTCTGTGACTTACATAGTCAAACGCCTTAGATAAATCACAGAATACTGCTTCAACAACTGACTTTTCAATTATGGAGAAGTTATATTTTGTTTTTTAGTGTTATTTTTTATTTACAGATTTTCCTTCTAAATCAAGATTGAAACATATCGATGGGCATTTTGAGAAAGGCTACGTGGTGTGCGAGTTTTGTGGAAAATTCATGAGAAAAATTGATTTTTTTCAGCATTATTTTATTCATGTAGTGAAAAATAGACCAAGAAAATTATCTCTAAAAATCAACGACATTTCCAGCACTAACGATAAACCATTTAAGTGTGATATTTGCTCAAATAAATATAAACGTAAATATACTTTAAATAAACATTTAAGAGAAGTTCATAATGATGGAAAACCATTCGAATGTGACATTTGTTCGAGTAAATTTAATAGTAAATATATTTTACAGAAGCATTTAAAAGAAGTTCACACAGATGAAAAACTATTCGAGTGTAACTTATGTACCAAAAAATTTAAAACAAAACGTAGCTTACGGCAACATTTAATAATTCATGCCAATGAAAAACGATTTAAGTGCAACATTTGTTCCCAAGGATTTAATCACAAATTTAACTTACAGCAACATTTCATATCTCACACTAATGAAAAACCATTTAAATGCGACATTTGTTCCAAAAAATTTATTCACCAATGTAGTCTACAACGACATTTAATAATTCACACTAATGAAAACCTATTTAAGTGCAAAATTTGTTTCAAAAATTTGAGAACAAATCGGGGCTTACGGCGCCATTTAATAATTCACGCTAATGAAAAACAGTTTAAATGCAACATTTGTTCCAAAGAATTTGATTACAAAGGTAACTTAAGGGCACATTTAACAATTCACACTAATGAAAAATTATTTAAGTGCAACATTTGTTCCAAAGATTTTAATCAGAAATGTAGCTTACAACGGCATTTAACAATTCATACTAATGAAAAACCATTTAAATGTGACATTTGTTCGACAAAATTTAATCGTAAAGGTAATTTACAGCAACATTTAAAAATTCATTCCGAGTCATTTAAGTGTAACATATGTTCCAAAGAATTTAAAAGAGCGAAATATTTGAAGCGACATTTAGTTATTCACACTGATGAAAGACCCTTTAAATGTGACATATATGTTCGAAAGAATTTAAAAGAAATGTAGATATAAAGCGACATTTAATTATTCACACTGATGAAGAAATAGTATATTACATTACGAGTGTGGAAAATCACTTTTCACACAAGTGATGTACAATATTTTTCCTACGACCACAAAATAATTTCATCAAAAAATGTAAAACCAGGTTATTATTATAATAATTAAAATGTATTTAAAAAAATAATCAACAATAATTGTTTTTATTCAACTTTCATATTTTTCGAAACAAAAATAAACAAAAAAAATCTGCAATCACCAAGTTTTCAACGCGGGCTCGCAGACCCGTCGTGTAAGCCAAAGTTCAAATTGCAACTACCCTACAACCTTAGCTAATGGGGCTTATGTCAAATTTATTTTTAATTCGATTTTAAGTTTAAACAGAATAAAAAGCCAAAATAATGAGATGTATGTAGTTATTTTAAAATTATTTTAATAATTGTTAAAAATAAATATCTAGGATCTAAGTTAATCGTCAATTTTAATAATTTAATCATCATATCGATTTTACTGTTAATATGGACATTACATAAATCAAAATAGAAATGATGCGTTTGACATTATGTGACAGCTGATGCGGAAATGTAAAACGAGGTTTATATAATACTGAAATACTGAAAATTATTTTCAACAAACAGCGATTATATCCTACTATTCTACTATATAATGAAACAATATCTAATGTTAGAAGTTCATACATCAACACAATATGCTGTTACATACAAAAACATGAGGTACTAAAAAAACCTCTGGGTCATCAACACAAAACCAGAACTTTTAGTAACTTGAATATTAAAATATCTATGCCTAATAGTGAATCTTTCAAAAATTGTATAAATTACTTAGGACCAAAGTGTTACAATGCTTTACCTCCTGAGATTAAATTCATTAACAAACAACATTTATTTAAAAAAGCGTGCAAATCCTTCATCTACCAAAACTACTCAAAATTGTATAGATTCTTCTTAGAATAACACACATCTCACTGTAATATGTTGGAACCCTGTAGATTACAAGATTATAACATTATTACATATTGTATAATATAACATTGCTGCGTTATTACATTTAACATTTATATAAAAATACATTAACTTTATATTTTAGTTTTTAATCTTTATGTATTAGTTTTTTAGTCTGTCTAGCACATACAGGTGCCCACATCTAGGCAGGGCTGCCGTTTCAGTACAATTGTACTAAATTTAGTACATTTCTCACATCAAAGTACAAAAGTACATTTTAAGTCAAATCAGGGACAATTTAGTATAATTTGAAATACTCGTCTTTGTGGCACCATCTATGTATTGAAAGCCTAAATTTTCCGATAATAGGGTAAGTATTGTAAATATTGGCGGTATTTTCCCTAAAGAAAAGGGTTTTTACATAAGGTATATACCTATAACGATCAGAAACCTGTCACCGACTCCAGGATTCTGCGCAAATTATCCACTGCACAAAATTCTGATGTCAGTTACTAGTTTGTGATCGTACAATTTATTTTTACCTACCTTGATTAGCAGATAAAACTTGCCTTAAAACTTGATTAAAATAATAAAATTTAAAAGAAAACTCTATATTTATATTAACGTTTTGATATATTCCAGTGATATATTCCAATTTTTCAAAGTACATAAGCAACAAAAACAAAACTCCCATTCATCCTACAGTTGACATTTGACATAACAACTGTCAACATACGTGACAGTTTTGACAATTGACAGTCCATCTAAAATTTAGTACAATTTAGTACATTTTCCTCGAATTTTCTAGTACATTTCTAAATATCTCCGCGGCAGCCCTGCACCAAGGTGCTAACTTATTTACCTATGATTAATTTATAATTTGTTTATTGTTGTAATTAATCATGTTATTACTGTAATTAATCCTGTCATTAAATTTATTATTATTATTATTTAAGAAGATTGGCACAATAAATTGTCTTCGTTCTGTTTATTTATCAAATATTGTTTGAGGTTACTTTTGAATACATTTATTAATGCTTTATTAATAAAGATCATTTCGAAAATTGAATAAAATATATATCTAAAAATATATATCTAAATATATATATATATATATATATATATATATATATATATATTATAATAAATAAAATGAATTTAAAAAAACAATCAATAATAATTGTATTTATTCAATTTTCATATTTTCTAAACAAACAAAAACTAAAAAACAAAAAAAAAATAAAAAATACAAAAAAAAAAAAATTCTGCCCCCACCCGCAAGGATTTGAACGCTGTCACTAGCCAGATCTCAAATGGCAAAGTTTGTTACTCTACCACCTGAGTTAATAGGCCTTGAGTCAATTGAATGATCTAATCGGTTATGTGTTTAACCAGAATAAAAAGCAAACATAACTTAGTTATTTTAAAAATTGTTAAAGATAAATATCTAGGATCTAATTTACAACAATTTCAATAATTCAACAATCATATCGATTTTAGTATTAATATGAACATTACATAGATCAAAATAGAAATGATGCGTTCATGGGCGCCGCCAGTAAAAAATTCAGGGAGGGGCAGTTTTTTTTAAATAAAAGAGTTACAATAAATTGAAATAAAGATTCTTTTACAAAAAGGATATAAATTAGTAGGTTAAGTAGGATAGTTTATAAGTAAAAGAATATATTTAAAAAAGTATATTTTCTTTAAAAAAAACGTACAATAACCAAAGACATCCAAAACATGTTGAATAAGCAAAAAACGCAAGCGCAAATTTGGCGGTTGAAATGGAAACATATATTATATAAACCTATTCCTGGAAAAATTCAAAACTTCCGGTTAAATGAAACTTAAATAATCTTACATATCCAATAACTCTAGCAATATTCACATTAAAAATAAAAATAGAAATGAATCAGTCTTTTTTTTTTACCAAAATAAAAGCCAATGCAAAATATATATGTAAGGCAAAAGGGCAGTCATAATCTAGTCGCTAAAAAGAAATTTTAAATTTTTCTTTCTGGGTCAAATAAATCAATGACTTTATTAATTATTTCAAGTTTATTGTTGTCAACGTATTTCCTATAAACACTTATAAGAGCCAGTCCAAAAAGGCGGTTTTCACTCATTGTTGATCTAAGCCTAGTCTTGACTCTCCTAAGAGTACTGAATGACCGTTATATTGAAGGGGGCATAGGGGAGAGCGGGGCAAGACGGGGTATTTAAGGTTTGATTGATAATATTTCATACAGGATAAGTTCAATAAATTTACAAAATTTGGAAACACATTGTTATATATTTGTTTATTATGTATTAAAATTAAAAAAACATACAATAAAAAATGAAAGAGTAAAAAAAGTTGAAACAGGGGCATGTCAAAAACTTCATCTTGCCCCACATGTGGGGTAAGATGGGAAATGATGCGGGGCAAGATGGTATCTATTCACATAGGGAACAAATATGGGTCACTTCATCATCCTCATCCTCTTCGCCCGCACAGGAACAATGGGCCCATCTGTGACATCTGATACAAAGGATCCACCCTTCGGTCGATTCAGAGTAAAGATGGCCACAGTACAAACACTCTGCATCAGAATATTCAGAGGATGATACTGATGATGTTTTTTTTTTTTTTTTTTTTTTTTAATTTGGTGTCATCGGCGTCGACTACTACGGCCATTAGCCTCTGTTGATGGCCTTTTTTTGATCCCAGTCTTTTTCGGTTTAAAATTTTCTTTAGAACCAATTGTTTTTTTTTTGTATTTTCTTGCCTTTCGCATTATTTTTGTTTTCTAATTTTCTCTTAACATTTTCTTTCTTCTGTAGCTCTTTATTTTGTCTCTCAGCAATTTCCTTTTCTAGTTCCTGTTTATACGGTGATTCCGTTAAAACAGCGGTCTTGCCTTTTTTTCGGGTAACCCTAAGAGTCGTTTGCTTGCAGGAAGGAACCGGCATAATATCTTCCGGTGTGCATGGTAAATGCGAAAGATTAGTTTGTTTTGGAGTTATAAATTCGAAGGAAGTAGCAGGCTTAGTTAAATCTTGAAAGTCTATTTTAAAAGTGGAATTAGACGAACAGGAAGCCTGGATACTTGGGGCATCAGAACTAACTATTGGTTGATCTGTAGGTGTAGAAGGGCGCGGAGGAATAACCGGATTCGACAAATTCGTGGAAAGTTCAGACGTATTCATTTGACTATCAGGTATGGAGTTATTAGAAAGAACAATTTCTGTGGTCTGTGATGGAGCGAAATCTGCTTCTCCAAAGACATTTCTATTAAGTGGCCATACTCCAGTCGGACGAAATCCATTAATTGCCGTAAGCATTGTAGCTGCTCGCAAGAAAGCATTTCCGAACAAGCTTGCAATTTGATACTGCGAAACAACCCGTCCTGGGTTTGTTCTCAGCCACTGAGATATTTCTGTATCATAGAAAACACTCACAGGCCGCATAAATGAAACGTCCAGTGGCTACAAACGATGTGAACAATGTGGAGGGAAACATAATAAAATGACACCATTTTCTCGTGCGTAGTTGATCAACTCTATATTTTTTGTATGAGTGGAGTGGCCATCTAGTAGCAGAAGTACAGGTGACGTTTTTGAAGCTTTGCTAAATTGAACGAACTTTTTAAACCATGCAAAAAATATCTCTTTTTGCATCCATCCACTTGGGTGAGTCTCAGCCCATGCACCAGGAGAACAGCCATTCAATAACTCTGGATTCATTTTAGAACGTGGGAAAATAAACATTGGTGGCATGTAGGTACCTGCAGCGTTAAAACATATCTCAATTGTGATAATTTTACCTCTCTCAGCAGAAGTCAGTGCTCCAACTTGCTTTCTTCCTTTTAACGAAATAATTTTTGACTTAGTTTTGGGAACAACTGATACGCCAGTTTCATCGCAGTTGTATATTCTTTCTGGAGTTAATTTATATTTATCTACTAATCGAGTTAGAAGATCAAAAAAATTGTTAACAACTGTAGGATTAAATCCTGCTGCTCTTGCAGCACTGGTAGCCTCAGGTTTTCTTAGAGATATCCTAGGATTGCAACGCATAAAACCTGAGAGCCAATCTTTCCCTGCAGTTCGTTTTTCAGTTGCGAATACATGGGCTTTATTGAGCCTTTCAGCCCACTGGAAAGCTAATACTCGTAGGTCGTAAGGAGTAAGGTCAAAAAATCTCTCCTCCATTTTTAAGAGAAATTTTGCAAATTTTCCTCTTCTGAACTAAAAACTGGCTTTTTAAGTTGCTCAGTTCCAATATCTGGATTTTCTCTAGCTATTTTAACTTTTCTCTCCAAAGTTGATTGAGGCACACCGTACGATTCAGCTGCCCTTTTATATCCCATTTCCTCATTCAACACAGCTGTAACGGCATGTTCCATCCCTTCAACAGACCAATTTCCACGGTCAGACTTTCGTTTATACTTTCTCACCATGATCTTAAAAAGAAAATAATTATAAATATAATTTTACTCTGGCAATTTAAACAACAAAGGTGACTTTCTATATACCAAGTAGTACCCCTTTTTGCCCCTCAAAAACAAAACCATCTTGCCCATTCGCGCCATTTTGCAAAAATTTCTAATTACTGCGATTCTGGTTTATAAAAAATAAAAACTAATTATACGTAACTAACTGCAAATACATCCCACATACACCAGTAAATATTTAAAAAATGTAAAAATAATGTCTACTTACTTATCATAGTTTAAACTTGACCACTATAAAAATGTAACGTATGAAATCACAGATTATTTGGAGATAACTTTACACAACTGCTTCGTCGCAATTCCACGGCATACTAAACTTTCAACCCGTGCTTACAGACCTTGACAGCGCATTTTGTTGTTGTTTTCCGTTCGATCGACTGCCCCCACTCGCTACAATTAGTGATACCCCATCTTACCTCACTACCCCCGTCTTGCCCCGCTCTCCCCTAATTACAGAGAATTTTAAACAAGTTTTAATGTTGGGAAAAAAAGCACATTCCTCATTTAGAAGTTTGGTTATATCTCCCGAGAACTCCCTTTCCTTCCACACTTATTGCCATGTGGAATATTACGCCTTTAAATTTTCAACCCCGAATTTTTTTGAATTATCATCTAACTGACTTTCACTAAGATTAATTCTTTCTTTAATAAGAGCTGGACGAAACCGCGATAGAGAAAAGGCTGATGTGTTATTAGAGCTAAAACGAGTTTTAAGGGAGCTTATGATTGAATCTAAATAAGGAATGAATATAGAAATCCTAAAATATTCTTCTGGTGATTTGCCCTGTATATTTGATCTGTAATTTTGACATGGAATTGTTTGAGGAGTTTTGATATCAATATTTAGTTCGTTAGCAATTTCTGTACATTTTTTGAATATATTTGAGAAGACAGAATTTGCATTTGTTCGGTCCTTTTCAAACATGGTGATTAATGTATCAACATGATATTTTACAGAAAGTAAATCTATAGAAACCCCTTGCAGTTTATTTGCCACTGGTTCCAATAGTGAGGAATACTTAGCAATGATATTAAGACACATAATGAACTGGGACGAGGATACTGAGCAAAGCAGTTGTTGAGCTTTTGACTTTGTTTTGGCACTAAACATTACATCTGTTGACATATTTTGTAACACCGTTGTGATAAAAATAAATTTTTCATAGAAAAGCCTTATTGATTTATATTTTGCTGACCACCTGGTCTCGCACAACAACGGCAAGTTGGAAACCATTGCATGCCTTTTTGGACTCTCTCTAAAAAACATTATTGTTTCCTCAATGACGCCTATAGAGTTTTGGACAACTTGAACAGAATTTAGGTCATTGATGACTAAATTAAGTTTATGGGAGGAACAACGAAAAAAGGTTGCATTAGGATATTCATTTCTAATTAATTGCTGCACTCCATTTTCTTTACCAGCCATCGTGGAACACCCATCAAATCCCAAACCAACAAGTTTATTTAAATTTAGCTTCAAATCTCTCTCAGTGAGCATCCATTGCTTTTAATTCCGTAAAACCAAAAAAATGCTCCCCTTGAAATTTAGGCTGCTCTTTGGAGGACTTTCATTATCTGATTTATCCTCACTTTTACTCGAGGTTTTCATGTTTAAAAATTTTCGAATATCCATGATTTTACTAAATTTATGCTTGTACCTACAAATTACACAATTAAAAAAAACAACAACTAACGTTAAAAAAACTTACGTAAAGGTACGTTTACATCTGACATTTATTGCATGATATTTATGTCTGACAGTTGTTTAGTCCAGTGTAAACACTCAAAAATATATGTCCGAGAGAAATTTTTGTGTGTTTATACTGGACTAAACAACTGTCAGACATAAATCTCATGCAATAAATGTCAGATGTACATGTACCTTTATCTTACGGTTTACTTTTCAGTACACAGACCTCATACTAATAATACTAAAACGGCATTTTGAACTTGAAATTGAATAACTAGAACACCTTAAATTGCTAAAATACCAACAAATAAATAAAAAAACAGCTGTCAATGGTGATTGAACTCAGGCGGAGGTGATCGTTGAATGGAAAAATCGGAGCAATTCGGGTGGCGTCGTGCAAACAATGATTTTCAATTGGTGGGTTACTTTGGGTTAAAATAGACAACATGCGCAGTGTGCAATGTTACATCTTCGGTCTGTTTAATCTAAGGTGAAAACCTAACTAAAGAACAATTATCGAGTGGTGTTATAGTATTATACAGGGTGTTATTGAAATACACGTACATATTAAAATGGGGAATAGTATGTAATGACCAAAAACGATTGGCACCAATTTTAACTTCAAATTCTAAAATTTAAATATTGGGGAAGAGTCCCCTTTTCCGACCTACTAGTTTCCATATTTAAAGAAGTAAAATAAATCGAAATTGAACTTACCCATAGAAATTGCACTGTTGCCGTAGCAAAACCAATTAATTCAAAATAAAGTTTATTACAATAATTGTTCAAAATGCCGTCCATTATTATTTACACACACTTGCAATCGTCTTTCCAAAGAACTTTGAACATTAGAAATTAGTCTTGGATTTTGTCGTAGTTCCTCGGCTACCGCATTAACTTTATTGGTTAATTGTTCAACACTATTAATAGGTTCATTATAAACCAGTTGTTTCATGTGACCCCACAAAAAGAAATCGCATGGATTTAAGTCCGCAGATCTCGGAGGCCACTTAGTAGGTCCATTTCTGCCTATCCACTTTTGAGGAAATCTAATGTTCAAAAACTGCCGTACGTTTAAATCAAAGTGAGGAGGAGCGCCATCTAGTAGGTACCACATCCGTTGCCTTAATTGTAACGGTGTCTCTTCTAGGAGTACTGGCAAAATATCTTCTAAAAAGTGGAGATATCCTGGCCCATTTAATCTGTTCGGGAGAACATAAGGCCCGATTAAATACTGATCTATTATGCCAGCCCAAACATTTATTGAAAATTTTCTTTGATGCCCAGTTTCCCTAATGGCGTGAGGATTTTCATCACTCCAAATATGCGTATTGTGCATATTGAACACGCCATCACGAGTGAATGAAGCCTCGTCAGTATACAATAATATTTTTAGAAAATCAGGAATATCAACACATTTTTGAATCATCCATTCATAAAACTCCACTCTCTTTTCTTCATCACCTGGATATAAGGCCTGGACTTTTTGGATGTGATAAGGATGTAAACCTTGTTCTTTAAGTGTCCGCCACACAACAAATGAGGACACCAATTTCAAGACCTAGTCTTCTACAACTTAATTGAGGCCGGTTTTCAACAGGTTCCAATATTTCTTCTTCGGCCGCCAATGTTCTTTGTGTTCTTGTTCTCCCTCGATCTGCATTGACACTCTCAAATTTTCCATGGTCTCTTAGATGCTGAACAGTTGAAATAAACGTACGACAGTCCGGAATTCTTCGATTTGAAAACCGTTCGCGATACAGGATTTGTGCTTGCCGAGAATTTTCTCCAGCTGCCCCATAAACCAGCACTATATCCGTTAGTTCAATATTCGTAAATAGTGGCATCGTAAAAAAATATTTAAAAGTAATCGTAACAACACTTTTTACCAACTTGGAAATGACGCGCTCGTGTTAGCCAGATTCGTAAATCAACTAAAATTTTAATAATCTATAGTTTCAAAAATGTATAGTGTAAAAACAATCATTTATCAAATATTCTAGTTTTTTGATAACGAGGGTAGTAAAAACCAGTCTTCGGAAATAGAAATTAATTCGAAAATCTTGGCAACATGGTTATTTCTTACAAGACTAGTTTTCTTATCATCTGACAAAAACTTGCATATTAATTACTGTTGATGTTTAAAATAGGTAAATAAACCTAATTTATATAGGTCATCCTCAACATATCAGTGAAGTACGTTTGTTTTAGAATTAATTTTCAAAAATTAATAACTCCCTTAATAAGGGGTATTTTTAAAAAATAATATTTTTCTACATTCAGTGGGGATCTGCGCAATACCCAGTTTTAATATGTACGTGTATTTCAATAACACCCTGTATAGTTCTAGTATTAATAAGTATTTATCTCTCTGATATTTTAATCTTGTTCAGTTACTTTTTAGTTTTATATACCTACATGTTTTATTTTATATCTAGAATGCAATGAAATGACTTGTCTAATGTATTTTATAAATGTCCAAAATAATTAATAAATATTATTTGTATTATGCGAGAAACAAAAACGACTATCTTTCTTACCCTGTTTGTTTTTAAATTCTAGATATTTTATTTTCAGAGCTATTTTTTTATTTACAGATTTCCCTTCTTCTAACCCAAGATCGAAACATATCCAAGGACATTTTGGAAAGGGTTTTGTAATTTGTGAGTTTTGCGGAAAATTGATGACAAAAATTGATTTTTTTCGGCATTATTTTATTCATGTAGTGAAAAATAGACCAAGAAAAATATGTCTAAAAATCAGCGATATTTCCAGCACACATCAACGTTTAATAATTCATAATAATAATAAACCATTTAAGTGTGACGTTTGCTCAAAAGAATTTAAACGTAAATTTAGTTTACAGGAACATTTAAGAGCGGTTCACGATGGAAAACCATTTGAATGTTACATCTGCTTCAAAGGTTTAAAAACAAAAAATGGATTACGGCAACATTTAATAATCCACGCTATTGAAAAACGATTTAACTGCTACATTTGTTCTAAAAAATTTAGTCACAAATCTAGCTTACAGCGTCATTTAACAATTCACAATAATGAAAAACCATTTAAATGTGATATTTGTTCCAAAAAATTTAAACAAAAATATCTGTTACAGCGGCATTTAATAATTCACAGTAATGAAAAACCATTTAAATGTGATATTTGTTACATACAATTTAATCGTAAAGGTAATTTAAAGGAACATTTAAAAATTCACTCTGATCAAAAATCATTTAAATGTGATATGTGTTCCAAAGCATTTAAAAGAAAGAATGATATAAAGCGACATTTACTCATTCACACTGACGAAAAACAATTTAAGTGTGACGTTTGTTCCAAAGAATTTAAAAGAAACGATGAATTACAGAGACATTTGATAACTCACACTAATGAAAATTCATTTAAGTGTGACATTTGCTTCAAGGAATTTAATCACAAATCTGCTTTGCAGAAACATTTAATAATTCACACTAATGAAAAACCATTGAAGTGCAACATTTGTTCCAAAAAATGGATTTACAAATCTGATTTACAGAAACATTTAATAATTCACACTAATATAAAACCATTTAACTGTGACATTTGTTGCACAAAATTTAACCGTAAAAGTAATTTGAAGCAACATTTAAAAATTCACTCCGATAAAAGGCCATTCAAATGTGACATATGTTCAAAAAACTTCAAACAAAAATATGTCCTAAAAAATCATTTAATCATTCACCAACGAAAAATTATTCAAGCGTGACATTTTGTTCCGAAATATTTAAAAGAAATTTCGTTTTATAGCGACATTTGTTAATTCATTTTAATTAAACATAATTTAAGACAACGAAAATATTGTAGAATTAATATAGTTTTAACATTAATAGTTTTGTAACTATCTAGATTTTATATTTTAAAATAATATATTGATATAATCGGAAATAATTAAAAATAATATTAAAAATTTTGACATTTTTTTCCTTAAAAATTGCAAAAATATGGTCTTATAAAGGGTTTTTCAACAAGCGGTACCGGGTTTCGGTAGTAAATAAAATACAAAATAAACTAGATAATTTTAATATTCTTACAGTAATCTTTAACATAACTTATTACAATTAAGTATGAAAAACAATATCTGTCAAATGGCCGCCACGGCTTCTGTGACATGACACAACTCTTTTGGCAAAATTTGAGATTACGTCGCTACACATTTGTGGTGGAATTTCTCGAATTATGTTCCGAATCTCGTGTTTTAAATCCGGAATGGTTCCTGGATGATTCGCGTAAACCTTACTTTTAACATAGCCCCACAGAAAGAAATCGAGGGGCGTTAGGTCACACGATCTTGGCGGCCAGTTAACATCACCATTTCGCGATAGGATTCTTCCTCTGAATTTCGTCTGCAATAAGACCGTTGTTTCTCGAGCGGTGTGACATGTCGCACCATCCTGTTGAAACCACATATTGTTAACTTCCATATCCCTTAAGGTCGCCATTTCAGTGTATTTTACGTGGTCAAAACATAGGTTTACGATTTTTTACAGAACTTATTTTTCACTGGATGAATTTTAGTGAAACTTTGGCAGCTTATAGAAAAATGTTTAATGATTGAAATGAGACATTTTCATTTGTCCTGCTATTTATTAAATACTATTAAAAAATATAAAAAAGTGATAGTCACAGATGTAGTTCAAATAAACTTTATAGCATTCTACATATTTTTTTGAATATTCTTGCCAAATTTTAATAATCAATGTTGCGTACTTTTTAAGTTCTGTACAAAATACGATTTCATCTAAAATTGATAATTTCACTGCGTCCATGTTGCTTTTTAGTTCAGGACCTAAATTATAGATGTCCGATGGAGCAAAAGTAGCGAAAGCTTCGGCGCCGGGTTGCCATATTTTAAAATTGTCTTGAATTTAGACAAAACTATATTATTATGGTTATTTAAAATTTACACAAATATAAATTATATATACAGGGAGACTCATTTTTTAACGTTTTCTTATTAAGACGAATTTTTAATAAAATTTGGTGCTTTGTCTAAAATTAAAATCTAAATTAACCAGTATTTAAAATAAATGTATTTATACGAGGAAAAACAAAAGTTTGTAAAAAAATTGGTTAAAGATGTAATTTTTTTAATGTATGCCGAGTTTTTTTGTAAATAAAGTGTGAATTCGGCAAAATGGGCATGAGTTGGTTATTCAATATGTTAATTATCATGAGAGAAATATTCATCAATGCTACTTTGAAGGCCAGTAATGTAATAATATACCGTGTCCCACGTAAGGCGGGCATTACAACTTTATGGAGAATAAATTAATTTGTATTTTCGCCATTTTCTGAGTATACATAATCGAATATGCTCTTTTGAATTAAAATAAAATGAACTCTGTGCAACTTCCGGTTATACCGGAAGTGACCACTAACTTCGTTATTTTAAAGGGAATACCCCATATTTTTTTTTAATTTTAGATTCAGCATGAAATTCTGTAAACAACGATACCCCATTTGCCTATTCTAGTAATAGCGGATTTGGCGTTATTCAATTTTTTCTACATTTTTAGTCGCCGGTAGACATTTTATTAAAGTCGCCTATCTCAGGTACTATATCTATCAGATACTTAAAATTTTAACCAGAGGTAGTAGATGGGATGTACTTCTTGAGAATATTTTGTTATTCATTATTTGTTGTACGGGTTGTTTGCAAATTATTTTTAAAAATGAAATTTTTTAAACATAAAACTTTTTTATTTTAAAGGGAACACCCTATATATTTTTTAAATTTAGGATTCAGCATGAAATTCTGTAAACAATGATACCATATTTGCCTATTCTAATTATAGCGGATTTGGCGTTATTCATTTTTTTTCATTTTTAGTCGTCGCGCCGGTAGGCATTTTCTTAAAGTCGACTGTCTCAGGTACTATTTCTGTTGGATACTTGAAATTTTAGCCAGAAGTAGAATATGGGATGTACTTTTAAAAACATTTACAGTTTTCTGCAACAAAATATGTCGTTTAAAAAGTTTAAATTTTTTTAATGATAAGGTACATACTAACTAAAAACAATTTTTATTAAAAGCACATGGTTTAAAAAAATCATTTTATCAAATGTTCAAAATGCCCCCCGTTAGCTTCTAAACATTTTAACAATCTTTTTTCAACATGATTAGTTGTTGCTTTACGAATCATTTCACCATCTAACTCGTTAAAGGCATTTCGAACTCTTTGCTCTAATTCTTCTTTAGTATTAATTTGGGTAGAGTACACTAAATTTTTAATATGACCCCATAAAAAAAATCAACAGGAGTTAGATCTGGCGATCTTGCAGGCCAAAGCCAAGGACCATTTGGACCTATCCATCGGTCTTCAAAGAGTGCTGTAATTTCTTGATTTACATAGTATGTTGAATGTGCTGGGGCATCATCCAACTCGTACCAAAAATTATTATTTGGTAGCTGGTTTAAAATGTCGGCAACTACTTCTCTAAGAATTCTAATGTATCTTTCTGAGGTCAGTCTTTCATTATAAATGTAATAAAAAGCTCTTCCAAAACCGATCACTGCAAACACATTAAAACTAAATTCGTACTGAAATTGTGCTTCACGATAAAAATGTGGATTTTCGTTTGCCCAGAAATGACATTGCTTGCGATTGATGATCCCTTTACGTGTAAATTTCGACTCGTCTGACCACAAAATTTTGTTTAAAATCTCGGGATCTTCTTGAATTCGTACCAATAACCATTCGCATAATTCAGTTCGTCTTATTTGATCACCATCTCGCAACTCATGAACTTTTCTTTGTGCATAGGGATGTCATTTATTTAGTGCTAAAATTCGTTGTATTGACCCTCGACTAATATTTAAATTATCTTGAGCCATTCTAATGGAGGCGTGAGGATACGCAGTAAAATACCCTAATACGTTAATTAGATTAACTTCTTCATCTTGGACATAATGTTGACGGTTTCTGCCCGGGTTTTGTTTAAAATTATTCAAAAAGTTAGCTTCGATTCTATCAAATTTCTGTCTGTTCATTGGTGGTAAATGAGGGTATCGTTCATTAAACATGCGGCAGGTTCTACTTTTGATTCGATTACATTCTCCATGAATGTAAAATAAATTAAGAATATCTTGGTTGGTATATTCTTCAATATTTTTCATATTTTGAACGCAAAAAATACACAACTTACATACATAGAAATATGACAATTCAGTTTGTTGACAGATTGTTGTTTAGCATATTTCCACGGCATACTAAGATAAAAAATTAAAATGTAAAACTATACTATATTATGTAGGTGCATGCGTAAAATTTAAATTTAAATTTTCTTAAAATTGGCGAGAGATAATTATAGGGAATTAATAGTGCAAATGAAGATCAATGAAGAATAATTTTCTGAACAAAATGAAATAAAAATATACAGGATTTTCCATTTAAAATAAAAAAAATTTTCATGTTTAAAATATTTATTTTTTAAAATAATTTCCAAACACACAGTCGAACAAACGATGTACAAGTAAATTTAAAAAAGCAAATGGGTGCCGGCATATAAAAGTTTATAAAAAACTGAATAACGCCAAATACACTATAATTAGAATAGGCGAATGGGGTATCATTGTTTACAGAATTTCATGCATACAATAAATAATGAATAACTAAATATTCTCAAGAAGTACATCCCATCTACTACCTCTGGTTAAAATTTTAAGTATCTGATAGATATAGTACCTGAGATAGACGACTTTAAGAAAATGTCTACCGGCGACTAAAAATGTAAAAAAAAATTGAATAACGCCAAATCCGCTATAACTAGAATAGGCAAATGGGGTATCGTTGTTTACAGAATTTCATGCTGAATCTAAAATTAAAAAAAAAATGGGGTATTCCCTTTAAAATAACGAAGTTAGTGGTCACTTCCGGTATAACCGGAAGTTGCACAGAGTTCATTTTATTTTAATTCAAAAGAGCATATTCGATTATGTATACTCAGAAAATGGCGAAAATACAAATTAATTTATTCTCCATAAAGTTGTAATGCCCGCCTTACGTGGGACACGGTGTATATTTATTAGGCTATCAGTGACACCGATATCTTTTTGCTCCAGTTCATGGTTAAAAAAAAAAAATCAGTTAAAATAACACTCATGACTCATGACTCTTTCATTTACTCTTCAAAAATGTTTTTTATTAGGAAGGATAAAATGAAAAATTTCTAAGTATCCAGTAAAAGCTTTATTTAATTCAATAAATATGTAAATAAATAACAAAATATTCTTTTCAAATGGCCTCTCTGGCTTTCAGTCGTTTTGGAATATTCCTGTACACAATCTCTGGCATTACATACTGATTATAAAAATTTAGTAATTTGGGTAAAACATTATTCTGCCAAAAATGTTGGTCTCTTAGAATGACTTCTATATGTAGGGGTTGTTCGTCGTTTATGTAAACTATAAAAAAACACATATCTTTTCTACAAATATTAAGCTGTCCTTGAATCTAAAAAAAAAACTTTATGAATTAAAAAAAAATGCTACTATTATTTTTATTTAACGCTAAAAACACATTTAAATAATTTTATTTTCGTGCAAATATAAAAATATTGAAAGATAAAAAAATATTCAGGCAAATGATTTCAAATTCTCACTTGGTAATAGTAGTTTGATTTCGCTTTAACGACAGCATATTATTTTTTATTTCCAAGCACATTGTAGATTTTTCTTCTACTGCTTGCCTAAGTGTTTTTTTTTTTATTTGTGAACACTATGAAGGCATTTTATTTCAATAATGGCATTATCCCCTAAAAGAGCTATAAAAAAATAATAAAATTAATATGATTAATAATAGGGGGTGGGTGGCTCAGTGGTAGAGCCTCTGCCTGTGGATCCAAGGGTCCCAGGTTCGAATCCCATAGTTGGCCGGAATTTTTCATTTAATTTAATTATTTAAAATTAATTCTGATGCCTTGGTAGGATTCCCCACTCGACCATTCACTGTTGGGTTCTAATTAACAGTGCTGTTCCTAAAGTGGCGCTGGGAAACAGTAACAAAGCCTACACAGAACAAGAGGCGAAATAACCTTAGCAGTTGAAGCCGATGACACACAAAAAAAAAACGAGTTGTAAAATATTTACCTGCATCCTCTTTAAAATTCGTGATACCTCAGACTTATAATTTTCATTAGAAATTGTTGCAGTTGGCACGGCATTGCCATAATCTGTTTCGGATCTTTTTAAGTTGGTTTTTGATTTTTTTTTACAACTGGTTCGTCTTTTCTTGTGACAGTCATGATTGTCTTTAAGGTTTTTTAAATATTTTTTAAAATTTTCACCTGCTGATCTTTGCGTCACATTTTCCCAGACACTTTCCTCCCAGCAAACTCCCAAATTGTATCTGAGTGCTGCTATGTAAGCTCTAGTCTCAAAAGATCCTCTCTGGGTTAGATTTAATCTTTTTCCAACATTAAATTTACAAAGCAAAGACATAAACATTTCTGCTTTGTTATTAGTTTCATTAGCTCGTAAATTGCCAGCCATAATAATTAGACGATCTAATGAAGCTAAAACATAAAAATTGAATAAAAAACATGAGATTGTTCATTATAATTAACAATTTAAACACTTGCAAATATATTTTTACCTAAAAATGCTGTATTTTAAAGTAAATATGGCAAGATAAAACCTATGGGCCCGTAGGGTTGATTTGTTAAGTATGCATAAAAGAAGTAGTACTTCTATATATTTTTTTATCACCCTTTGCATCAACCTACCCTTATCTCAAAATTTTCAATGGTACCCAGCATTTATTGTAAAGTATTATGAAAGAGCACACTTTTAAGTACATCCATATTAAAAAATTACAAAGAATACTTTTTAGAATATTTTAATTTAAAATTTTGGCAAAATATTTTATTTGCTAGGAAAAATCAAGGGAGCTATGTATGAAAAGAATGTGAAATTTCTTGCCTCGATGCACTGCCTCACCCCCAAAAATTCAAGATTCCAATTTGAATTTTACCAAAAATAAAGCCATCCAAAATTTTCAGGTGAACTCGGTATAAAGTTAAAATGACCTAACACCTTTCGATGGATTTTTTTGGAGACTTTAATCCACAAACCATATTTTTTTATATAATGAATTTAAATTATAGTTTAATAATAGTAATAGGTACTTACCACCCAAATTTAGTCCACAAAAAAAACTACACAGTAAATGTAAAATTAACGAAAAATAATAAAAATATACTGGAAATATAATAAACACTCAAATTAAACTTACGAACACAAATCAAAAATACACATAACTAAAATAAATAAAACAAATAGCCCATATATATACTTATTTATTTCAATCATTATTTGGAAATAGGGGTAAATATACCTACCTATTTATAATAGATTAGGGAGGTCAGTGCTACTAACAAATTCTTATGATTATTATTTAATCGGATTATCCCAAGTACCTGCTGCGACCCTAATTAGACAGCTAAATATTTAATTCACCATAAACGAGAAAAACCTCGCTAAAGAATTGGTAGACTGCCTAATAATATATTTCTATAAATATGCGGTGTTGACAAATCTTTTTCACCAAACCAACTTATTTGAAAACATAAAATAGAAGTATGTTGCGTATATTATTTAGCTGGCCGATTTTTTTGATATAATGGACAAAATATGGAGGTTAAAGAGTGTAGCTACATCTACGTAGGAAAGGACTAACTAAAATTCACATTTAAATCATTGAATCAAAAACCGGAAGTGCTGTGGCGTCCTTAAAGCTGGCCACAACAAATCGTTTATCATGGCGCGGTAACGTTCACCATTGACCGTAACCGCTTGACCGTCTTCATTTTCAAAAAAATATGGCCCGATTATGCCCCCATCCCACAAAGCGCACCAAACAGTCACACGTTGGGAGTGCATATGCTTCTCGTGGATGCGTCTTGGATTTTCACTGCCCCAAATGCGACAGTTTTGTGTGTTTACATACCCACTTAAATGAAAGTGGGCTTTATCGTTAAACATTATCCTTTTGCAAAAGTCATTATCAACAGCCTGATTTTGAAGTTTCGAATTAGCAAACATACGTCGCTGCAAGTTGTCGGCTGGCTTTAATTCTTGAGTTAACTGTATCTTGTATGGGTGGAGAGACAAATCTTTTGTTAAAATTCGCCACGTTGTGGTTTTGCTAAGAGCCAAGTGCTTCGCACGTCGTGGGACAGACATTTCTGGATCTGCAGCCACACTTTCACGAACCGCTGCAATGTTTTCCACAGAACGGCATGCACGTTTACGTACTGGAAACTGTACATCTTTGACAGATCCATTAGTTTCAAACCTACGCACAAAACTGCGAATTGTTTTTTGTGTTGGGCGGTTATGGGGACCAAAGTAATCACGAATTCTGCGAAATGTCTTTATGACAGAAGACTCATTTTCATAATAAGTTTTCACTATGTAAGCACGCTGTTCTACCGTGTATCGCTGCATTTTGCAACTTGTAATGACTTGTGAAATGTCAGATCAACTCACTGTCATCAAACCATGGCACCCTATTAGAAATATCATCTTTTAACATCAGGTTCCTCTTATTGAAAAATCCTTTATTTCAAAATTTCGAGAAATGCCTATAGAACTTGTTTATTCTAAATTTTTTACCTATTTACTCATTTTCAAGATTTTCGCTTTTTTCATTTTTTCTACAAATTAATTTCAATAAGGTTACTATATAATAATTTTTTACGCGAAATGCTTTTTTAAACTCGGGACATCTTTCAAATTTAATTAATATGCTCTGTTATAGAAATGAAACGTGTTTATTAAATCCCTCGAAAAAATTCATATTTGAAACTGTTATATATTTTCAAAAAATTTATTATAGATGTACATCAAATTGTATAAATAAATTTAATAAATTAAGCTGGTCCTAACCATAACGTAATGGTCATGAAGGAAGAAGGTAAAGAGACGCTGTCACGTGGTCCAAGACGGGTTCACTTCCGCCATATTGCGTTAACGAATCCTTCAAACAGCTAATTGAGGTTTGGATCAACGGTTTTTTCTATTTTTATGTCGTTTGCAAACTAAATACATTAAACATTGGTTGCTTGCGCTCAACGCATTTTTAGCAACCTAATAGATATTTATATGAAGAAGTTATCTGAAATAACATTCCACAACTAATTGTACAACGTAGTAAACAATGTGCAGGGCCGTATTTGTGATATTAATTGTGCTTTGAGTGAGAGTGTTGTAACCATATTAGGGTTTTGTAAAGATGAATTAAAAATGAGAGAATTTGCTGCAGTTGGTGCAAAAATTAGATTTAAAATAATCATAAATATTTTCTTTATTTTAAATTATAAAAATTTACTTCAGTTTCATTATAAAAAGTATTTGTCTTTAAAAAATGATGAAGGTATAAAAACTTTTTTAAATGACATGGATAAGTATATTAGCGCCTTTAATTTAAAACACCGACTCACATTTACAGTTTTTACCAATATGCCAAATATCTCAAGACCATTGTATTCGTTTACATGGAGGCCACAACAATAACTTTACCGGCCAGCAATTTCTAGGGGGGCTATTCTCAAACTCGAGAGATTTCTCTCAAGATTTTCATGAGAAATGTCATACGTAATCCTAAAAACAATATTTTTAAAGCCAGTGAAAACTCGCAAGACTGTTTCTTTTGGTTTATTTCGAGAGGATTAAAATTCTCCCAAGAATTTGAATTCTCATTGGCTTTAAAAATACTGTTTTCACGTTGACATATGACATTTCAGATGAAAATCTTGAAAGAAATGAGTGCTTTTAGTAGGTACATGTTGAAGTTTTCGTGGAAATTGTATTCCTCTAGAAAGGCTTCGAATTTTAAAATGTCGTCTTCGTCAAATCAACGAATCGTCAAGAGACTATAGAGCTCTTGGCTTATCAGAGAGTTACGATAGTGTTCTAGACGTTACTGAGCATGATCAAATTATTTATATATACTTCTTATACATTTTGCAGTAAATACTGTTGCCTGCCTATATTTTATTATTCATTTTTATTGATTATACATAATTTTCTTTAATTTAAAAGATAAAAATATATAATAATAATGAATTAATGTTTTACTTGTTTTACAAATCCATATACTTTTATTAAAAGTAACATATATACTTTTTAATTACGAATTCTATTAAAAATTGCATTTGTCAGTATATGCCGAAATAGTCCATTAATACCAAAACGAATTGGCGCTGCTGTCGCGCACGGAGCGAATAACTCAATGGCGAAATCAAAACGGCATACTTTTTGGTATTAGGCATTCCAAACTGAATGGCTACCAGTGGGTTTTGACGGGTTATGATATGGCAAAATTATGGCAACCCTGTAGGTCTGGTGATTTGACAAGGTCAATGAAATAGATAGTTACATAGATTGATCATCCATATTTTTCAAAATAAACATAAGCTTATGCCTTGAAGTAAAAATGTAAGCAATTATTTTTTTTTAAATATCTAAAGGCTAATAATTGGTTTTAAAACACATTTTTGCTAAACCGATTCAAATTAATAAATATTTGCCAGACAATATGGCCGCTCGTAAACGACCAGCTTTGAGCAATCTATATAACTATATATGTATCATTGACCCTGTTAATGACAACAGGGTTGCCATATCTAAACTGTCATTACCCACTGGTAGCCATTTGGACAGGTCGTTGGAATGCCTAATTAGGAATAGCGTTCCATTGTAAGAATTATAGTTCAGTGTTAGTAGCTCCGGCCCCTAACCACAGGCCTGTCACTCCCTATACTTCCCATGTTAAATTCTGGCTCAAATCTCAATGACCTCGGCACCTCTTCCCTATTGGTCTGGGGTATTTTTGACAAGTCTGGGGTCACCAATCAGCACGTTGGTTGCTGTCACATGGAGAAAAATGATATCGAAAAGTAAAAAATATTCAGATTTTAAGACACTTGAAGACAAAATTAGTGTCGTTATTACAAAATTTATGTTTTTTTGGTTTTTAAAATAATATTGACGTCGATGCCTCCTCCTTATTGGTCTGGAGTATTTTTGACAAGTCTGGCCCCACCAATCGGAGCGTTGGTTGCTGTCACATGAGAAAAATTACATTTAGAAAATTGATTAGTATTTTTGCAGTTTTTCACTGCATAAACCTTCATGATGTAATTTGTATTGAAAAAATACAGATCTATAACAAAATTAGATTATAAATAAATGTTTGAAGCAAAAGGAGAAATGATCAGAAAGCTAGGTTATATTTGCTGCGTTTGAGAATCCACATCGGATGCATTTTTTACATCTCGAGCGTTTTTTTATTCACATCGGACACATCTGTCCCATTACATTTACGTATACTGAATCACGTGATCAAAGATTTTTTACATCTCAGATGCATCCGATGTGGATTCTCAAACGCAGCAATTAGATTAGGTACATTTACCCGCGTAAAATATTTTAAATTTTCAAGGTCACAGACTTTCAGATCGATTGACATTTCAGTGCGATCTCTTGTGTTAACTATACTCTTTGCCCTAACTATCCGAACTCACCTGTCTTGGCATGTTGGCAACACTGAGCGTCAGCCGTCAGGCGTTAGCTGTCAGCTGAAGAAAAATAATTATTAAACAATTTTAGAATTTTTATTTTATTTAAAAAATAATTATTACCCGGTTTTTATGGTATAATAAATAATATATAATGATGAATGTAAAACAAGAAGATTGTTTAGATTTTAGTAAAGTTGTTTTCAAAAACGAGCCATATCTTGATTCTAGTCAAATACATTCTAATCAACAAATTTGTAAAAACGAACATGATGTTTCTGAAGAATTTGAAACCAACACACCGGGACCAGCAGGGCAGAATGTTAAAATTAAACAAGAAATCATTGAATCTGAAGAACTTAAAATTGAACAAAGTTCGGATTTTCTGCCAAAAATTGAATGCGACTTGATACCCGAAAAAAACATACAATTGTGTCCTACAATTATTAAAAATGAACTCGAGAACACTAGTGAATTGAAAGCGATAAATATTAGAGATATAAAAGAAGACATTAGTGAATATGTTCAGTCTAAAGTTGAACTTTTGTCTACGCATTGTGATTTACCGACTTTGAAAAATGAAAATACTGAATATTCGGACTGTTTGACAGAGTCGTGCTCAAGGGAACAAGATAAAGGGATGTCTAGCTCAAATATCTCGAATATGAAAAGGAGAAGGAAGCTGAACCACAAACGTAAGTGTCTTTTAAATTATTATCAAAGCTGAATAACTTTCTCAAAGTAATTTATTGCACTCTTTGGTAATATTGGTATTTTTAATGTGCATGTCTTCACTATTACAGCTCAGACTCGACCTTACAATTTTGTTATATAGTTTCCAACAAAGGGTAAACTGTTTACCTAAATTTTGTACACCTACATCCTTTTGGTAGAAGTAAATCCTTTATAAATCCTCATACTACCTTGTAAATCCTTAAACACCCTCAGAAAATCTCATAAATCATTCATATATCCTCAGAAATCCTCTTACATCAAATTTCCTTATAAATCCACATACCATTTATTGCTTTCTGATGTACCAGAGTGTTAGAAGTTGATTAAAGTGTGTAAAAAATAATTTAGATTATATTTGTATATAAATAAAAATATTTGAATTTAAGGAATACATAATACCTACTATTTATTTATAATATAAAAGAAATAGTTACATAATTATGTTACAACTAATTAATCTTGTCTTAAGTTATACCTATACATTTTCTTGAAGACAGATGCTAGATGCATTTGTATGTGGCTCATTACGATTTGTACATTTATTTATATATAATTTTAAAACTATCTCAATACCCTAAAAGTCCTATTACAATGTTTTAAATTATTTCTATATAAAGAAGACTATAACGTTCTTTACTTTACTTAAACAAGTAGTTGTTAAAGATATATCAAAATTAGTTAAATACGTTTAGTTTGGAAACGCAGTAGAATGAATTTGCATGTCTCATTGGACAAGGCAGTACTTTTTCAAGATCATACACTATTACTTTAGTATTTTTTATACAGGGTGTTTCAGATTTAAACGGACACAGCTTAA
This sequence comes from Psylliodes chrysocephalus, assembly GCA_927349885.1. Lineage (NCBI taxonomy): Eukaryota > Metazoa > Arthropoda > Insecta > Coleoptera > Chrysomelidae > Psylliodes > Psylliodes chrysocephalus. The sequence goes on from OV651814.1 coordinate 86,491,187, forward strand.
TGGGAGGTAGAGTACACTAAGCTGAGTTCAAAACACCCCATACTTAGCCTTTAATCTGACTCGTTTCTGAGCCATTTTGTTTGAACGGCTCGAGATATTTTGATAAAATTTTGTACAAAACTTACACTCTCTTATAATTTAATTTAATTTTTTAAAAATTCTAGGACCGGACTCTCTTTTTTTATATTGCTCTTCTTAGCTAGGATATCACCCTGTATATCGGATTTTAATAAATGTTACTGCACATTTAAATAGTACGTGGATCAATAAATAAAATAATGTAATAATATTTAATGACACCATCTTGATTTTCTTACAGTAAATTTTTATACTTATTGGCGACTACAATATTATAAATCAGTATTTACAATATTAAAATCAAATATTTTACTCTGTACTTTTAAAACTCTACATAAATTAGGTACAATCTTCATTTATTTTTAACTGCTGTATTTTGAAATAAGAAATTGAACATCTACACAAGACCGGGCTCACTTTATTTGATAAAGTAACAGAAAAAACTAAGAGAAACAAATAATTAATTAAATCCAAAGTAGATTTTAAAAATGAACACCATGAACGTCAATACACCTCTGCAAACATTTTAACAGGTTTTTCACTGATTTGTCAATTATTTTCGGTTTATTTCTAATGTTGTTACATACATTGTTAATTTTTTTTCAATAACTGTGCTTGGGTATTAAGTTATTTTTTATAAATTCTACACCAAACATTTTATGTGTGTTCAAGTCGATGTACTTTTTGTACATAATATAGATACAAATTTAATTTGTTTTAAGTTCTCCATACACTTATTTCTGGTACCTAGATACTGCTTATTCATTACTAATTCTTACACTAACAGAAAGATAATTTAGAACCACTTCATTCATTCCTCTTTCCACGTTCATCTTTAGGTAATTATATTTGGAAATTAAAATGAACTAAAACAAACTAAAACTCTGATGAAATCAAATTAAAAAATTCAAACAACTAGGTATTTTATAAACAAGCTGAAAACTCAATTTAGTCAACTACCAATATGCACTAAATTACACCATCACTCATTTAATAGCCCTAAAAATATTTTATTAGAAAGAACAATGCATTCTAAGATGAACCTAAAAAACTATTATATCAAGACTTATTTTAATTCAAAATGTATTTTTTTTACAAAATAAAAATTTAATATAAAAAAAAATCTGATGTGTCCAACACATGACTTTCCTATCTAGTTATTACAGGCTTTTTTCGGTTATTTTGTATAACCTATTGTAGCACCTCTGTAAATATTTAGAGCTTAACTTAATATATACATTTCCCATATACATCCAACGAAAATGCTGAAAAATTTTAATTTTATATTTTTCCTCCAATTTTTACATTACGGTCCATTTTAGAGAAATCATGTAAAAAACAAAAATTATAGAGATCGATATCGCAAACATCTTTTAGTTTAACAATTTTCTTAAAAATCAGAATTTTGCATATTTTGTCAAATTTCTCGAATACGGACTATTTCAGGAAAATTTGGCATAAAGCAAAAATTATAGATAATTATAGGTAATTAGAAGTAGATAGATATTAGAAGTAACTTTTATTTGAAGAATTTTCTTCTTTAATCGTAAATAACATATGTATTTCATATAATATAAAAATGACCTCCCATTTAGTACCCCCCCAGATGTTCTGATTCTGCCCAAAATTTAATCAGTTCACCACAGGCCGGAATAAAGCTTAAGTTTAAAATTGATGTTTTTCTTTGTATCCATTCAGGAGTTATCAGACACACACGCACGCACGCCCACATACACACATACGACATCATCGCGAAAATAGTCAAAACGGATTCAGGGGACCCCAAAACGTAAAAACCGTCGTAAACCCGAGGTCGAAAAAAATCATGATTCCTACTTATATGTAGGGAAGCATGGTATATATTGGGACATTTTTTTTCTTTGTGCCATATTTTAACTTATTTTAATTAAAAAAAAAAATCAGTCAGAATATGTTATACTTGTTGGTAATGGTTACCTAACAATTTTTCTTTTGTCTTTTATATCTTTTTTAAACAATCCGTCACAAATTCTATTTATTCTAAATATTTCTATAGATACTTTAAACGATTATCACTAATAGTTTTGTAATATGCAGAATCTTAAGCAGAATTATCGATTGGAAGCTTAGGTTTAGTTACCAAGTCATCAAATATCGACTCTAAAAAATTCAAAAAGATCATATTAGTGCCATCGTAGGTGTTCAAGTTGTTAATTCATTCAGAAATCGAGGGCAATCAACTCGCAAATGTTACTGTGAAATCCTAACTTCTTCATATGCAACAAGAAGCGAAACACGAGAAAATTTATTAGAACATTACATCCCTACCTTAAAGACAGGCTCTTATTTAGATGTGAGATGCACCAATGAAATGTTAGCATTATCACAACATTAATGTCGCTCAATTTAATGCCATAACCATGAGAATAATACAGCTTTTATGTTTAATGCATACTGTGATAATATTATGTATTTTTCCAGAAAAATATTTAAGGTGTAAAGAAAAAGTGAGGTGTCCCAATATACACTCCCTGTCCCAATAATAATACTCTCCCTAATTCACCACCTTAAACCCCTGAAGTCAACTGAACGACTTGTGTAGGGGAAGGGACGCTATTATTATTATTTGCCGTGTCGCTCTGGGGCGACTTAAAGATGATTGATGGTGTAATTTGACTTACAGGTGAGGAAAACCCGGAAAACCTCATCCACCATCATCGAGACGGTAATGCATGGCGATTTTTTTTTTAATCTGCATGTCATCAACAGAAATTGAATTTCTATTAATACGGCACACATCAAATCCTAAACCGAACCATGCAATTTAATTAAAAATCCACATGGTCTGGTCTGGGATTCGAAGCCCAGCAGTCTCAGACTCATAAACTTGCCTATAAATGAATATAAGCGCGTTAGAGCGCTACACTACCGACCCGATAATCTATATATATATATATAAAATTGTTTGTCCTGACTGACTGACTGACTGACTGACTGACTGACTGACTGACTGACTACTGAGCCTAGAAAGCTGAAATTTGGAACATAGGTTTATTATATAACGTAAGCATCCGCTAAGAAAGGATTTTTGGAAATTTGAACTTTAAAGGGGGGAAATGGAAGGAAATAAGGGGAGGGAGCTTTTAATGAAACTCTTTGTTCTTTAAAGTTAGAACCATGAAAATTTAAATTACAGCTACTAAGCATAAATAAATAATGTCTTGTTTCAGGGTTTTTGAATTTTTTACATTTTAAGGGGGGGAAACGGGGGGTGAAAGTTTGTAAGGGACTATCGAGTTTTTTGTTCTCTATTAAGTTAGAAACATGAAAATTGGAATTGCAGCTATTGACTACAAATTAGGAACGACGTGTTTCAGGGTTTTTGGATTTTCACATTTTAAGGGGGAAAATGTGGGGTAAAAATTTATTTGGGAGTATCTATTTTTTTGGTTCTCTTTAAAGTTAAAAACTTGAAAATTGGAATTGCAGCTACTGAGTACAAATTAACAATAATGTGTTTTAGGGTTTTTATATTTTTACATCTTGAGGGGGGCAAACGGGGGCAAAAGTTTGTATGGGAGTATAACTTTTTTTGTTCTCTTTGAAGTTAGAAACATGAAAATTGGAATTGCTGCTAATGAATACAAATTAATAATAACGTGTTTTAGGATTTTCACATTTTAAGGAGGGGGGGGGAGGGGTGAAAGTTTATTTGGAAATATCAATTTTTTTTAAAGGTGGGAACTTAAAAATTGAAATTGTAGGTTCTCATCGTAAATAAGTAATGAAGTGTTTCATGGTTTTTGGATTTTCACATTTTACGGGGGGAAAACGGGGGTGAAAATTAACAAAAATTAATAAAAATTATTATAAATAAATAAAAATTATTAAAAATTAATAACAATAAAAATTGATAAAAATTATTAAAAATAAATAAAAATTAATAAAAATTAATAAAAAATAATAAAAATTAATAAAAATTAATAAAAATTAATAAAAATTAATAAAAATTAATAAAAATTAATAAAAATTAATAAAAATTAATAAAAATTAATAAAAATTAATAAAAATTAATAAAAATTAATAAAAATTAATAAAAATTAATAAAAATTAATAAAAATTAATAAAAATTAATAAAAATTAATAAAAATTAATAAAAATTAATAAAAATTAATAAAAATTAATAAAAATTAATAAAAATTAATAAAAATTAATAAAAATTAATAAAAATTAATAAAAATTAATAAAAATTAATAAAACTTAATAAAAATTAATAAAAGTTAATCAAAATTAATAACAATTAATAAATAATAATAAAAATTAATAGAAATTAATAAAAAAAATTTAAAAACTAATAAAAATAAAAATTAATAAAAATTAATTAAAATCAATTAAAATTAATTAAAATTAATTAAAATTAATTAAAATTAATTGAAATTAATTAAAATTAATTAAAATTAATTAAAATTAATTAAAATTAATTAAAATTAATTAAAATTAATTAAAATTAATTAAAATTAATTAAAATTAATTAAAATTAATTCAAATTAATTAAAATTAATTAAAATTAATTAAAATTAATTAAAATTAATTAAAATTAATTAAAATTAATTAAAATTAATTAAAATTAATTAAAATTAATAAAAAAATAATAAAAAATTAATTAAAAATTAATAAAAATTAATAAAAATTAATAAAAATTAATAAAAATTAATAAAAATTAATAAAAATTAATAAAAATTAATAAAAATTAATAAAAATTAATAAAAATTAATAAAAATTAATAACAATTAATAAAAATTAATAAAAATTAATAAAAATTAATAAAAATTAATAAAAATTAATAAAAATTAATAAAAATTAATAAAAATTAATAAAAATTAATAAAAATTAATAAAAATTAATAAAAACTAATAAAAATTAATAAAAATTAATAAAAATTAATAAAAATTAATAAAAATTAATAAAAATTAATAAAAATTAATAAAAATTAATAAAAATTAATAAAAATTAATAAAAATTAATAAAAATTAATAAAAATTAATAAAAATTAATAAAAATTAATAAAAATTAATAAAAATTAATAAAAATTAATAAAAATTAATAAAAATTAATAAAAATTAATAAAAATTAATAAAAATTAATAAAAATTAATAAAAATTAATAAAAATTAATAAAAATTAATAAAAATTAATAAAAATTAATAAAAATTAATAAAAATTAATAAAAATTAATAAAAATTAATAAAAATTAATAAAAATTAATAAAAATTAATAAAAATTAATAAAAATTAATAAAAATTAATAAAAACTAATAAAAATTAATAAAAAAGGAAGTCATATTTTTTTATATTAATAACACGACAATATGCGAGCAAAGGCGAGCGAAGCCGCGGGCAAAGCTAGTAAGATAATAAGAACCACCTCAGTGGTACTTACCGGGACAAGGCGTGGTACACTATGGGACAGCAATTTAATTCATGTTAAAATGTACTTTTTTATTCTAAACTGCAAATATTTTATAAACTCATAATTACAAACGAAAGAACAAATATTTTACAAAAATAATAGAAAAAAATTTCAGTAATAACAATTTAACTCAAAACTTAACTCATTCAAAAAACTTCAAAATACCTAAATATTATATTTGCTAAAATCAAAATCAAAACACATTTTTTTTAATAGCCATAATAGGTTGGTTTTGTTAGCTTACAAGCAATATATCCTAATATATCTTCATCTTTTATTTCGGGGAAGAAAAACTTTGCATTCTCAAGTTTTAAGAAATTAACATGAATACTATCATTTTCTATTTTTTGTATCTCTCCAACATAATGTTTAATGCTTTTCTTAAGGTCATATTTTATTATGACAAAATCTGTTACTTGTAGCTCACTTTCTTCTTTATCGCAAAAACTAGCATCACTAGAATCATCGTAGGGCACCTCCTCATCAGCATCGCTATCGCTAGAAAAATGAATCACTTTCCTGTTAATGCTCTGAACATTTTTATTGTTTTTGCTGCGCGTTTTCTTAATTTCTTGTAACTCTTTCGTTATTTCCTCATTTTTTCTCTCCTCGAGATTAGGCGTATCAGTCAGCACCGTTGACATCTTTTTTCTTCCTTTCCTAGTTTCCTTTTTTTCCTTAGCTTTCAAGTGAGGTCTTACTAACTCTGGAGAAACGAATGAAACTGACCGTCTGCTGCTTCTTGGAATTTTGCCGTTCGATGCAAATATCGTTACAAGTTCCGCTGGTGCTAGATTGTATTTCTTCAAGCGATTGTTCTGCTTGGCAATTAGGCTTCTGTTTATTAGGTTGCGTTTCTGTAGTAGGTTTTGCCATGTTTGTCATTCTATCGGAGACATACGAACATAGAAACTCAGAGTCATCAAAAACACCTCTATTAAATGGAGCTATTCCTGTTCTTTCAAATCCCTTAATAATGTTTGACGGCGTAAAGGTAGAAGGGAACGACATTCCAACAATTTCGGCAATATTGTACATGTTAAGAGGTACACCAGGGTTATTTAACATCCACTGATCAACGGATTTATTGTAGTATGTTTTGAATGGACCATAGCAGCTTACATCTAATGGTTGAAGTTTATGGCTGCAGTGGGGAGGTAATGTCAGCAGCACTATGCCATTGTCTTTGGAAAATTTTAATACCCGATAATCCAAATGGCTTTCATGATTGTCCAGCACTAAAATAATTTTGTTTTCCTGACTGCACCTAAGAACATTAACTAGGTGTTCCAAGTAAATCTTAAAATTCTCGGCTGTCATCCATCCACTTTTGTGAGCAGCTCCTTTAGACCCTGGCGGTGCCGAGTTTAGCATATGAGCCTTAAATTTTTTTCGTGGAAAAATAAAAAATGGAGGAATATATGTTCCATTTGCACATATAGTTGCACACATTGTGACAAGAAGGCCCCTTTCAGCACTAGTAATTTTCCCAACTTGTTTTTGACCACTTGGTGCAATTACCTTGGGTGGCGTGTGTACTGTGGTCACGCCAGTTTCATTACAGTTAATTGATTGTAAAATTATGTTTGGACATCACATACTGTAGCTGGTCGAAGAACTTACTAATATTATGCTTATTAAAGCTGGTGGCACGACCAAGACTGGTTGCCTCAGGCAACCTCAAGCTTAATTTTTTTGTCTTTTTCGAAATAATCTTATCCACTCTATACAAGCTGTTTTATTTCTGTGCCAAGAATCCGGTACCGTTTTTTCATTCGCAATAACAAACCGATAGGCAAGTTCACAGGTGTCTTTAACAGTTAGACCATAACACATTTGTGCAGCTTTACAAAATAGTTTTTTTATTTGATACATACCTTAAAAACAATTTAAATTCAATCAGAGTTATTATTATTAATCTTGATTTTAATTTTAAACACCTCTAGACACTTTTGTTAAAGCACACAAAGAGAAACATCACACACCAAACCACCACCAGGAAGAGATTTCGCCATATTGCGGTGTCGATAAATGCGAAATCTGTGTTTAATACATTTTGTCGACATAAAAGGTAGACTGTAACGGATGAATAACTCATCTATTGTCCAATGCATTGCACTAAATGGCTTTGTCCCACTATATACCATGTCCCACTGTATACTACTTTCCCCTATACAGATAGGAAAGTAAAAATTCTTAGGAAAAAACGTTATATTTTGAAATTAGTGTTGCAAGTCAAAGAGCTGCTCTATTCTTCATAATTTAACGAAATTAATTTGGTTATTAATTTAGGTAAGTAAGCTCCATTTTGAAATATAACCCTTATTAAGAAAGAAATATTTGAAATTTTCAATTACTTGAAAAACACCAATGTTATTAATTAAAATGTAACACTTTATTAGAAAACATATCTATCCCGATTCGCACTAAATTAATATGTAACGCTTTTTGTCACTACGCACGATACTTTCTTAAGCAAGATAGGTGACAAACTGAATTGTAGCAACGTTCTAGACGACCACCGTGTCGAGGCGGGAAAAATTCACTGTAATATTTTGTCATCTTTTGAGAATTAGTTGTAGTAGACTTGTAATGCTTTTCTATATTAAAGTAGATACCTTCTTAAGTAATTTACTACAACAAACTAAAAATTATGAGCTGTAGCGATCTTCTTTAGCACGTACGATTCATTAATTACAGAAATAAAAAAATGGAGGAGAATTACCTATTGTACTACTGCATCATTGTTTTCACCAGTTAATGATAAACATAAAACGTTTATTATAAAAACCTTGAATTTTTTTAGTTAAAACCCAAATCTAGATTTATTTTAATCTTCCGCCTCGCTATTGAGCATTCTGGACCTAGCAACATTAATATTATCCACATTTTTGTGACCTTATTGTACATGTTATGTAAAAAATGTCATACTGTATATTATTTCATAGTAAATTTATTAGATTTAAATTATGTTTAGTTGCAATTCCTAGAATAGTTATCATTGACCTCTAGGATTATATTCTGCTTAGTGACATTTTTTGTAAATCCAACACTTTGGTCACCTTACACCTTTTTGCTATTTCTTTTGTTTTACCTACCTTATAAATAGGGGTGATACAAATTTAAATCTTCAGTTAGTTTATAACAACTCACCTTCCAGAAACATACTTTATACTTTTTAGTAATAAAACATATTTTTAAAAACTATTAGTGTTATTCAAGATATACCATACATATTTTTTAATTTTTTGTGTTTTTAATTGTTACATTTTTGATTTCACTGATATATTCTTCATTTTCAGATTTCAATGGACATTTTAGGAAGCGTTCGGAAGCTCACAAATTTATTGAAGAATCATTTAAGAACATTGACGTACAAAAAAATGAAAGATCATTCAAGTGTATAATTTGTTCTAAGGAATTTAATAATAGAGGAAACTTACAGACTCATTTAAGAATCCACTCTAATGAAAAATTATTCAAGTGTGACATTTGTTTCAAGGAATTTACTCAGAAATCTAGCTTAAAAACTCATTTAATAACTCACACTAATAAAAAACCATTCGAGTGTAACATTTGTTACAAGGGATTTAATAATAAAGGAAACTTACATACTCATTTAAGAATTCACACTAATGAAAAATCATTCAAGTGTGGTATTTGTCCCAAGAAATTTAATGATAAAAGTAACTTAAGAAAACATTTAAGAATCCACACTAATGAAAAATCATTTCAGTGTAACATTTGTTCCAAGAAATTTAATTATAAAAATAACTTACAGGCTCATTTAAGAACACATGCTAATGGAAGATCATTCAAGTGTGACATTTGTTCCAAGGAATCTAATGAAAAATGTATCTTACATAATCATTTAGGAACCCACTCTAATGAAAAACCATTTAAGTGTAACATTTGTTCCAAAGAATTTTATCATATGAGTAGTTTACACAGACATTTAGAAATACACACTAACAAAAATCCTTTCAAGTGTAACATTTGTTCCAAGGAATTTAATTATAAACATAGTTTACAGACTCATTCAAGAATCCACGCTAATGAAAGACCATTCAAGTGTGACATTTGTTCTAAAGTATTTGCTCAAAAATATAACTTACAGATGCATGTAATTATTCACACTAATGATAAACCATTCAAGTGTAAGATTTGTTCTAAGGAATTTAATCATAAACGTAGCTTACAGGCTCATTTAAGAACGCACACTAATGAAAAACCATTCAAGTGTAAAATTTGTTCCAAGAAATTTAATTATAAAAATAATTTACAGACTCATTTAAGAACACACGCTAAGGAAAAACCTTTTAATTGTGACATTTGTTCCAAAGAATTTACTCAGAAATCTGGCTTAGAGAAACATTTAATAATTCACACTAATGAAAAACCATTTAAGTGTGACATTTGTTCTAAGAAATTTACTCAGAAATCTAGCTTGAAGACTCATTTAATAACTCACACTAATGAAAAATCATTCAAATGTAATATTTGTTCCAAGAAATTTAATTACAAATGTAACTTACAAACTCATTTAAGAATCCACTCTAATGAAAATCCATTCAAGTGTGGCGTTTGTTCCAAGAAATTTAATGATAGAAGTAACTTACACAAACATTTAAAAATCCACACTAATAAAAAATCAGTACAGTGTAAAATATCTTTAAAATTAAAGCAGGAAGAAATGGCGCAATAAAAGTCGAGTTTGATACTTCGAAATTGCAATAAACTAAAAGGAAAGAATATATACATTGTTCAAGATCTCTGTTACGAGGATAGGCAAATTGAAAAGATATTAAAGAAACACCTTAATAGTCCACTGCAATTAGGTTTTTAAGGCGAAAACCCAGATAATAATGAAGGTTTCGACTTCTTTTGGAAAAAATTTCACTATGGGCAGAAATGAGAACGATCGAAAAAAGGTATTATATATTTTAACTTTTACTGTTAAATAATCCTTTTGTCTGCTATTATTCTTATATCAATAATTTAAACACATCCTGTGATTGTATTTATTTGGCAGGATTAACTTTTTAACATAAACTCATTAATTCTCTTGTATACGACAGCTGACATGACAATAGACAAGACAGTCAACAATTAGGCATTCCAACGACCTCTCAAAATGCTGCCAAAGGGAACTGACACTTTAGATATGGCAACAGTGTGATAAGCGTTTAAATTGAGGAAAGTATACCGACATTGCCACATTTAACAAAATAACAACATAACCTATAAATTTGACATTTGAAATTTTTAGAGACGTTGCAAGGTTATTGTCCTTGCCAAAAAAATATTTATTTCATCCTGTCCAGTAAATCAACTTACCTTGTACATATTTGCGGCCAGTAAATGGAACATTACAGTATCAGATACTGTAATGTGTTGCCTAGCAATCTTGTTTTGATTTTAGAAACGATTGACTTATTACTTTCGATTTTTGACAAATTGTCACTTATATGTATAAAAATATAAGAAATAAAATATTCAAATATACATAATTAACAAATATATTAAACATCAAAAATATATTTTTAAATTAACTACATCAATAATTTATTATTTATTGCTGCAATTTTTAAATGTTCTTCAAATTCTTTTAGAACCTCTTCTCTTCTTAATGGTGAATATATAGGATGGAATTCGTTGTCTAGAAAATGCTTATGTTTCATATAATATATATAATATTTTGAAACAATTTGATTTTTCTTCTTATTAGGAAATTTAACAGAAAGGTCCAAAAGAGCCTCTTCAATTTTTCGAAACAACATCTTATCATCCGCGTCTAAAGCATAATTACGAAGTAAATCAGTTAAGGAGGTCCTTTCGCCACCCCTTTCGCCACCAATGTTAAATAAAAAATATTAGATTATGACTAAAATTTATTTTTTTTCTAATTGAAGTCCTTATTTATCTAATGTTGAACTTTTAACTATACCTTACCGTGAAATTTTTGAGAATTTTTTTTTAAATGTGAGTATTTGTACAGTGTCTCTACGAGAAAATAAGACCTCAACAACAATTCTCGAATTATATTATTATTTATTGATTAGATGGAGTCAAAAAAAACTAAAAATAGGGTTTTTGAAATATTTAGGTTTTGTTTTTTACAATAAAATATATAGGTTACCTTGGAATTTATTGAGAAATTAATATTAAAAAAAAATTTGAAGTAACTTAGTTGAAAATTTTTTGTGATTTTTTAATATTAATTTCTCAATAAATTCCACGGTAACCTATATATTTTATTGAAAAAAAAAAACAAAACCTAAATATTTCAAAAACCTTATTTTTAGTTTTTTTCTACTCCATCTAATCAATAAATAATAGTAAAATTAATTATAATTCCAAAATTGTTGTTGAAGTCTTACTTTCTCGTAAGACACTGTACAAACACACACTTTTTTAAAAAAAAAATTCTCAAAAATTTGCACGGTAAGGTATAGTTAACACGTTAAGCGCCATGACGGTCCCTACGGACCGTCAATGACTTTTGAAATTGGACCTTGTTGGTCCGTGGGGACCGTCATAACACACCTCATTCTAAATGACTGTGTGGACCGTTGAACCATAGTTACAATATGGTTAACGGTATGAGCGGACCGTCAAGGTCCAGGGAATTATAATTTGTGAATGGGCCGCGAAATTTATGTTCACATAAACATGTGGTCCCTGGGTGAAAAAAAAAAAAAAAAAAATGTATGGTCGAATAATAAGTGTTTATTTTTTATATTTTGTAAATACAAATCGGTACAAATATAGTTATTAACGTTATAAGGCCATAAATAGCAAATAACAGCCAAGGCCATTATTTGCTGTTATCGGCCGTGTTTCGTTCAAGATTTTTCGTCATACTGCTACAAAAACAAAACACCTAATTTAAGAACAAATTTTATTAAACGTAACTCTTAAAAGATAGGTACGGAATAAAACAATTTATTCCTTATTGTAATGGATGTGGAAATTGAATTCGCAATTGGTGTTATTTGAAATCTGCAACCCGTCCCAAGGATATTTAGATTTTACAGAGGAAGATGTTTCTGAAGAATGTGAACTATTTGCAGTACTTGAAGATGCAATATTCTCCGGATTATTTGGAAAAAGTTGTTTTGTTATTTTCATTCTTTTAGAAACCGATTTTTCTATGTAAGTTTCCGCCACCGTTGATGATTCCCATCCTCCCAGTTCTTTTAATGACAGTAAGTCACCACCATTTTCTACGAGCATAGTTGCTGATGTTCTACGAAATGAATGTCCTGTATAAAGTTCGGGATTTTCAAGTTTTAAAAAGGTGGCAATTTTCTTAGGAACGCTTCCGATGGTATGTATGCCGACGACTTGCTGCACACATTTGCCATTCCTATAACCAACGAAAAATCTCTGATTTTTGAAACTAGGAGGACGCAGATTACTGTATTTCTTGTATAAACCATATGCATCAAATGGAAGTCCTGTTTTTGGGATAAGAAAATTTCTGTCTTTTATTCTTAGTATTTTTTAGTGATACGAGGATGTTTTTCTCTGTATCTTCGAAACTGTTAATGGTGAGAGACGTAAGTTCACTTCTCCTGCAAGCTCCTAGAATACCGAGCACTAACACAACCTTTTCCAGTAGCCAGGTATGATCATCCGCGTCCAGCAAAAATTTAAGTATATCATTTTCCGATAGAACCTTGGCTTTCTTTGGGGTATAACCTTCATTTTTGCGCCTCAGGAACAAGAATAGTTTACCGAATCTACAAACAAACATAATTTCGATGAGTATATATTTTTGTCCACAGTGATGTAGGAGAATACGTTTCAGACATTCCTTTTGCATAAGCTAGCAGTACTTCTTCACTTACACTATGTATGTTTTTATTCTGACGCCACTTCACGAAGTTGTCGTATTCCTGCTGATATCTTTGTTGGGTTGTACTCGGAAATAAATTTTTGGTTGCCGCAGCTGCTTCTTCCAGTACATCGGAGGGAATATCGTTTTCGAAAATTTCTTCCATCTTTGATCTTTTCCGCTCTATAATCACTCAACAAGAAACAGTACTGTCAAACTTACAATGTTTGTATAGTATATTGATGTGGTTGCTAGGCAACTTTAGATTGTTGTGATTGTTGTAGGTGGTGCGCGGCCGTTATTTTATTTAACGGCCGGCGGCCGTTAAATGCACCTTTTCGATATCAATTTCGCTCATATTATGGTAAGATAATAGTACAGTATGACGAAAACATATTTACACTACACTTTATTTACAAACACCTAGAGACTTAACGCTGCCGTAGGGTTAACATTACTTAATATTTATTATCATTTTAGTATCTTTGCTCAGAGAACTTATGTATTTACAAAAGAATAACTGCCATCGAGTTGTGTGTTGAGACCCATCTGATTTCTCTCTTCGCGCTGATGCATCTCGGTGAATGCGATTATGGTCACGTAGACTTTTGTTTACAAACGTCCATAACAAAACACCTGCGTACCCAGCACAGGACCGTCTTTGAATTTACTGTTTTAAAATGTTTTAAAACAAATTCATTTGTACCGAAAAAATGTATTCTATAAGCAGAAATATGTTAAAAATGTATCAAAAAGTGGTAATTCTATAACGAATATGTTAAAATTTAACGGACGTTAAAAATATAACGTATGTTAAATATAAAAAGCAATTCTGTAAATTCATGAAAAATTTTAACTCTTCATAATTAACTTAATATTTCATTTGTGCCGCAAAAATCTATTCTATAAGCAGAAATATGTTAAAAATCTAACATAAATGTGTTAATTTTATGCGTTAAATCGAGGATATTAACAAGTACTAATTAGTAGGCTTTAAAACTAAACATATAAGAAATTAAAACTTTTGAAGGTTTAATTCAACTTATAATGCAAGAAATTCATGAAAATGGACCATTTTGAAAGTACTCAAGTAATTTTAACAGTTGAAATTACACAAATTCCATTTAGAAATTATATTTTATTTATAGTGTATATAAACTTTTTGTAGTTAGTAATTGATTTGCGTTTGATTTGCACTATTATAATATTACTGGGGTTAGTTTCGTTTTTATTGAATATTGATGATCTACCAAATAGTTTATAAAGTACATTCGGCCGCTACGCAATATTCTTGTGCAAAACCAGATGACTGATACAATAGGCATTTCTTTATAAGCTTACCATAACTTACTAGAACATACTTATGTAACCAAAGCAATTCTTTAAAGGGTTTGGTTACTTCCATGACGTCATACGTTACCAAAATACGTAACTACTACTAACCATGATGTTTTTAGTGGTAAGGTGTGTGGTAAGGTCAGTAAGGTCCACATTTGAACATATCGAGCATGCGCAAAGTATTGTAAAGAGATTAAATTAGATATTTTTTCTGTGGTTACGGGTTATATGGTTCATTTTGTATATTTGGGTTGGGCATTTTTGTATTTACCAAAGAAAACTCTATTTACTATGAAAGAAATTACATTTGAAATACAGGGCACTGAAATAACTCTTCACGAGAGCGATGTTGATGACCACTGGATACTGTTATTTATATTGAAATATAAAGATGAAAATATGAGACTACTGGCACAAGTATTTATCATTGTTTTTTCATCACAAATAACACATTAATTTTTTTTCTTCCTTTTGTTGGAGGAGACATATTTAAATAAATAACAAAAGAACGAAAACCAAATGACGTCTGTGACAAAAACACTTTTATTTGTCTGAACAAAAACAAAGTAAACAAATCCCCAATTTGACATGTGACAACGACAAGTGCTACGAGTTACCACGGTATGTCTGACGTCATCAGAGTAACCACAACGCTGTTACGAAGTATGTCGTGGTAAGCTTATAAAGAAATGCCTAATATAAATATAACAAAAGGAATGACATTTATTGGACAGACCTTAAAACTTAACCATACTTTTATTGCAAATTTGAACTACTTTTAACGTAGGGGAGAGTGGGCCACAATGGGTCAATTTTTACTTTACAATGTTTCTAATTTTTTTGACACGATAGTGACACTTGTGAATGCGTGCAGCCAACGGTTAATCTCATGGAGAAGATATCTAGTCGCTAAAATTTTAAAAATAAATAAAGAAAAAAGACAGAAAATTCAAAATGCCAAATCAAAATTTTGACCCATTGTAGACCATTAATGGGGCACAATGGGTCACGACATGGGCCACTATAGGTCAACCTAGAAATGGGTTAAAAAAATAGGAAAATCATTAAACTAGCTAGTTACATCAAAAGAAATATAATAAAAAAGAAAGATTGCATTCATTTTAATTATCTTATAGCGATATTGTAAAAACTAATATCAAATTTTATGATACCTTGCACTCTTTTTGTACCACGAATATTTGATGGAGGCGGTAATACTAATTTTATGTCTTGCTCTGGTATATCCGCTATATCTGGGATATTTGGGAAATAAAAGGCGTTATCATGTTTAAAACTGCGGCGTAGGAACTTGGTTTCATACGCTCCATCTTCAGCGGTAACCCCTGTATATTGGCCAACATAATATAATTTATATTTTGATTTATTTTCGCTAAATTCGACGAGAATAAATTCGTCTTTCTTCAATGGTCTCTCTAAAATACCATTCAAGAAGAGTGCTGTAATATCCTCTTCCTGATTATCGACATCAACCAAATCGAGACTATCATCTGAAGAACCGGAGAACCAATGTTGGTCATCTTCGTTCTCTTCTTCATCCGATTCAGTAACTGTAACTCGAGGTTTCTTTTGTTTAACTTTACGTTTCTTTTCGGCATTTTCTTTTTGCTTTTCTGCTTTTTCTTTCTTCTTTTCCTCTTTTTCTTTCAATTTTAACTGTTCAGGAGAACTGGTGGCAATAATGCTGCTACCTTTTTCTCGAGGTTTCCTAGTTGCTTTCCTTGGTTTTGCTTTTGGAAATCCTTTAAAATGGGCTGGACTCAAAAAATTTTTGTTATCGGTATCCGAGTGCGATGAAGTTGTAGGCACACACGGTGTTTCTGTGCTAGATCCGGCTTCTGCAGTTTCATCCGAAGAAGGGGTTGTGAAGGTTAGATACCCCTCCCTCAGGATGTTGTATCTCTGCGGGATTTTCCCTATCAGTTACAGAGCTACACAAAAAATCAGCATCTGAAAATATTGTTTTGTCAAACGGAAAAATCCCAGCTCGCTCGAAACCTTTTGTAATATTTGTTGGGACCATTGATTTCTTAAACGCTGTTCCTACGCAGGAGGCTACGTCGTAGATGGTAAGTGGAATTCCTGGGTGCGCCAACAGCCATGCTTGAACTGCTTCGTTATAGTAAGCTTTAAACGGTCCGAACACAGAAACATCCAGGGGCTGCATACGATGGCTACTGTGAGGTGGTAACGTTAATACCGTGATGCCTTTGGATTTTGCTAAGTCTAGAGCTGCTAACGAAAGATGGCTCTCATGATTATCCAATATTAATAAACACGGGTTTTCTTTTGAGGCTGCCGTAAACTGTACAAAATGTTGTATAACTTGCGGGAAAAGTTCCGTGGTCATCCATCCACTGGGGTTAGCTAAACCTAAGGTGCCAACAGGGGCTCCGTTGATCATGTGTGGTTTAAAATGTTGTCTCGGAAAGATCATTACAGGGGGAATAAAGGAGCCCATAGCATTAATAGCCACACAAGTTGTTACTAATGTACCGCGTTCTTGGCTAGTCGCCGCGTTCACCTGTTTGACACCTTGTTTTGTAATTATTTTTCTGCATGACTGAACTGTGGTAGTTCCTGTCTCGTCTAAATTCCACACCCGAGTTCCATTAGCAAAATGTTCTTTAAGTTTATACAAATTTTCTAGGTTTGTAAAAAATATATCAACATTATGTTTATTAAACGATGTCATACGAGACAGAGAACAACCTTCAGGGATTCTTAGACTCAATTTGTTTCTTTTGAGGAACGAGCGCATCCACTCTAGTCCTGCTTTCTTATCCCTATGCCAGTTATCAGGAACTTTTATGTTATTAATGGTCGCCATTTCATAAGCAATTTCTCTTACATCCCTGGTAGATTTTCCATAACACATGCCTGCACATTGAACAAGGTAGTCTGTTAATAATTTTTCCTGTTCGGTGGTAAATATTTGACGACTAGCATAATTAGGAACCAGTCGAATAGTTTCGCCATCTGCTTTTGTTTTTTCCTTTTTAACATATCTGCAAAACCAAAATTCAAAATTTTATGTTACATGCACAAAATAGAATTGTTATGACTCACCGCTGAAGAGTTGAAAATTTAATGCCACTTCGTTCTGCAGCTTGTCTAATAGAAACACTTTCTGCCATAACCAAATTAACTGCCCTTCTCATCATTTCCTCTGTAAATGTACCTTTATCGGTTTTTCGTTTCCGGTTTCGTGTCATTTTGAGGCTATAAACCAAAAGTAAAATTTTACATCGATTTTGCACTCACCCATTGTACCCCACACAAACAGACCCATTGTGGACCACGTGTAGATTTTATGAATACCCTCATTTATTTTAACCTGAACATTCATTCTTCTACTTTGTTAATATGCCATTTAGTAGCTCACTTTATATACTACTTAATGATATACTAAAAATTAGCAATATTTCCACTATAAAATGATTACAACAAACTTACCGAATTACACAATTTTCAGTTTTTATAATGTCACTTTCAACTTTATGCATACAACGACAGAACTACAACTGATCACAGCACACTGTTCGTTAGAAGGTGTATCTAGTAGTTCGTACTACGGACACCATAAGTCGTTTGAGTAGTATTCTCGAGAAATACAGGAGCGGCGTTGACCCATTGTGGAACATGACCCACTGTGGCCCACTCTCCCCTATGTTAATTTGTTTGAAAATTTAACGTATACGTTAATTTTATTTTTACAGAATAACAATTTATGTTAAAATCGTAAAATTTAACACCCGTTAAAAATAAACGTATTGAATTACAGAATTACCACTTAAATGTGTTAATTTTATGCGTTAAATAGTGAAAATTAACGGGTACTAATTATTATAGGCTTTAAAACCTAACATTTACGAAATTATGACTTGATTGTTTAATCCAACTTATATTGCAAGAAAATCATAAAAATTAACTATTTTACAAGTACATAAGTAATTTGAACGAATTAAATTACACAATTGCTATTTATGTAACCCGTTACAAAACGCCTTATTTTTTGTAACGAGTAAGCAAAGCGAAGTCCCGCAAAATGAACGAGTTTGATTTAAAAACCGAAAAAAGGAATTTTTATTCCGTAACTGTTGACATAATCAACTTTTTGTAATCAGTTGTATAATGTTCTACTTTATGCAACTGGTTGCATAAAGTAGATCGTTTTGACACTTGCTGCGAATACAAAAAGTTTCACTTTATATGTCAAAATTAGAAAAATTATTTAGAAATTATATTTTCTTTTTTCAGAAAATATATAAACTTTTCTTAATTAATAATTGATTTGTTCTAAAAGGCTACTATTAGAAGGTTACTGGGGTTAGTTTTGTTTATCAAAAATTTAGGGCCTATCAAATAGTTTATGAAGATATAAAGTATATTCAACTGCTACTTTTTCAATATTTTTGTGCATAAACAGATACAATAAATATGACAAAAAGGATGACATTTATTGCACATTTGAACTACTTTTAATGTATGTTTATTTTATTGAAAACTTGGAGTCCATTGTATCAAGTACACATTGGTCGTTTGGAAGGAATTCAGAGACGATTCCTAAAATACTTAAGTTTTAGACATGATCTAGTTTATCCACCCATTGGCACCCCACACGACGCCTTATTAAATAAACATGGATTTTCAAGTCTCGATATAAGGCGAAAATATTTTTCTGTAATTATGCTGCATAAGGTCATAAGCAATCAAATAAACTGCGAATGTCTATTACATATGCTTAATTTAAAAGTTTCACGTCTAGCCTCAAGATATACTCACTCATTTTACTTACCAACACCTCCTACTAATATTTTAATGAACTCACCGTTGTATAATATGTGTAATAATTACAATCAGATAAGTCAGGAATTGGATATATTCCACATTAGTATTCAGGATATCAAAAGGCATTATTTAGGATAACCATCATTGTACTTTATTTCCTGTAATATTTTTCATTTTTGTACGTTTCGTCTAAATATTTTTGTCATATTTTCCTATTCTGTAATTGGGTATTACTTGTAGAATAGTGTATTTAATAAATAAATAAATAAAATAAATAAAACTTAACGAACGTATACGTTAATTTTCTTTTTGCAGAATTACAATTTATGTTATAATCCTAAAATTTAACACCCGTTAAAAATAAACGTATTGACTTACAGAATTACCACATATCTATAAACAGGAAAGCAGATACAGGTAAAACAAAACCGGGGTTTCCTTCTTCTCTGCAACGCACACAATTTATATTTTTGTCTCATTCTTCTCTCAAAATTTTTACTTCCTGAGATTCAATAATAGATACCCAGAATTACCGTTTTGTCATAATTATTATTATCATCATAATTCCATAAATATTTTAATATGTGCATGCATAATTTTAGTTCCCAGAACCACCTCAATTCCTCCGAACCCTAGAATTGCCGAACGCAACTGGAAGTGTCATATGTCATACTGTCAATTTGGATTTTTTGGCGTATTTTCTAGATTTTTGTTTTAGGGTCTATTTATACTCCCTTAGTATTAGTATTTGTATTAGTATTATGATTAAGCATTAAATTTGTTAAATCATTCAAAAAAGGTATTTATGCTCGTTTTATAATTAGTATTAGTAATTCTTTTTTAAACCTAATACCTAATAAGATATAATTCTGCAGTCAACAAAATATATGGTTACTGAAGAAATGTGTAAGAGGCCGGTTGTGTTCTTTTAAGATATTTGAGTTTTAAATGTGTTTTTATTAATATTTTTACTAGTTAATTAGTTAATATTATTTAAAAATAGGTTTATATAAGGACATTTTAACGGATTTAAGTCTCAAATTTATAACAGATAAAAAGAAGCAGAAATTTGATACAAATCAGACAGAAAAGAGGCCTTTGCTTCCTCATGGTGACATGTCATTTGTCAACTTTATAATCCGTAAACACTGCTGATACACAAAAATTGTATACAGCGCATGATTTGTACCAAAATATCGTTTTCGAGCTTGTTGGAACAAACAAATAAACAACATAATCATATGTGTATTGTCAATTATCCTTATCCGTTGTCTATTAAAAACAAAGGCCAAATACGCCATTGATTCATTTTATAGAAAAGAAGAAATTTAATATTTAATTTAAAAGTTGAACCTGTCAATTATTAAGCATAAATATTAATGCTAATACTAATCATAAATCGAGTATAAATGTTCCCATTACATTGTGAAGGTTCAACTTAATGCTTAATCATAATACTAATGCAAATACTAATAATAAGGGAGTATAAATAGACCCTTAAATCGTTTGTGGTGAATGAATACTTTTTACTTTTGCATTTACATTTTCTATCATGAATATGGGGATGACAAATAGCCAAATGGTAAAGAATGTATCGTTTTATTTGCATCTATTTTCCTATGCTGGACTGCAGTTGGAAGTTTTGGTGAAACGGTATTGTTCTGAAAACCATTTTGATGTGAGTGATTTTGTCTATAAAAAATACAGTTTTGTTTACTAAGTAGGTATATAACGAAAACTCAATTAGTTAGGAGTGTTTTTTAAACTTATGTACAATATTCCATAACATTTTATTACAAGAAGAGTGACATAAAATTTCTAATATAAAAGGCAGTAATGTTACTTGCAGTTCTAATTTTATAATAAAATGCAATTAAAATGATCTTGCACATCTTTTATCATTTATTAGGTTTGTTTTTTATTATGTAGGTAGTCAATGAATGCACTTGGTGTAAGCCAAAGTATGGAATTTAGATATTTTTTGTTTCCATTCGGTGATTTCGAGATAAAGGTTTATTAGAAAATTGCTTTAGTCAGATATATAATTTTCAGATCCAGTGAAAGATCTCTAACCATTCCTTTTTACATTAGACCGGTAATCTTGTAGTTGAATCATCTAGAAATGTGACTGTCCGCACCATTCCTGTTATGGCTAGTTCTGACAGTTTATATCCCTACATATATTTGCCAAATTATATATAATTATTTGGAACAAGGGAATAAGCAGATTAATATAACTATTTTTTATAGGAAGGACTAAATTAAATTAATGCAGTAACATATGTTTCCATTTCAAGAATATAACAAATTAAAAATGTTTACTTACCATATACGTAAGGTTCTTCTAAATGAGTGTACTATTAATACTGATACTGCTATTTGACAAGGATCTTTCACACCTAGTTTCCTTCTAAAATATATATATAAGTACAATTGCCTTCATGTTTTTACACATGTTTTAAATTTGATCCTGTCGTATAACTCTGATTTGGAATGGAACATCTATATTGCTATCTTCAATGACAGATATGTGACAAAAAGTGAGATTCAGACCTAAAAACAGAACCAATAGTAATGGTTGGGGTTCAGCTTTTGGGGCTAGGGCAGTTCGGGACAAGATATTGAGACTAAACTTGGTATATGGATGTATATTCCCATAAATATAAAAATTGCATAAAAAATCCTGCTTTCCGTCCTCTAGTTAATAAGGAGGGGCTGTCACCCTCAAAAAATTAAGTTACAATTGTTTCAATAAAACAGTTGGAATTTACAATTTTTTCTACAAACAAAATTTATATTAATACAAAAAATTGTTAACTTTGGACTAAAAAAAATTTTCGATCTAAACTGTCATAGTTCAGTTCTGAGGGTTGGCATTTAATTTTTTTTTACAGATGAGATAAAAATCTAATTTTTTATAAATTTTTACTTTCCTATCTGTAGACAGATATAAAGAAAGTATAGGAATCATGATTTTTTCGACCTCGAGTTTTCGACGGATTTTTACGTTTTGAGGTCCCCTGAATCCGTTTTGACTATTTTCGCGATGATGTCTGTGTGTCGCATAACTCATGAACCGATACATAGAAAAACGCCAAATTTTAAATTTAAGCTTTGTTCCAGCGTCCAGTGAACTGATGAGATTTTGAGCAGAGTCGGAACATCTGGGGGGGGGGGGGGGGTACTTTATAGGTGGTCATTTTTATATTTTATGTAATATATCTGTTATTTACGTTTGGGGAAGAATATTCTTCAAATAAAAGTTACTTCTTATATTATTATCTATAATTTTTGTTCTATACAAAATTTTCCTAAAATGCCGTATTCGAGAAATTTGACAAAATGTAAAAAAAATATTTTTTTATAAAAGTTGTTTGTAATATAATTCTCTATAATTTTATTCTATACATAATTTCTCTAAAATGGACCGTATTCGAGAAATTTGAGAAAATTGTAAATTTTGAAATTTGAAGAAAACTTAAAAACGGATAAAGAAAAAAACATTAAATTTTAAACTTAAGTTTTATTTTGGCCTGATGAAATGATTAGATTTTGGACAAAGTCGGAACATCTGGGGGGGGGGGGGTACTTTATGGGAAGCCGTTTTTATATTTTATGGAATATATCTGTTATTTATGTTTGGAGAAAAAAAATTGTTCAAATAAAAGTTACTTCTAATATTATTATCTATAATTTCTGCTCTATGTCAAAATTTCCTGAAATGGTCCGTATTCGAAAAATTTGACAAAATGTGAAAATTCTGATTTTTATGAAAATTGTTGAAATAAAAGTTGTTTGCGATATCTATCTCTATAATTTTTGTTTATACATGATTTTTCTAAAATGGACCGTAATGAAAAAATTGTAGGAAATTAAAATTTTTCAGTATTTTCGTTTTCAATTAATATCTATAGAAAAATGTTTCGAGGTAGATGTATGTGGACAATGTATATATTTAGTTTAGCCTCTAAACATTTATAGAGATGCTGCAATAGGTTGTACAAAATAACCGGAAAAAGCCTATAATAAATAGATAGGAAAGTCATGTGTTGGACACATCAGATTTTTTAATTTTTGAACTCTCTTAACCCCCGATTTTTATTTAGACTTTTTTAAAGTTAATAATCTTTAGCCCCGGTTATAGAGTTATCATTTTTCGTTTTTGAGTTAGACTTTTTGTTAATATTTCAACACATCCATGACCCCCATTTTTTTTTCAAAATTAATAGAATTCATCTCCTTATACTGGCGTCCTATGAAAAAACCCCGTATCTCCAAGAACTGAAAAAAAAAGAAGTATCACCATATACACGTTTCTGGTAGCATAAACTACCATTTTACTAAGAAAAAAACCGTATTTGCTTATTTTTCCTAAATTTATTATAGAAAATTATTTCTCCGTATATAGCTTTGCGGCCAAACAAAATATGTTTAACCGCGTTTTTCTCGGAGATACGGGGGTATTTCATAAGACGGCAGTAATTATACAGCTTGCTTTTTATTAAATATTTTATATTGATAACACTTTTCGTTTTTTATTTATTAATTTTTGTTTTAATTTTTAATTTCAATACTTCTTAAGCCCTCTATTTTTATTCATTTTTTTTTAATTTAATAGGCTTCGTCAACTTGTAGAGCTTGATTTTCCTAAAAATTACAAGTTGATAGTTTTTGAGTTATTTTTTTTTATAGTTTGAGGGTATTTTTTTGTAATATTTTAACTCCCTTCATTTTTATTCAGATTTTTTTTCAAAATCAATAACCTTTGTCGCCTTATAAAGCTTGATTTTTCTTGTAAATTTCGGGTTGATACCGTTTTTTGTTTTGTGATTTATTGTGAGGACAAATAAATGTGACATGATAAATGGACATTTTTAAAAGTTATTTAAATTTGATGAGAAGGATTTTGGTTTAATAGTAAAAATTTTGGTTTCTCGAAAGTAAATCCAAATTGTACATTAAAAATATAAAAAAATTTTGAACACATTAATAAAAAATAAAATTTTATTTTTAGGCGACAGTTGGTACATAACAAGAAACAAGATGTGGAAAATTGATAAATATTTGGCATTGAGAAAGAAAAAAGAAAATTAAGAAAGAAGCACATTGTGGAATCAGGTAAAAGTATAGAAATTATAGTTTATAAAAACTATTTTTAGAAAGTGAAAAAATATATAGCAATGAAATTTTTATTTTTTAAGGATGACGGTAAACTTAACAGATACACTAATTTCGAAAAATGTTTAAACTACAAAAAAGTATTTTATGAAATCAAAAAATGGTGTGTTATGCTTAAATAAGAGAAATTTGAGTTTACACCTGCAGATTTTTCTTTTTTCGTTTAAGGCATGTGCAGGGTTGCCAAGCGTTCCAATTTATTACAAGACCTAGATAATTGACATAACTAATGGTAATTTTTTCTTAATAATCTATTTTTTTTTTGTTTAAACTTACGTGTTAGGTTTTAGTACTTTTCAAATATACCATTGAAAAACACGATAAACAAATTTACCTTATTTTTGGCATACTATTTCCTAAAATAACTGTGTGACTTAATTTCCAATCATATTCCGTGATTTTTTTATCCATTTTTTATTAAATTGTAGTAAATAATAACTAAATATTAGTATACTAGCATCTATAAAGTAATAAACAATTATTACTCTGTTATTCGAAAGTTTTTAAACTTTTTTCAAACAAGGGAATTTATTTGTGATACTAAAAAAGAAGGTATGCTATTGTGTCGTGATACTATATCACAGTGACGTAGTGTGGAGGCGTGGTTTTTACGAATTTGAGGTAACAGCTCATTGAAAATAGCGCACAAAAATGAATTTTAATTTGCTCATGGCCGAGGGACAAATCACTTAATAAAATTTGTACACCATAATTCCACGTCCTTAAATAATTCCACTCCAACCATAAATAATTCCTAGTATTTCCACTTGAATTTCACACACTTGCATGTATATATATTCCCACTGAAATTCAATATACTTCCACTGAAATTCCTTGTACTTCCTCTGGAATTCCAAGTACTTCCACTGGAATTTCACATATTTTTATGGCTGAAGGGCAAACCACCGGAAAAAATTTGTACACCATAATGCCACTTTCCTAAATAATTCCACTACAACTCTAAAGAATTTCTTGTATTTCCACTGGAATTTCATGCACTTCCATGTACTTCTACTGGAATTCTTTGTACTTTTGCTGGTATTCCACCTACTTCAACTGGAATTCCACGTACTCCCATGTAATTTTACTGAATCATATAAATGCGAAAGTTTGGATGGATGTTTGTTGCTCAATCACGCAAGAACGGCCGAACGGATTTGGATGAAATTTGGCACAAATATAGATTTTAGTCTGGAATAGCACATAGGCTACTTTTTATTTAGAAAAAATGTACGGTTCCCGTGGGATCGATTTGTTTTTCACATAGCAAGGGATAGGACATAATTTTTGGCATAGTGGTAGTGTAACATGAAAATTTGAAATACTGCTACTGAGCATAAACAAATAATGACGTGTTTCAGGATTTCTGGTTTTTTACATTTTAAGGGGGGAAACGGGGGTTAAAAGTTTGCATAGAAGCATCGATTTTTTTATACGTAGGAACTTGAAAATTTGAGTTATAGCTACTCATCACAAATAAATAATAGTGTGTTTCAGGTTTTTGGTTTCTCATATTTTAAGAGGGGAAAGAGGGAAAATGGGGGTAAGAGAGGAAAGAAGGAAAATAGAAGAAATGAGGGAAGGAAGGAAAATGGGGAAAATTGGGGAAATGTGGAAAATGTTGGCGTTAGGAATAAATAGGAATAAATAGGAAAAAAAAAATAGGAAAAAATAGGAATAAATAGGAATAAACACGAATAAATACGAATACTCAAGCATTTTATTTTTTATATTAAAAACATGACTCCACGCGTGCAAAGTCGCGGGCAAAAGCTAGTTGTATTATAATTCAAGGTTATTAAATTAATATACCCTATACAGGGGGAACACTAGGAACTGATTTAGATGCTAAATATTGTAAATTTTGTTAATATCCTTTGTATGATCAAATACTAGTATATATAAGGGCAGATTAATAAATTAAATTTTTTTATTGACTGGTTCTCTTAAGTTTTTTGAATTACTTCCTTAATCTTGAAATTACTTTCCTTTAATTATTTGGAGATATCTTTTTTTGAATAAGTTGACAGGTTCACATTTTTTACAATTACTTTAATAGATCTGGTAGCTTTGTTCTCGTATGTGTGCTATTTGAAGTCAGTCCCATTATTAGCTGATAATTTTCTATATACTTCATCAGGGCTGACATTAATTTTAATCTGTTGGTTATTCATCATACTTGTCTTATATTCAAAATTTCCAGGTTTTAATTTCTCATTGACTACATTATATTCTTTTACATTGCTTACAATGACCGGTGATGGCTTAATGACTGTAAGAGTTCTAGTTGTCTCCTCTTTAGGACTTTCTTCGACTTTATTGCTTTTCGCTTTGTATTATTTTTGGATTTAAGAAAAAACCTATCCGTTTCTCTGGCGATTAATTTTTCTTAATCGTCTGAATTGAGTGGACTAAAATTAGTTCCTTTCTGTAATTTATTTCATCTTTAACTGTGCTAAAACCTTGTTTTGCTTCTGCAATTTTTCATGTTGTTCTCTTAGTAGCTTTACTTCATTCAAAGCCTGCTGTTGTTGACATTATACATTTGAGAGAATCTTATTTTCTAGTTGATTTAAAATTGCTGTTTTATTTACCATAAACATATTCAATGCAAAAATCTCGCAAATTCAGATTGACGTTGTTTACACTTGTTTTATTTTATTGTCGAATTGATTTTAATATGTTAAACGTTGTTTAATTTTAAAGATTAGGTTTATTTGTATACCTTAATATGTGACACTTGATTTTGACCTACATCTGAACGTGGAGTATACAAACAACCATACTGTTTGGAAGTAAAACAGGAACTTGCCTTTAAATATGTTTTAAAAATATTGATGACCAATATGCTCTTTAGGAAAGTCATATTTTGACATAAACTCACTATCTGGTTTAGTGGCAACATTTACTCCTATTTTTTATGCAACTAGAACAAACATTTTTTTAATTAGTTGATAACTTGCAGGGGACTGATGAGTTGGAGTGATGACTGTTTGTAGACACCCCCAGCGACAATCGGCAAGTTTTTGGCGAGTTGATAACCTTCAGGACTTTGATTAGCTGGGAAGATGGATGTCTCTGGAGACACCTTTCAGCGACAAGTTGAGAGGCAAGCCCTATAGGTCCCTGGATGATGCATAATAATTATTGGTTTTCGAAGGTATGGTAGGTCCTTATATTAAACACACAGTGAATATCCTTTAGAGTTCATTTATTAAAAGAGCCATAATTATAATGTTGCTTAGTCGAGTGCTATTATATAACTAATTTCTACTGGATGTTATTGGTTTCAACATACACTTCCCCAATAAATTAACGCACCATCAAAAAATAACAAAAAGTTTAAAGTAAATATTTGTCAAAACGACTTGTCTGATTTGGACGATTTTTTTTTTAAATGAAAGGTTGTCTCTTACACAACGTCGGTGTGCTAACTGTGTTTGTATAAAACCCTCTTTTTTATTAATACAGGGTGTATCAATTATAACGTGATTTTTTCATAAATGTTGTAACACCCTGTAGAGTGCAACAGTTACTTTATCAAGTTAGAATTGATCTCACAATGTAGCCTTATCTATTCTTAACAATTTCTTTTCTTATTTACTCCATTATCTTTGTCATTATTTGAGAAACATTATTTTATAACATAACATGATTTTATTAAAAATTAATATCAATATTTAACAATGAAAACACGAAACAAAATGTAACGAAATAAGTTTCAGTAGCGAGTATTTCCGCCTCTGGCACGAATAACTTCTTGACAACGGTGGCCCATACTTAAAATAAGAGACCTTATGTCATTTTGGTCCAATTCTTCCCATACCCAGGTAGCAATAAATATTGGCCTGATGTAGAAAGTCAATATTGCCCCAAGATTACAATGTTGGCTTGACAAACTATTTTAATATTGGCTGCGCATCAAAGTGCTAACGCTTGAAAAACGAGTGCCAACGTTATATTCAAACATTAATTTAATATATTTTTTCGATAAAATGCAAATATAAGTAAACAAAATTGGATGAAGATTAACGTGTATATTGAATACAATATGGAAATTATGCCGCACGACAAACAAAACTCAATATTGAGTTTCATCATTGGTCCTATATTTGTCTTTAATTTTGCACCTACATTGTTCTACAATATTGGTTTAAATTATGCATTCATTCTAAAAGCAATGTTAGGTTAAAAACGTATTTAAATATTGGCTGCGGATCAAAGTGCTAACGCCTGAAAAACAAGGGCCAACGTTGTATTGAAACATTTATCCAATATATATTTCAATAAATCGCCAATATAAGTAAACAATATTGAGCTTATATTAAAGTGTAGATTGGGTACAATATAGAAATTATACTGCAGTACAAACCAAATTCAATATTCTTTTTCAATATTGGTCCAATTTTATGTCATCATTATCATACAATATTGGTTTTCAATTTGATACCAATATCGGCAAATTTATGTACAACAGGATAGGTCCAATTTTACTATTATTAGTCTACATTGTCATACTATATTGGTATGAAATAAATACTGGAATCTAGTTTGAAACCCATTTTGCCATTTAGTTTATTACCAATATTGGCATTGAATATTAATTATCAAACCTTTGCACAAATATTCCTGGGATCGATTTGAACAGAAAAGTAAAATACTATTTTTTCACTGAGCGTATAAAGTCATTACATATTTGTTTGTAGGATATCGCTATGTAAACTGAGCCAAGTATGCATTTTATACTTATTTGTTCTGGCAAAATACTCATTTAATGAAAAACGCTATTTTTACATGTTTGTTTATGTTGATCCCAGAAGCCCTTTTTTCCTTATTTTACTGGACTATACAGTTTTTAAAAGCCATTTTTAAAGATTTCAATGATTGCATGTGGACGTGAATAGTATAAGGGTTATAATAATAAAAACACAATTATAAAACTTTATAAAAAAGTTTAATATTACTTAAAAAAAAAGGACCAATACATATTAATATTACAATAACATTAGACAAAACAAGGAGTTAAAATTTTTTTATACAAAATACATGTGATGAAAGATCGGAAGAACTGAAAATTAAAAAAAATTACCTTAATTATGCTTCAGGATGCAGTAGAAACACCACAATGAACTCATTATTTTCAAGATTAAATATCAATTATTTTACATTAATTTCTTTAATAAAAACCCTTTCCAATGTTTGTATGTGATGACATGAACTTTAAAATACTCAAATCTCTTAAGTCAATTGCTAACTCATCAGGGAAATAGTTTATCGGATTTTTATAGCAATGGCCTCCTAGAAAAACATTACTTTCAGTTTGTATGGCTTTGGTAATTTATTATTTTTTTATTTTTTAGAACAATGTTATCAATGTTCTGTTTTTAGAACAATTATTATTGGAAAGAATATCTGAATTAACAGAGTTGTCAGTCATAATATGTTCATTAGAAAATATTGATACATTTGATATGTTGGATATATTTGTATTAACAGAGGTGTGAGATTTCTGTTCTTTATGACATACTGACATTCCTATTGATCTGTACCTTGTTCACTGAAACATATTGACGTACTTGTATTGGAAATTTCAGGCGAAGTGAGAAGTGCTGTTTGACCACCTTGTTAATTCTTCGGCACTTAACTGCACGATGCGATGCCATCATTGTCTGGAATTTTTGAGTTCTGAAATTGATATTTTTTTAGTCAATGATATAAAATCTATTTGAGTTTAACATTATTTATGTGAGGTTTAAGCCCTGCTTCGTATAAAACTAATACATATATACGTATATTTTTAAAGATACAAAAAAATACAAATTGTTTTTTACTTTCTGTGTAGGAAACTCTTTACATACAGGTTGCTTGTAATGTCATTTTCTATAATTTTTGTTCTATACATAATTTCCCTAAAATGGACTGTATTCGAGAAATTTGACAAAAAGTGTAAAATTCAAATTTTTAAGAAAATTGTTAAAATAAAAGTTGTTCTGACGTCATTTTCTATAATTTTTGTCCCATACATGATTTTCCTAAAATGGGCCGTATTCGAGAAATTTGAGGAAAAGTGTAAAAAGACAAGCATATTTATAACTTTAGGTATGACACATCAGATTTTTAGAATAACATTTTAGGTTTAGAAACATATAAAAAAAATTAAAAAATACCTATAGTAATTTCATAAAAATTGGAAAATATTTTTGTTAAGAATCCTAAAAGATTATGGAAATCCAGAGATACATGGAAAAATCCGAAAGTAGCATCACTGTCCTAAATATTACCATAGGGTACTTAAGTACGTATTTTTTGATAATACCTACTTTAATCTTCATACATTTATTAAGGTTCACGGTTCGAATCAATATTGGTCCAAGACAATCATGACATTGGCCTAATATTGGTAATCATTTCGAAATGCAGTCGATTAATACGGTTGTTTGTTAATAAACAGAAAAACATTCTACTTACAATTTTTCTTTCAATCCAAAATCCAGATGAATAGGCACTTCTCAATAATTCAGAAAACTCTTTAAATAAAAAAACAAAAAATTAGCTACCCTTAAATTTAAAAGAAAATGTGTGAAAATATAAAGCTTTAATGGTAATCCGGCATTTTACATCATGACGTGTTACATATTTTAATTGATAGGAAAAAGACTACATCAGTTTTTATGTGAAAGGTTCTTAAAAATGTTTAAACAAAATAACTTTTATCTTAGTAATAGAAAATATTATTTCTTTAAACAATTATTCAATGAAAAAAATGTATGTACCAGTTAT
Source organism: Psylliodes chrysocephalus (assembly GCA_927349885.1). Taxonomy (NCBI): domain Eukaryota; kingdom Metazoa; phylum Arthropoda; class Insecta; order Coleoptera; family Chrysomelidae; genus Psylliodes; species Psylliodes chrysocephalus. The sequence continues at coordinate 86,522,657 of OV651814.1, forward strand.
TCACGGTCATGGAGACACATGCACAACCTGAGACAATAGTCTATTTCTACACACCACAGTGTTGCCAGAATATTTTTTTGTTATGTAAGTGTTTTATTAGTGACAGTCTGATTATATTCATAAAAGAGCAAAAAAAAATAAAAAAAAACAGTGTAGCTAATAGGTACACTAATAGACATCCAGTCAAATGAAGGCATACCCACACGCTGGAGATAAAAGTACCTACTAGTTTTTGCCTCGAGCGTACTAAATACCAGATTCTTTAAGAATATACTAGACTGGCAACACTGACACACTACACACGCAAAAACTACAATATTAAGTAGGTATCAAAATATTACAGTACAAATCATGCGCTGTATGAACTTTATGCGTAGAGCGCATGGTGTTTTTTGTACCGTACCGTAAATATTATGGTTTTTGAGTGTACCTATTGGAACAGACCTGTTGTAAACTGAAGCTGCTGGATTTCCATTTGGTTATAGTGATCAATGATTAGAATTAACATTGGCTTGAGATAGGCATGCAATTGGCCTAATATTGTCAATAATTTCAAATTATATTTTTACTTTTTAATCAGCAAAACAGGTTTAATAGGTGTGCACAACTCTTGATAACGTAAACTGAAACTGCCGGATTGCCACATGTCTAAAATAATTAACGATTTGATTCAATATTGGTTTGAGATAGGCATACAATTGGCCTAATATTGGCAAACATTTTAAAATACACAGCAGTGAATTCTTATTTGTTAATTAGCAAAAAAAGATTGTACTTACATTTTATGAAAAAACATCCCTCACTCAAAAGCACAGTTTTCACTAAAAAAAATTCGTAGCTTATATTAGAACAAGTATCCGGGCAGTGTCCAGTTGTTAGACGTATTTCGTACACATCTGTTGACTGCTGTTACAAGACTGATACTTAGGCAAGGTGGCGCGTAGCTTGACATGTGATCTCTCACGTGACTTAGCTCGGAGGGGTGGATAAGGTGGTTTCATAATAGGTCTGGTGATTGTGAATGCCGTATCTTGAGAGCTAGAGCGTGACTAGAGCTTATATCTTAATCGGTTAAACTGGGGCTAGCTGTTAGCTTGTTTTCGTACATTTTTGCTTAGTAAAATGTTCGAAACCTAATAATTTTAATACAATAATAATTGTCTAGAACATTTTGGTTAAAGTAAAATATTGTGATGTAGTGGTCAAATTAGTAGGTAGGTACCTACATATATTGATATTAGGATTTATTTCCAAAATTAATACTTTTCTAATATAGGTAGGTATTTATAAAAATTTTCATAAACTAAAAATCAGATATTTCAATGTTAAATTAATACCTTTATATTTTTATAATTTGAATATTTAACTCGTTAGTTATTCTATAAAAAAAATTGCAAAATTTGACGGTTTTTTTCAACCCACAAGTCCCATAATGCATTTTTTTAATGGATTGAAACAAAATCTTTTGTTTTTAGTAAACAATTATTACTTGGCATTAATCAACTTGTTTTAAAATAAAGTCTGTTTAATTTGGAAAATAACCGATTAATCCCTTTAGCATACTGATATGGCCTACATATGTAAATTATGTAAAAAATAGATAATATTCACGTGGGTGTAGAAAAAAATCAATAAAAATCTAATTAAATACCGTTATTTGCTATATTATACCACATTGGAATAAAACTTATATTGGAGTCATATTAGAAAAAACGTTGTCAATAAGAACATAAGAAATTCATGTTCGTCTAATATTATTCCTATATTTCGATATAAGATTGAATTGTATGCCCAATATGAGATAGCAGAAACTATTTCTCCAACATTGGTACTATCTAAAAAATAAAGTTTAAAACCTTGACAGAAAATCAATAAAAATCCATCAAACTACCATTATTTGCTATATTGCAACCATATTGCAAAAAAATGGTAAATTATATTGGATTAATATTAGAAAAATAGGCACTGCCAATATGAACATTAAAAAAATATGTTGGGCTGATATTGTTCAAATGTTTTAAATCAATATATTTTTTATATCAGACTGAATTCTGTTGCCAATATAGGCTACTGTTATTTTGTCATCATTAAGAGAATGTAGCTTTCTAACATTGGCAATATCAACAAAACATAGTTTAAATCTAAATAGAAAATCAATAAAAATCCAATAAATTACCATCATTTGCCATATTGCTCCCACATTGGAACAAAAATAATAAATCATATTGAATTAATATAGAAAAAAATAGGCGTTGCCGATATTAACATTAAAAAAATATGTTGAACTGTTATTAATCCTATATTTAAAATCAATATTTTTTTAACATAATTTTAAATTCTTTAGCTTACTTTAATATTTAAATTTTAGACAGAACATAGCTCTCCAACATTGGCACTATCTACTAAACAAAGATTAAACCTACATAGAAAATCCAATAAACTACCAATATATGCTATATTGCATCCACATTGGTACAAAAGGGATACTGTATATTGGATTAATATTGGAAAAATAGGCATTGCCACTATGAACTTTAGAAAAATATGTTGGGCTGATATTAATCATATGTTTTGAATAAATATTTTTTTGATATAAAATTGAATTCTGTTACCAATATGGGCAACTGCTATTGTTTCATCATTTAGAGAACATAATTCTTCAAGATTGGCCCTATCTACAAAACAAATATTAAACCTAAATAGAAAATCAATAAAAATCCAATAAACTGCCGTTATTTGCTATATCTCACCCACATTGGAACAAAAATGCTAAATTATATTGGATCAATATTGTGAAAATAGGTATTGCCAATATAAACGTTAGAACTATATGTTGGGCTAATATAAGGGCAATATTATAAAGCAATATCTTTTAGTCATGAAATAAAGTTCTTTTGCCAATATTGGCTGCAGATCATTAATATTGGTCCAAGTTTCAAATATGGGACCAACATTTTGCCAAGCGACAGCCTAGATTCATTGCTACCTGGGTATTTGAATCAGTCTCTGCCGTATATCTTCCAGAGAGTTCAGATTACGTTCCTCTTGTAATCTCCTCCCAAGAGTATCCCAGAGATTTTCTATCGGATTTAAATCCGGGCTCCGAGCTGGCCATGCCATGGTAGCGATACCAACTTCCTCTAGATAATTTCTCACAACTCGAGCAACATGAGGCCTGGCATTATCTTGCATCAACAAAAATCCCTGCCCTATATATGGTGCAAATGGAACTACATGTTCGTCTAAAATCTCCAATATGTACCTGTCAGCTGTAAGGCTTCCATTTAAGATTACAAGTTCTGTGCGACCAGTCAAAGAAATGCCTCCCCAGACCATCAGAGATCCTCCTCCAAATAATGTTGTATGTGAGAAATTACACTGAGCATACCGTTCATTAGGGCATCAGTAAATAATACCTGTTGCCATTCAGCTTCTAACCAGTTACGATGCTCTCTGGCAAAATTTAGCCTTGCTCTGCGATGAACTCTAGTTAGAACTGGACCTCGAGCAGCTATTCTAGGCCTCAAATTATGTTCCCTTAGTCGCTGACGAACAGTTTCTGTACAAACTTCTAAACCATTAGTATCCCGAAGCTGGGTTTGAAGGGTCCGAGCTGTTACAAAACGTTGTCTTAAGGCTGACAGTCTTAAAAATCGATCCTGAATCGGATTAGTTACTCGGTTTCTTCCTTGTCCCGGCCTACGACCATGATTTCCAGTCTCTATATCTTTGTATAACTCGTGAAACGGTTGTGTGGGTTACGTCAAATCGTTCACCAATTCTTCGGTAACTCCAACCCTCTTCAAACAATATTAAAACTTGAGCACATTCTTCGCGAGTAAGACTTCGTGGCATATTGTTTAAAAATTTTTTTTGCAAAAAATGGCGAATGGACTAAATTCTGACAATACCCATCTGTATTTGACAATTACTGGTTTTTCCATAGCATGCTACTTACTTTAGTGCTTATAATGCTAATGCAAATGAATAAAGTCATGTTAAGTTATAAAATTGAGTTTCTCGTGTAATAGGAAACATAATGGATTAAATAAAAAATGAAATTGTTAAGAGAAGATAAGGCTAAATTGTGATATCAATGCGAACTTGGTAATGTAACTATTGCGCTCTACAGGGTGTTACAACTTTTATGAAAAAATCACGGTATAATTGCTACACCCTGTATTAATAAAAAAGAGGATTTTATGCAAACACAGTTGGCAAACCGACGATGTGGAAGAGGCAACCTGTCATTTAAAAAAAATCCAAAACAGACAAGTGGTTTTGACAAATATTTACTTTAAACTTTTTGTTATTTTTCGATGGTGCGTTAATTTATTGGGGAAGTGTATATATTGTTAACAGTAATATGAAGAACAACTTACTCAGATTGCTAGAAGGCCATTCTCTATATACTAAACAAACAGAATATTATTTTTATATAACAACTAACAATTGTCCTAATGAGGCATGAGTGCTGCAGAGCAACTAATCCTCTCCATCTTACAGATATAGAGAGTATGCTCTAAAAATATCGTATCCTGGTTACCAATAGTAATAATCTTTATTTTTCTTAGGAAACAAACATTTTTTGGATTGCCGATAAAATTACAAAAAAATAACATACTCAAAAATTACAAAATACAAAATAGTCTAAAGTAAGAAAAATAACATTATTAACAATTAATTCAAAATCAATTTCAAATCATTTAAGGATGGGGTATCCCTGTGTATTAAAAGTGTATGTGTAGACCAAAAGTTAAATCGACAGTTTTCCGAATATGTAGTGTTTAAAAATCTAATTTTTGGCCAAATTAAAAATAAAGGTCTAACTTAGGTCACCTTACTATTGAAAATTAATAAATTTATTATTTTCAATAAAAACCAATCATGTAAAATAACCCCCTTTTATTTCATCTTAAAGGTGCCGTGTAGAATTATTTTAACCTCGATGTCAAACAAATAATAAAAAAAAAATGTAATACGACCTAAGTTCAACCTTTACTTGGAATTTGGTACACTCACAGCCGGTTGCAAGAACGATTGTTAAAATATCTCGTTAGCTAAAGAACAAATAACTAACTGAGATTAAAACTGGCAACGGCGCTTTTCCAACTGACAGTCTGTCGCTTCACAGCTGATCACGGGAGATTTTTATATTAATGAACTTAATTTGGTAATATTTTTTCGAAAACTAATTACAAATAAAGTAAAAAATGAAATTGAGGCTCAACCTTTACGGCTATGGTTAAATGTTAACACTATCCCTATCTTTTTTCGACATCGGCTCAAATTTTTTAATATACAGAAGCAAGGACAGTCGGTTCAGAGAAAAAATGTTTTACACATGAATATAATTTCTTAAAATAAATAGAATGGCTTAAATGAAGAAAAGGTTCCAAGAAGTCACTGGAAAAAGAGGAAAATATACTCATTTAACTGCCCTTCTAGTAGTGCCCTATTAAAAATCTGTGATTTGTGGTTTAAAGCAACAGTATTTAAATATAGTTTGTCCCTTTTATATAAACTAAAACTATTTATTCTTTTACTTACTTTACATTTTCTCTTCCCATTTGTCATGGAAAAGCACATTTCTTTCTACTGTACATTATTTTTTCAAATAGAAGTACATAATTAAAAACATGTTTAGTTTTTATCATGTGTGCAAACCCCATTTACTGTGGTAATATTTCCAATGTATTTTCTATTTTTAACAGACTTCAAAAAATAAGTAGGTAGGTTCTCAATTCATCGGAATATATTTTTTTATGGATATTCAGCGACAATTCTTTACGATGTTGTCCGATTTCTGATTATTTTTTTGTTAGAAAGGGGGCTCCTCAGAGATGGTTTCATATATAAATTTGGTAAAGATCTGATGATGGGATTCATGAGAAAATAATCACTCTTCGTATTTTGTAGTCGTCAGTTTTTCTAAATTAATTTTGTAACTTATACATTTTTCAATGAATCAAAGTAAAAAACTGTTTAAATTGGGAAATTTTTAAAGTTCAGTATCTATTTTTTAGTTAGAAAATGAAAACTGGAGGAGAGATGGTAAAATCTCTGGTATGAGAAATAAATTCACATTTGACCTATTCTTGAAAATCATATACAGTTCCTTTAATCCCTTCAATTTGGATGCTATATTTCTTTGCTAATAAACTAATGCTAGAATATATTTTTCATTTAAAAACAACTTTCTATTTGTACAATATTGGCATTTCTAGATTGTTGAGAAAATTAAATAATTATTATATGATAATTAGCTTTTATAGGTTGTGTAATAGTTGAAATTTAGAATATTAAATAATTGCTATGTAAATTACACTTATTTACCTTAATATATTTGCTTTCACATTTATAATTTACAGATTTGTAGGTCATAAATAAAACACCAAATTCATTTTAAAATTTTATTTTTTAGGATTAAATTAATATACACAAAATACATAACATAATAAAAAAATATAATAAATCTACATACATAAAAATACATTTAATTTGCCCATCATTATTAAGAATTCTAATTCTAGAAAATAAACATTCAATTCAGGATTTCTTTTTGGTTATGACAGGTTTCAAGTTGACTAGTAATTTTGTGTTAAAATTTACAGTTTACCTAACGTATTGGATATGTCTACTTAGTCAGTTCCACATATTTAATAAATGTATAAAAAGAAATGGATTATTTCAACATAGGTACAAACAATAAAAATGTTATTACTGATAGTAGTTTACTGCTAAATATTTACTTTTTCTGAAAATAGGCAGGAAAAAACTATAAAATAATATTAAATATGGTTGAGAATAATGAGAATGTATAAATACATAACATTTATACGAATTAAAAAGTTTTTAACAATATAAGTAGAGATACCAAGTTATATAACTTAAAATTATTCATGCTATCATCTCATGAAATATTTTAAAATATTTAGCAAACACCTATATTACTATAAAGTAATGCCTATTTAAAAATAAAAATATATTGCTACAAGGCTATACATAAGTCAAACTCCGATAACTGACAAATTACAAATATTTGAGGTTATTTGACCATTCTGATACTAACCCATTTTTCTTTTTAAAAAGTAAACAAAATACCAGCAATTTTTATTCTGTATCATAAAAAGTCAACTTGATTCTACAATGTAACTAACATTTTTCTAGAGAATTCTTATCAAAAATCAACCCAAAACATTAAATCACACTTATTTATATAACTAGTTAACATTATTCAAAACTTGTCTTTAATTCAACAAAAGCAGCTATATTGGTAACACATATCAAAATACTGGCACTAATAAATTTATTTTATTGCATATATCTTAATTCTATAGTTTGTGTAGTTACTGGGGTAGTATAGATATTTTAAAGTTTTATTTGTGAGCCAAGCCTGTCTTGTTTCAAGATTAGTGGTCCATACAACAATATTTTTAATTTTGTTGTGTTACAAAGTTTTCCTTTTTTAACTGTATGGTTTTGCTTGAGAGTCTGTGCAGGGGGACCAGAAGAGTCTACTTGTACCAGTCAAGGGTTTAGTAGATTCCTTGGGAGTGAAGAGACTACTAGGAGAAGCAGCTACGGAGACTCCACTGAAAAGAGGCATAATATCAATTATTGATTCGTGCACCTACAGAATAATAAATAAATACATATTATTTTAGAGCTCTTAAAAGTATGTTCCGAAATATAATGATATAACAAAATTTATAGGAAATTCATCATTGAAGAAGTTATAACTCGAACCTACATAGAGATTCAACGATGATATTTAGCTGCAGTTAACTAGGACTCGTGTAATTATTTATTGCAATTAAACCTACAGTTATACTTTACTAAAATATGTAAAAGTTCCCTTCAATTCCAAATTTGTCTTCATATTGCACTAATTTTCTTACCAACATACAAAGTATTTGTTATAATTATACAGGATGGTCCAAATTTGACAGGTTTATAAGATATTACTAAATTAGCAGGGGATAAAGCACATTTGATCTCACCTTTTTTTTAAACTAAACATGTTATTTTATATCCCGTTATAAATTCCTCCCCTAAGTAAAATGTAAGCGTGATTTTTAAAATATTATTTTGTTTGGGTGTTCAAATAAAAAATGGTAAATGGTATTACCTTGAAAATTTGTACTCCTTAAAAAAATAATAAGAGTATGACAATGGATTTTACATATGTAACTATGTCAAATTATTAAATTGTTTTTGAAAATAAGATATTTATTTGAGATAATAAATTATGACAAAATTAGAAAATCACCCTACAGCTTCTAAAATGGATTTATAACATAACTAAGCATTCCATGTTTTATTTCTCAAAAAAGTTAAGAATGGTGGGTTATAAGGTTTCGATATCTAGTTGTATCATGTAAAAGCGTCGAATTTTGACCACCATGTATAATAAAACAGCTAAGTTTAAATAAAATAAATAAAATACTTTCTTACCAAAGAATGCAGCAGTGGAATCAATGGGGACTCTATTTGATTATAAAAAAATGCTTTAATTTGAGCCTATCTCATCAAGTTGAAGATTAACCATGTCTCCTTCTCATTTTTCACCCTTAAACAAATAAGGAAAGAATTTAAATAAACAAAATTAATACTAAACGTTAGTTATTTCCAATTTTATTTTATTTTTTTAACTTTGTAGTTTGAATAATCTTTAAAATGGGAAAAGACAGATATTGCTAAAATTGTATAAATAATAACACATACAAAAGAAGTTTTGTATTGTATATATAAAAGTGATTTAATTTCTGTTTAAATTAAAATCCTATAAATTAATCTTTTAAAATATAAAATTTCTGTTAAATAACATTATTATTATAGGTACTTTGCTTAGAAAATTAACTTTAAATATATTACTGTATAAATTTTTAATTTGATTTCAAATAAATGTTTTCTTTTATTACTAAGAAGGCACAATATTCTATACTATATAGAAGGTAAGTATATTAATGTTACTGTCCCAGAAGGGTGGGTGTACAAATATGTTATGTATAATAAGTGTCCTTTGAATGAGACAAAAAAATACGAACCTTGTCCTGTCTCTCCTTCTATTTAACCTCTTGTAAAGTTTAGTTTTCTTTTTGTTGTATCTCACTTTTAGATTTCCTTGTATCAGTTTTATATTTAATAAAAGCTAGTTATTCCTAATTAGTATTTTGGCCAATAAACTTCTTAGCAATTTACCTAAAATTTTAACCCCAAAAATGTAGTTGGAAATACAAATTAAGTATGTAATAAAGTGAATGTTTTTGAAGGAATTTTATGTACTTATTATTAATTTACTTACCAAGTGGTTTTTCTTCTATCTGTAGCAGTAAATTGCTTGCGATTTTTTTTGTCAACCATTATAATACTTCAACTAAACGAACTCAAATTGAACTTTTATAATATATATTCAAAGTACCTCTCGACACTCGCATAAATTGGCTGGAAAATTGAAAAATTCTAAAATATTATTCAGTAAAGATTCAATCTGTCAAAGTAAATGACGAGCAAAGCTGACAGAGGAAGCGACGTTGCCAGTTCACGTCGTCGTTAAAAATTAACAGAAGAATGCAACCCGTACTACACCTTTAGTAAATGATTTGGGTTTAACGAGTCATTAGATATTTAACGATCGTTGTTGCAACCCGCTGTCAGAATATTTAAATATTGTATATTTTTCAAAACGTGTAGATTTTTACTTTCCTATCTGTATACAGATATAAGGAAAGTATAGGAATCATGATTTTTTTCGACCTCGAGTTTTCGACGGATTTTTACGTTTTGAGGTCCCCTGAATCCGTTTTGACTATTTTCGCGATGATGTTTGTGTGTGTGTGTGTGTGTGTGTCTGTATAACGCATAACTCATGAACCGATACACGGAAAAACACCAAATTTCAAACTTAAGCTTTGTTCCAGCGTCTAATGAGCTGATTAGATTTTGGGCAGAGTCGGAACATCTGGGGGGGTACTTTATAGGTGGTCATTTTTATATTTTATGGAATATATCTGTTATTTACGTTTGGGGAAGAAAATTCTTCAAATGAAAGTTACTTCTTATTTTATTGTCTATAATTTTTGATATATACAAAATTTTCCTAAAATGGTCCGTATTCGCGAAAATTGACAAAATGTAAAAAAATATTTTTTTTTTATAAAAATTGTTCAAACAAAAGTTGTTTGTAATATAATTCTCTATAATTTTTGTCCCATAAATAATTTCTCTAAAATGGACCGTATTCGAGATATTTGAGAAAATGTGTAAATTTCGAAATTTGAAGAAAACTCAAAAACGGATAAAGAAAAAAACATTAAATTTTAAACTTAAGTTTTATTTCGGCCTGACGTGAAATGATTAGATTTTGGACAAAGTCGAAACATCTGGGGGGTACTTTATGGGAGGCCGTTTTTATATTTTATGGAATATATCTGTTATTTATGTTTGGAGAAAAAAATTGTTCAAATAAAAGTTACTTCTAATATTATTGTCTATAATTTTTGCTTTATGTAAAAATTTCCTGAAATGGTCCGTATTCGCAAAATTTGACAAAATGTGCAAAATTCTGATTTTTATGAAAATTGTTGAAATAAAAGTTGTTTGCGATATCGATCCAGGGCCGGACTGGCATATCGGGCGATCGGGCGATCGCCCGAAAGGCCGGAGGTGTATTTGGGCCGGTCCAGCTCTGTTGAATGATCAGCCTGCAAATTGTGTGTAAGCGCTCCGTCTCAATTCTCAATCGCGAACATTCGAAAATACGAAACAGGAGAGTAGAGAAGTCGGCATCAATTTTTTTTCTATGTAGGGACGGACATATAACATTTAGCCGCCGATGAGTCTTGTCTAGTCGTCTTGGAATTAAAAATTTATCAAAAGAGTGTGTAGTGTGTGATATTTGCAGCCCTATAACGTTTAGTTAAAAGTATGTGGCAAGTATATTACATTTTTTGTTCTTTCTTTATGTGATGTACTTAGTGGTCGAAATTTAAAATATCCTGTTGCCAAATGGAGAGTAAAGAAAGTATCTATCTATAAACTATTAACTTAGTTGAATTTATTAGCTAACCTATAAAAATTGCATAATGGACCTGTTCGCTTTCACGTTTGAACTTGTATTAATCATAGATTTATAAACACTTTTATCCAAGGCCGTAGCCAGAAAAATGTTTTGGGGAAGATTTGTGGGTTATAAAATTATTTTTACTTGAAATTATGATATGATAAAAGTTGTTTTTCTTAATAAATATCAATATGTTTCGGGGTTCGGGGGGGGGGGGGGGTGGCTGGAATTAAAATGTTATAGAGCCAGGGAAATTCCCATTAAATTCTTTCAGTGACTCGTATGTTGAAAATCACACTTCATTTCTGAAAAATTGTATGTTAGTATTTTCAGATTCAGCCTGTGAGCTTTTTAAATTATAGTAAACTATAATATAATTAATAACAATAATAATAATTAATATTTTTTTTTCTGTTTCGTCGGCATCAACTCTCGTGTTCTGTGTAGGCTTTGTAACTGTTTCCCAGCGCCACTTCAAAAACATCACTGTTAATTAGAACCCAACAGTGAACCTACCTAGACATTAGAATTAATTTTTAAAATGAATTAAAAATTCTGACGGTTATTTTGTTTACATGTGATTATTTTTTTATCAAAAATGAGAGTGAACGGGCCAGTTGAACTGTAATGAAGGTATTATGGTAAAAAAAATAATACTTTTTCAATTCCAATTGGGTTGAAGGTGTGATAAAAAATTTTGTTGATTGACCTGTGATTTTATAGCCCGGGGAGCCAGCGTTGTATTTTTAAAAGTAATTTCAGGTCGCTTGATTTTGTGTGTAATCGATAGCTTAGATATGGCTTATAATCGAAACAAGCATCAGCTGTTAAAATCTTGGTGGACCTGGTTCGGAAACCCTATATTCTAATAAATGGACCAGGTCCACTAAGATTGTAACAGCTGACGCTTATTTCGATTTTTAGCAATATCTAGGCTATCGATTATACACAAAATCAAGCGACCTGAAATGACTTTCCAAAATACAACGCTGTCTCCCGTGCTATTATATTTGCAATATATTCTCAATTGACTTTTGAATTGTTTCCTTACAGTTAATAATTATTAAAATGAAAAAACAGAAAGGTGGGGCAGAGAAAGAAAGGGAGAGAAAGAGAAAATTCCTTGAACGAAGTGCTGAGAGCTGCCATAAAATTTCCGATTTATTTGGTGGCAAGAGGAACAAGTTAAATGACAATAATTCAACAAGTTCAAATCAATTTGTTTCAGAAAACTCAGATATCCCCAATGACAATAATACAACAAGTTCAAATCAATGTGTTTCAGAAAACTCAGATATACCCCATGACAATAATGATATCATAAACTCTGAGATTGGCAGTGACAAAGCTACAACAAACCAGAATAAAGATTCTGATGCGAGTTCTGAAACTTCTGACACGTGTGGAGAAAATGTTGAAATACACTTGTCATCATCAGATAAACAAATTATCATTGAGAATATTGATTTTTTTTTCACCAGGCCATCAAATCGAGAACTAGATTTATTTTTGAAAGGTCATCCCCGTCAACCTCTTATATCAAGTTGTAACAATGATCTGATTTATAATAAAAAAACAGGTGGAAAACGAAATTGGTTGAGTTACAATGAATCAAAACAAATGTTTTATTGTTGGATTTGTCTAGGATTGTGTAAAGATGACCAACTTCCATCTCTCGCTACAGGTATCAGTATCAAAATATCTGTCAAACATATTTATACAAGATTAGAGGAACATGAGATGAATAGAACTCATATTAATAGTTCTGAGGCTTACCTTTTACATAAAAACAAGGGAGACATTCATTCTCTGTTATTTTCAAGTGCTGCAGCAGAACACAGAATGAAAATTGAAAATAACAGACAAATAATAATTAGAATAATTGAAACTATTAAAATGATAGGAAAACGGGGTTTGAGCTATCGAGGCGGTAGTGAAAATGAAGCTGCCTATACACTACTCAACGATAATATTGATCATGGCAATTTCTTAGAAATAATTTTATTGATAGCTAAATTCGACCCAATACTTCATAATCATATTCAAAAAGTTGCAGAACAAAGTAAAAAAAATCGGTTACGTAACTTGAATCGCCGAAGTCTTCATCCAATTCAACCAAGTACTCCTACTAATGGAAATTTCCAAGAATCAGAAGAATGCGGACAACGTCGAGGAAGAGGCGCTTTCATATCACTATTATCCAAGACGACTGTAAACGAAATATTGTCAGGCATATCAAACTTAATTAAGAAAAAAATTTCAGATGACGTCAAGAGGGCTGAAATATTTTCTATCCAAATCGATACTACCCAAGATATTAACGTAGTTGATCAATGTTCTGTTATCATTAGATTTGTAACGGATAGGGTAGTGCATGAAAGGTTAATTCGACTGATAAATTGTAATTCCAGTAAAGGAAAAGACATGTATGAAATGATAGCACAATGTTTGAAGGACTTAGATTTAGATATTAGAAGATGCGTAGGAAACTCCACTGATGGAGCCAGTAATATGCAAGGCCAATATAAAGGTTTCACTACATGGTTGTCGAAAGATTCCCCTGGACAGATCCACGTGTGGTGCTATGCTCACGTCTTGAATTTAGTAGTGGCCGATGTAACTAATCAAACCATACCTGCTGTTTCTTTATTTGGATTGATAAATAAAACTGCAGTTTTTGTTAGAGAATCTTACCTTCGCATGAATGTATGGAAAAATGCATTGGATACCGATTCGAATTCTCGTTTTATTAATATTATAGGCGAAACGAGGTGGTGGGCAAAGGAAAAAGCACTTACGAAAATATTCGATACGAAAAACGGTTTTTTCGTTATATTATGTGAAACTCTTCACACCATGACTCTTTCTAATAATTTCAACGCTGAAGTAAAATTCAAGGCGAAGTGTTTTCTGGATGGTTTTCTTAAATATGAAACCATTATCATGTCCGTGATATTTAAAAAAATATTTTTTCATATATCTCCTCTTTCGAAATATTTACAAACCTCTGGAATGGACCTTCTGCAGTCCTACCGTATGGTCGAGGAGACATTGCAAGCTTTGAAAAATATGTCTAGAGACTTTGAAAGTATTATACAGGAAACAGACAAGTTCATAAATATGGTTAATATCAGTTTTTTAGATAAAAATTTTCCTGGTGAAATTCAAACCGAATTCCCACTTCAAAGAACGATTAGAAAAACTAAGTTCCATGATGAGACATGTGGTGACAATAATTCAAGTAGTCCAATAGATGATTTTAAAATCAAAGTATTTTTCGTGACAATGGATCAGGTTATAAATTCTATTGAATCCCGCTTCGTCAAACACAAACAATTATACACAGACTTTGAATGTTTTCATCCTAGTAGTTTTGAATCACTGTCAAAGTTGCCCGAACATGCTTTGAAAAATGTCACAGCTAAACTACAAATATTCTTTCCATCCATAGATCATGATAATTTAAAAACACAATTAATTGATCTAGCTTCAAAATGGCATCGATTGTCCAAATCGCTACCTGATGAGTTTACTGGAGCTGAAATACATCAAACGAATGATATTGAAGGCGATGGATTAAAAAATAAATGTAACACGTGTCGAAACTGCATTTTGTGCTGCTATAGACTATTGCTAAAATATAATTTATATGCAGAAGTATATCCTGATTTGGAAATAGCTTATAAGTATATTTTAACTTTATCAATTACACAAGTGAGCTGTGAGCGGTCATTTTCAAAACTTAATTATATACTAAATAAAGTACGGAACAGTCTTACTCAGGAAAATGTGGAGACTTTCATGTTGATGGCCATTGAAAAGGATGTACTTTATTCATTAAATAATAATGAAATAATCGATCATTTAACAAAAAAGAGTGCGGCAATGACAAAGTTCCTCACCATATAAATATAATTGACGATGCTGTTGTTTTTCTTGTTTTATTTGTTAAAAGAATTTATTTTGTTTTTTTTTTTAATTTTTTTTTTTTTTTAAAAGAATTGATTTTATTTTTTTATTTATTTTTATTTTTGAGAAGAAATTATATATATATTTTTTATTTTCAATACTTAAAGTTATTTTTTCTTAGGTTGTTTTTTTGCCTGAGCCCTATTAACCCTGAATCTGAATATTAATTCAAACATCCGAAGAGATAAAAACCTCAATAATTCTTATTCTCACAAGAAACCAAATATTATTTCAAAATCATGTGTCCCATATTTTGCATTTTTACCTATTATTCTGAAAGCCACATAGAAATGGGCCGTTTTGGTAAATAATCGCCCGGGCCGGTTTTTGATGCCAGTCCGGCCCTGTATCGATCTCTATAATATTTGCTCATACATGATTTTTTTAAAATGGACCGTAATGGAAAAATTGTAGGAAAACTGCTAAATTTAAATTTTTCAGTATTTTCATTTTTAATGAATATCTATAGAAAAATGTTTCGCGGTAGATGTATGTGGACAATGTATATATTTAGTTTATCCTCTAAACATTTATAAAGATGCTGCAATAGGTTGTACAAAATAACCGGAAAAAGCCTGTAATAACTAGATAGGAAAGTCATGTGTTGGACACATCAGATTTTTAATTTATAAGTCACTTTCTTTGAAAAAACATGTCAAAACGAATTTGGACCAAAAATGGCGTCTAATTTAACTCTAAATCAACCCCGAAAAATCAATAATTACTTCATGTTATGTAATAAAGATGGTGCTCCGATCGATAATATTTTGACTAGTATTTGATTATTTCCGTTTATATTATGTGTGTTTACGGGGGATATACGAGATGATAATACTGCCTCTGATACTGTTTATATGACACAATTGGAAACGACCTTTTTTCATCGGCACTCTTTTTTCGCTGGTGACCTTTTGACACGCGCCTATTTGTTATATGATGTATGATTATCGGTTATTTATCAACTAAAAGTATAGGAAATTAGTACATTGTGAATGATAATATCATTTTAATGCTATTTTTGAAACTAGTTCAAAAGTTGCATTTAACGATACTCAATGTTTCATTTTACCGTCAGTTTTAGTTTGACATATCCGTCATTTTATGTTTACAAAGTTCAGTTTCTATTCGAAAGTAAGAGAAACAGTCAAAATAAAATGCGAAAAACACTTTTTATCAATTTCGTTTATGTCAACTGAAAGCGACAATTGCTGAAGACGTAACAAATAAATTAGGTCGAGAAATAAAAAAATCTATACTATAAGTAACATACCATATATTATACCTGTTAAAATAAATCAAAAATAAGAGAACATATCGTTGACGTATATACTTTTCCATCTGTGATTAGTGACTACCTATTGCAAATTACGTATGAACATGCTTCTGCGCAAAAAAAACCATTATTTCAAGTACTTGTATCATTAAAGTCCATTAAATTATTATTTTTATAAATTTGCTAATCTTTGCACTTTAAGTTTCATTATATGGGGTATCCAGACATTTTAATCCTCGTCCTCTTCTATTTAAAATTATCTCAGGTGCCATATATTCCGAGTAAAATTTTTCTAATTTTTCAACCATATTTTAAAAAAAAATGGGTTGAAAATGAATTTTTTCAACAAATAGTGGATTTTCATCTCCAGTATATACTACAAAGTAGCACAATTTTCTTTGAGCTATACCTAGTTGTTCTTGAATCTAAAAGTATATAAAATCATTAGAAAATGAAACATAAAAAGAATATTAATATTGTAGTATCATTTCTAGCACATTTCTTAAAAATCATGAATTATTTTAACATATTGAAATTTTTCACCTGGTAAAAGTAGTTATGGTTTTCTTTTAAATGAATGTCACCATCTTCTATTTTTAAGCATGGAAATGGGTTTGAATATTAGGTAATGTGCGCCAATAATGTCAAATTATAACAATTCGCAGAAAACGTCAACTTTTTATTTAGATTTTAATGTGCAAAAGCCTACCTACTTTGGATATTGATCGTAGAAAAAATATATTCATAATAATGAAACATTATTATTAAATAACAAGTTTTTTTATTGTCAAATTTAATACGTAATATTATTTTTTAATTGCAAATATTTGAATGTTAAAATTATAGCGTTTAATTTTTTTATTCAATGACGAACTCGAGAGTGATAGAAAAAAAATACTACCTACCTTTAATGCAGGAAGTCGATGTCAATTTATCCAAAAATAAAACTGATTAAAATGTACAATGAAACTCACTAGGACACTTGGCACAAATAAATCAATTTTCTATTAAAGAAAATAACACTTATTAAAAACAAACAGCACAATAAAACACTTCAGAAACGTGTGATGTAATTTTGAAAACTAAATACCCGTAAGCTTGTTTGCAAATTTATAGACTCTTAACTCCTTCCCCCAGCCTTCATTAAGTATATTAAAAGTCGTGACGTCATATTGGCACAGATATACGGTAATGTGTTATTGACAATCAGGGAAATGTTTCTAGGAAATAACTACCTAAGATAAAATAAGATAGATGAATGTTAAATACCTACTCATAATATCTATTGTAGGGTTTTTGTACTTTAATAGGATAAATATTTATGCGGGCCTGGAAATTCCAGGAAATGACAGTCAAAATTATCCAAAAAAATTAGGTTAGTACCAACATCAGATAACTTCGGTATTTAACCAATTAATCACAATTAATATTCTTGAACATTCAAATGACAAAAACTTCCATCTTTAACCAATGAGAATATAGTTTTCATTCGATACTTCAAAATCACAATTTATTAATTAGGAAGAATAGTTTTAAAATATATTGCGAATTGTGACACGTCAAGCGTCCCACTCCGACTCAATGTGACGCAATTATTGTGGCAATATATTTTGAAACGACTCTATATTCGTGACTTGAAATTATAAACATCCCTCGTATTACTACCCGTATATGAACCAAATTATTTGTTGTAGGAAATATTTATATTTATTGTGAGGCAAGATATCGTTTTTGTTGTTACCATCTACATTCTTTACTTTGGTCCAGGAAACAAAGTCAATTTTCGATAAAAATAAAATGTAATAGGTAGGTAATACTTTATGAAACAGTACAATAAAAGTATTGAAATAAAGTATGCTCATACTCCAAAATGAGTCCTAGAGTTAACATTTTTATAATATTATAAATGGCATATAAAACGATTGGACCGTTTTCACAATCGCGAATTTTTTTTTTATTTGGTAAAATCACGGCAATAATTATTGAAAAATAGATTTTATGTTCAGGACTATTATGATCCTTCGAACTCAGTCTACTAAAAACCGGTTTATAATATAATATAATACAATATCCCCTAATAGCTAGTCGGTCGATATTTATAGTTACTTAAAGATTTCTGTAATAATTTGCACTAATTCAATCTCTAATCGGTAGGTAACAGCACCTCCTTGATTGAATCTAAATTGACATAATTTTGTTCAGAAATTCCTAGGAGACGCTGTCCTTAAGGATGAAAGGTAAAATCTCCATTCTCCGTATACAGGTCTGGTATTCATCTACAGGGTTTCTACTATTTTATAAGGACATTATTGCTATTTCTTTAAACAGTAACAAAAAGTTGTTTATATTAGAGACAAAAGTTGCGTGTATTTGTGCTCATTAAAATGGTGCCAAGAAACCTTTGATATCTAAAGGGAGATTCAAAATATCAGACAAAAAATGAAAATTTAAATTCATTAATTTAAATTTTTTTTGGTACCATTTTAATGAGCATGAAATAGCAATACTGTCCCTATAAAATAATAGGGACCCCATATACCGATATAAGCAATTTTCGTATAGAAGTATTTTTAATTTAAGTCTAAATTTATTTACGGTCAAATTTCGAGTATGTAATGATATTAAACGGCTCAACATCACATTTCTTTGTTCTTTTAAGTCTGTGCCTTGTATTGTAGTTGTGTATATGGGAGCGTGAAGAAAAAGTGTTTATATTGCTTTTTATGAATAGCAGGTTTTAATAAGTTATTATTGCTTACAGTCATAATTTTAAGGTCTGAGAAAGGATGTCTACAGCTGGGTCTAGGACAATTCGCCGTCGCCGACTCGCCGTCAGGATATTTAACATTTCATATGTTTTTATATTTATAGAACATAATATTTATTTTTTGTTATAGAAATCAAGGCATGCAATAAGCTTTTAAAATGCAATTTAAATTTCACCATAATTGATATTTATTTTTTTCTACACCCACATGGTGTAACCTTAAAACGATTTTTTTTTAAAGTACGAAGTTAATGTAGTTCGACAAGTATGATTTTGTTTTCGGTGATCTTGTCCAGAAAAAAAAACGTTTTCCTCCTTATAAACTACATGCCGCTAGCCTTTCGTCGGTGAGCACTATGGGTCGTAGGTACGATTAAATTAATATTAAAATTCAGATCAAAAGGGTACCCGGTGGCGTCACTAGATTTGAGAAGCAGAAATTTAGAAAAGATGATTGCAAGAACAATGTCTTGTAAAGTTATAAAAATTGAAAGAGAGTGAAACCTGTAAAATAATTAAATAAAATACCTTGAGTTCATATTCAATCTTTATTAATTTTCTTTGCTGGATGAGATGTTAATTATATTTTATGATTTCATTTAAATTGTCAGACATCAGCTCTTGAATATACATGTATTACCTATACAACAGGTAAGCTGGTAGAGATGTTCTACAACCCTAAAGGAGTTTATAGTCAGCCATCAAGCTATTCGAATACAGACACATTTCCCTAACTTTATATAATTATTTACAAAAATAGCATTATACTTAAAATTATAATTTCAAAAGTTTTTAGGACAGTGTGGTGTTCTTTCCGTAGATATTTTATCTGGTTTCAAACTCTCAACGAGTCTATAGAAAACAATTAAAAAAACCCCAAGTAAAATTAATGTTTAGACCATTACATAATTACGAAACATTTAATGGAATAAAAAAATATGAAATGTTGAAAAATGAACACTGAAATGAGTTTCAACAGGTGTTATAAAAAAAGGAGCGACTGATCAAACCCTAAGCATTCCAACTTCCTTACAAGAATATTATGATTTTTAATTATTACAAAATGCATTATGTATGTACAAAACATATTCTAAACATATTTTAACTAAAAAGAGTTTTATTTTTATCTAGTTATATTCAAAAACAAATGTCATTTTTAAAACTATGTTTAACACTAACCGATGAGTATACAAACAAGGTTCACAGTTTAAACTAAGTCTACATTTTAACTGCCTATTGTACAATCCGCCATATGTACAATTCAAAATTAATTGTATTTCTTTAAAATGCACTTGATTCTGTTGATCAAAATCATTCGATAAAAAAATTAAATAGTATTGGTATAAAGGTGGTTTTTATATCTATGCTATAAAGCATGCATTGGGGTAGCATGTAGATTATCTAAGTATCAGGTCAGAGAGATTAAAATTAAATAACATACGTAGTGGGATTCTCATCTTTTGAGTACGTCTCCTATCGAGACTCCTATCTTTGTTCGACAGACAGCGATTTTGATGTAATGTCTCTCTCTATTCTGTATGTAATGTGTCGAGTTGGCACAAAAGAATCGCTGTTCTGATCAGAAGAAATTAACCACATCAAAGGAAGAAAATTAGGTCCCCTGTTATTTTTAATTTATATTAATGATTGTTAATGTTGCAATAATTAATATGACATTTACCTGTTTGCCTATGATGTCCTTATCTATGTTTCTTGTAAGTTGTAAGGATTCAGATAACTAAGAGTTAATTGTCAATGAAACTCTGCAAAATCATTTGTTAAAAATCAACACAAATACCTAAAACAAAATATAAGCTGATAAGTAATAACTATATGCAGTTTGTGGACAAACAATATAAGAAATTGGAAGAAAATCTATACAGTTAGTAGAAAAATTCAAATATTTAAGGGTAATTATTCGGAAACCGATGAAATTCACAGACCATATGCAAATACTGTTATCAAAACAATTGCAGTTAAATTACATTTCCTATTTAGAATGTTATTAAAATAATTGTTATATTATTACATTATTTTTTACTAAATTTGAATATTGTGATATTAGCAAACTAGCCAAATAAATAAAATAAAAATAAAATAAAAACCGAAAACATACCTGGATCTACAATAATATATATAAATAATATAAGTACATTGCATCTTTTAAATTATTAAAGTCCATTAAATTGAAATGACACGTCAAACTTTCAAAACAAACATGCTTGTGTTCCAAACAGAAAATAGCATTTATAGAATAATTTATTTACTTGCAACCTTTCCCCACACACCACCTCGCCCCTCACCCAGAAACATGGTCAAATTGGGCTAAGCCATTTTACATTCGATGGCATAGGGAGCGATGTTGCAATTTTTCAATTTTTAGTGTCTATTCCGTCTGTACAGATGGCAGCATCTTATGGGCCCTACATTTTTAAATCTTATCACAAGAATCCTGAAATAATTAGGCAAAAATAAAAGAATGTATGTTGCGTTTTAACTTCTAAATACTATAAAAAATGATGGAAAGTCCATAACTTTTAAATATTTGTTAAATATCACTCATTAAAATATTATGCATTAAAAGTAAAACAAACCATAGACTTTCCATCATTTTTTACAGTTTTTTGAACCCATTTATGAAAACAGTTTTTTAAAATATTATCGTTCAGAGCTGTATTTCTTGTGATAAAAAAGTCGCCGTCACTTGTCATTGAACTTGGCCTTAACAGATATTTATAAGCTATTTATTTTAAAACTCTTAAACCACTTGATTTCTAGTAATCAAGTGGGTCCGTCTTTAGTTCTGATAATGGATGGTGCATATATAACTTTAATTCATGAAAAAGTTCTCCCTTATTTGAATCAGTTCCAGTAACTGCACTTTTCTTAGCTAACGTTTCATGAAAGGTCCATAATCCAAGTTTGAGAATGCTCTAGTTGTTCATTTTTGGAGGATTCCATGAATTCTTTGCATATATTATTAATGGTTTGTGCAACTGCTTCAGGGTTATTAAAATGTATTTTTTTTGAAACGTGGATCCAAAAAAGTGGAGCAAGCTAGTAATTTTACAGATTCTACAGAACCAAATCTTTTTAAAATTTCGTTTTTTGTTAATTCTACAATATTTTTTCCCTGTTCAGTTTTAGGAGAAACATTATTGAGCTGCTGTTTTAAACAATTAACTAATGGAATTATTTTACTACTGGTTATGTACTGTTCCCCTGAAATTTCCTTTGACACTGCTTCTATAGGTTTTAAAACTACTGAGATTTCCTTCAAAGCTTCAATTTCGTTGAGTCAGTAATAGGTGGTGATTTAGGTGTATTAAATAATATTGACACTAGGTATCTATATAACATAAGATACCTTTCACTCATGTAGAAGGTAGAATTCCACCTGGTAGGCACAGATTCTATAAGTTTGAGGTTGTTTTCTTGGGGTTGGGCCTTCCTTAACTCATCTGAAACTGCGACACTGTGTTTAAAATATGTGACAATTACTTTTACTTTTTTTAAAATTGCAGTAACATTTCCCACTTCTGTCATTATTTTAGTTGCTACCAAATCTAATGTGTGGGCAAAACATGGTCAATGCTTATTTTTAACAAACAGGAGTATTATAGCCTTTACCAAGTTTGCATGATTATCAGGAACTACTGCACTTATTTTGATAATGAAAGTGCCCCAAGATTCAGCTTTATGATTGAAGAAAGTTCATATACAGCTATAACTATAGTTTTCAATTTATTTTTTTCAATATAATGGCAAGTTATTCCTAAAAAGCTATTTGTATTCATTGTTTTAGTCTAAATGTCTGTAAAATGATTTATATTACTAATTTTACTTTTTAAACATCTTACAAATACATCATATTTATTATCAATTAAGGCAGTTACAGATTTTTGTCCTGGAATTGTATATAGAAACGCAGTTGTTTGAATAAAATACTTATATCCAAATTTTTCTGTTGTGTTTAGTGAGAGATTGTCTTTAGCAATCATATAAACTAGTGCATTTGTTATTTGACTTGATTTACGTCCACCATCCAAAAAACAATAAAAAAATAGATACTTTTAGTGGCGGTCTGGTTGTAAATTAATAATATACTAATGGTACTTTAAAAATACTAAAATTACCTTGAAATGATATAATTTTTGCAATGGTTTCTGTTATAAGAGGTTGTCGTACTTGTGTGTGTTCTCCAGTATAGTAATTAGATTTAGATGAACAGGGTTGAGGTTCATAATCAGAATGTACTGCCTCATCCTCCAATTCTGAATTAGACGTTGTTTCTGTTGACTCAGTTTCCATTTTCTAAAAACATAGGTTTATTTTTAGTTTATTTACTTTTGGAAAATATATATTTACATATCTATTATACTTACAGTTACGTCTATTTGTAAAGCTCTTTTCGAATGATCAGATGTTTCCGTTTTTCCAAAATCTATATCGTCGGCTTAATTCGCATAATGCGTAAACCCGATTCTTAAAACTTTTCAGAAAATGCTAAAAACTGATTTTTTTGTATTGCAATACGATCATTACAAAAAATTGATTCTACTTTGTAGTTACCACCAAAAATAATCTAGACCATTAGAGTGCACTTTGAATTTTTATATAATTGAGTTATTTTAATCAAAAATAAGGAGTTACGCTTTTTTCTTAGTCAAGAGGGGTCAATAATTTGGAGATACGCAGTTTTTTTGAGGAGTAATGAAACTAAGGTCAATAGTAGGAAAATACTTTATTCGAATAAAAAAAAGTGTAATTCTAAATTATAATGAGCAAATGAACATTTTTTTTAATACAAGGATAATTTTAATTGCTGAAGATGCTGAAACTTTTCAGGTTTTATTTTAAGCCTAGTTTTATGAAGTTGTGGAAGGTTATTAGAATTGATTGGCTCAATATTACTCATATTTAGCCGTATCGGTAAGGCTTGCCAATTTTCGGTATGACGAAGCTTAAAAAATATACCATCTTTTGAGTATTTCAGTGCTTTAAGATCATTCACTGTAGGTGCACCGACAACAGCTTTTCCTGGTCTTATTGATTTAACTGTCTGTAAGTTATCATATTTTTTAAAGAAATTGTGCATTAGATATTCTACATTATAAGAACTTTTATGACAAGCGGTTTTGCAGATGTATACGTAGTCTGCAGGAATGTTGATTTTTTTGTTTCGAATTTGTCGCTCAATATCGGAATGTACACTGTCTACTTCCATCTGCCCGTGTCCTTTTTGTAAATACTTTTGGATTACAGTTATACCAGTCTCCAAGGCAAAGTTTAACCCTCTCATGCATAATTTTAAGAAAAATTTTCTTTTTTCTTCAAAAAATTATTTTATTCCGAAACATTAAAAATTAACATTAGAAAAGGGCATATTAAATGTTAAAACAGAATTTTTTTTTCTTAATAACTAAAAAATAGTCCGTCCACTATAGTGGCCACTATGCACTTGCGGAACCGCGGAACCATCAGTTACTGGTATGAAAATATTCAAAGCAGGATGGACACAGCAGTTCGTTGCACCTCTTGCAGATGTATTTTGTTTTTCTTTGGCATACTCTAGAGTGACATCTTCTAGCATTTTTTATATCAATCAGTTGTGGCCAGTGCCCCCAATTACCTAATCTAATTTCAGGTGGTGCATGGTGATTGGGTTTCTTTTTCTTCAAAATGGGAGGTGGTGTGCCAGAAGAAGGTCTACCACGTTTATTTTCTTTCTGTGTTCCCAAATTTATTAAAGCTCTGGCGATGCTTGCTTTAAATTCAAGCAGATCTGTTTTTGGATTTCCATTTTTCTTGTACAAAATCCATGCATTTACAACAAGAACATCCACAAAATGCATAAATGTACCAGCGTTTGTTTCTTCTCCTTATAGGATACAGGGCCAATAACTGGTCCATCAGGTCTACACCTCCCATGTTTTTGTTATAAAACTGAACAGAAAATGGTCTATTCACTTCTATAAAAGTCTTAGTAGATTTACACCAGCGTTTTGTTTTATTCTGAGGTTCTATTCCAGCACAATTAGAAACAATGTAAATAGTCTTATTGTCTAGCCATTTGGAAACAATTATATTGCCATCTTCAGTACTTGCAACGGATGAAGTTCCTCTACCCTCTTGTTTCATTTGTTTATCAGTTTTCATAACAGAATTACAATTTTGTAGTCGATTCATTCGGAGAGTTCCTGTTGCCCATATACATCTTTTATGTAATTCTTCAATAAGCGGAAGTGAACAAAATAAATTATCAAAAAATACTTTATGATTGATTCTCTCTAAGTCCTCAGTAAGACGTAAAACTACGTCAGCGCACGCTCCAAGTTTACTAATTTGACTTCTATCTCCCGAAGCTCCTTGGTAAACCTCAAAACGATACATATATCCACTAATTCCAGCTCTTACCCAAACTTTGACACCCCACTTTTTAGGTTTTTTTGGCAAGTATTGCTTTATACCTAATTTTCCTTTTAGTGGAATAATTTGCTCATCAACTGATTGGTATTCCTTTGGATCTGTGGCAGCTAAAAAGTTTTTTTGAATTTTATCCAAAAATGGTCGGATTTTTCGCAGTTTGTCCGTATTATTTTGATTTAGATTATCATTATTTACGAAATGTAAAAATCTCAAAATAGATTCAAATCTATTAACAGGCATAGCATCTGCAATCAAGTCCATTCTCAGGCCATTATCACTTGACCAGTAAAGCCGTATTCTGGGATATCTGATGTATGCCATTACTAAATGTATGCCCAAGAAAGCATATAATTCATATTTTGTGAAACCAAAATTTAATTTATTGTTTTGGCCAGCATATAGATTGGTCTGAAAGAGTATGTCATCCATTATGTCTGCGGTGAACAATGATAAAAAATAATCAATGGGATTGGTTCCTTGAACATGAATATTTTCTGTTCCCCGAAACTGTGGCAAAGTTGCTGGCCCATACATGCTGTCATTATTGCACCATTTCCAGTCTTTTTTCTCAGTCTTTTTTGGTCTTGTCTTTTTGTTTTTACGTTTCAATGAAAGTGCCAAAATACGCTGAGCTAATGGAATATCATCTTCACTGATATCGTCGTCACTGTTTTCTGGCTGTATTTCTTCTAAGTCACTTTCAACAATTTCGTCTTCAGCGGTTGCATGTCCGAGCAAATACGTCTCTTCGTCGTTGTAATCGGATTCCAAATCTGATCCATCAGGTAAATCGTAAATAATGTCATCATTGTGAATACCTATGAATTCTTCCTCATTTTCTGGTAAACATAAAGGTGTTCCATCCCTATTGTCGTCTTCATCGGCAAAAAGAACTTTCTGAAATAAAATAAAATTTCCCATAGAAGAAGGACTACCTATTACGTCAAAAAATAAAATTTATATTCATCCTATGGTCACCAAAATAATATAGGTAGGTAAGCAATAAATGCCTAAATAAATAGTAAACCTTTGACAAGACAATAACAAAAAATATGTGAACAAGAAACCCACTAACCCGCTAAAAATTATAATGACAAACCATGCCACAAGAGTGGAATTCTAAGTTATATATTGCATGATGTCCACTCAAGTGGACATGACTTCAAGATGGTATTTTCAGTCATTTTTTCAATTATTTTGAAATTATAACAAAGCCGAAATGTGTAAAATACATAATTCTATATAAAAAATATTTTTATTACCTTTTTTTTGCTTTTCCATAGAAACTACTGACACTTATTTCACGAAGTTCACGGGAGGCCATCGCGATCAGGTGATGTATGCACACTAACATAAACAAACGTTTATTTATAAAATAATATTGTAGATGGCGGTAGTGGTTACTTTATTAGAGTCCACTCAAAGGGATTTTGCACAAGTTTCATGAAATAAAATATACTTTTAGGAGTTAGAAGAACCTGTCCACTAGAGTGGACTCAATGCATGAGAGGGTTAATAAACCATTTGATAGGGTACAGTTTCGATTTTGGTAACCGCAACCATCACTCCATAATATAATTTGGATTTCCTTAGTGCTTCTTTCTTTTAAATTATTCATTACGACATGCTGCTTCAAGAAATGAACAATAATACTGGTAAACTCGTTACTTGTTAACCCACCTTCAGACTCATTCCATAAGTAGCAGAATCCTTTTTGGCATTTAATATCATAAACTGTGAAATTATGCACAATCAATTTTGTTTTATAGTAGAGTGATGATTCGTTTGATTTCGGGCAAAGTAAAACCGATTGGAGATCCATCCCAGTCAACATTGTAACGTAACTGATACATAAAAAGTTTCAATCGTTAGGTATCTCGTTATGTAGCTCATACCGTACAAGTAACCTACAAGTAACATGAAACGCCTAGCACAGGTACGTAACATGGTTACATATCAACACATGAAGGTTATGTAACATATACGTTACAGAAAAACTCCTCATGTTATATAACTGTTACTTATAAGTAACATGAGTAACTTTATGAAATATTCATATTATATAAGTAAATAAATAAAATATCATATTATGTCTTTATTTGCTACATATATATATAATACTGTTATGTAACTGTTATGTATAAGTAGCATAAATATAATTTATTTTAATTTAAAATATTATTTTTCCCTTGACATCCGCAGTTTGCTTAGTCTAAGCCATTCCCCAACTAAAAGTTCGATCTCACTTTCGCTGCTGGCATTAAAATTGTGACGAACAGCAGCTAAAAATTAGAAAAATAAGATTATATCATACTTACAAATTTAACTATAATTTTTTTTGACTTGGTTTAAAATTTCTTACAAAATTAGCAAGATTTATAAAACAAAATGTCAAATACTGGTCGTTCAAGGTATACTTACTTATTATCACCTCCATCAGTTTTAGATCTTTGAAACTCCTAGAGAATTTTTCAATAGTTTTGTCAAAATTCTGGATACCATTTCTTTTGTGTTTCTTCCTCCTATATTTTTTAAGTAATTAGTCTGAAAACGTAATTTTTTTATAAAAAATGTGAATAAAATGAAAGATTTATATCACAAATGACCTATATACTTACAAATCTTTCTCTTAAATCTTTATCGTCATTTATAGATGTGTCTAGTTCTGTTATACCCTGCGTAGATACCAAAGGTAACTTTCCCATTATAACATCGATATTCATATCCAGATTGTTGTCCAATGTTTCAGCTTTTGAGAGCCTTTCTTCGATACCTTTTACGTATATTAAAATTTTTTTAGCCTTTATGGTTAATTTATCAATTTTTTTCTAAAAAGAAAAATATATCATGTTTGTTTCATAAAAAATCCTTGTGAACCATTAAATCATTTGAAATTAAACTTATGTAATTAGTAAAGTTGGAAGGCAAATATAAAGCAGGTACCTTCAATTAATTCTATTGTCTCAGGGTCAGAAATACCAGCCACTAGAGTATTTTCTTCAATCTGATTTTCTTCAATCTGATTTTATTCAATCTGATTTTCTTCACTCTGATGATTTTCTTCAATCTGATTTTCTTCAGATCTACTACTAGATGATAAATTGTCTGACTTGGATTCCCTACCTAAAAGAAAGAAAAACATAATTGTGACTAAAATTCACAATATGTAACTGGAGTTGTACAATATCTATAATTTTTTGGGTATTAAAAAAAATAAATAAAATGTATCAGACACATGAAGGAGCATAAAGATGAAGAGAAGAAGAAAGATAAAATATATTTACTCATGTTTTCCTTGGCAGAGTTTCCAAAAATATTGATTGTAGCAGTTTCTCTGCGAACTTTGGATGGCAAGGACGGTGGTGGAGTTCTTTCTGAAATGAAAATAAGATTATAAAAGCTGCAAACCTCTGAAACAAGTTTTTATAGCAATTAAAATAACATACCTTTATATGCAATAATTTCTTCATCCGATTCATCAGTATCGCTTTGTATCTTCAACGACCTCTTTTTTTTTTTCTTAACCCTTTACCCATATCGCCGCCATCATCAGAACTACAATCTGAATCTGTAGCTTTTTTTCTAGCCGCATCTAGGGAAGCTGTAATACGAGGCACGTCCAGAAAGTAAGTTCCGTTTGGTAATAAAATTAAATTGTGTACAGATACAGAAAAATTATTTATTGCACAAAATTCTACAACTCTTAAACTACTTTTCCACATAACTGCCGAAATTTTGCAGGCATTTGTCATAGCGTGGCACAAGTTTTTGTATACCTTCTTCATAGAAGTTTGCCGCCTGTGTCTTCAACCAGTTGGAAACAGTCTCTTTCAGCTCGTCGTCATGGTTGAAGTGTTGACCGCCAAGGAAAGACTTGAGATGTAAGAACAGCTGAAAGTCGCTAGGAGCGAGGTCTGGGCTGTACGGAGGATGGCCAAACACGTCCCAGCCAAATCCCTGTAGGAGGTTTTTCGTCACATTTGTAGTGTGTGGTCGTGCGTTGTCGTGAAGAAAAACAACACCTTTTGACAGCAATCCTCGGCGCTTATTCTGTATTGCGCGGCGCAATTTCCCAAGTGTCTCGCAATAAGCATCTGCTGTGATTGTTTGACCACGCGGTAAGAAATCAATGAGTAAGATGCCTTTCCAGTCTCAGAACACTGTGCACATCATTTTTCGAGGTGTCAAGATTTGCTTCGGCTTAACCTTTGCTGGGGATGAAGTGTGCCTCCATTCCATTGATTGCCGCTTACTTTCAGGGGTGTCGTAAGAAACCCAAGTTTCATATCCTGTGACTATCTGTGTCAGAAATTCTTCGCCACCTTCATCATAACGGGTCAAAAACTGAAGTGCACTACCCATCCGTTTTGTTTTGTGTTGCTCAGTAAGAATCTTTGGTACTTAACGTGAGCAAAGTTTACGAAATTTCAGTTTTTCGGTAACAATTTCATGAATTAGTGATCGTGAGATTTGGGGAAATTCCATAGCGAGAGCACTAATTGTAAACCTGCGGTTTTCCTGGATCTTTTCATCAATCGCGTGAACCAGTTCTTCTGTAACCAAAGATGGACGCCCACTTCGTTCTTCATCGTGCACGTCACTACGTCCTTGATTGAACTGTCGGACCCATCTTCTCACCATTGAATCACTCATCGCATTTTGTCCGTAAACATCGCAAATTTGCCGATAAATTTCAATTGGTTTCACTTTCCTCGCATTCAGAAAACGAATCACAGATCTGATTTCACAAGCGGCGGGATTTTCAATCAACACCGACATTATAAACAAGCACAACAAAGCGTACGTTGCTGACAGCGACCTACAAATGGCACACGTTTCTTCTCCAGGATACAGAGCGTCTACCGCGGATGTGCGGAACTGCGATCGCAGCGCTGGAGCGGAGATAAATTGAAACGGAACTTACTTTCTGGACGTACCTCGTATATATTACCAATTTAATCTTAAATGTTGTTGATATAGTATTATTCTTCTTACCATAAAAACCTATAACCTCTATGTCATATATTTTCCATGGTCCATTTTCATTAGGAACTACTTTTCTAAAAATTAATGAGGCTATATTTTTACTCTCAGGCCACCAGCATGATGTATTATCAGACAAAATCCAATTTGCTGGAATCTCCGAATAAGTTTTCTCATCTTTAAAGTACACAACGGCATACGGTTGAGTCATGATGTGCACTTTTTACCTCTCTACAAATTTTACAATACCAGTGGAACTACCAAAAACTCGCCCTCTTCCAAGGGTATGGACATTAATTTCTTCTTTACTTTCTGTACAGGAAATATTAAGAATTCAGTAGTAATATTCTTGGATACTATGTATATATTAAATTGTGAAGAATCACAAGGGGATTCAAAATATGAACGTTTGGACATAAACTGTTTACCTTTTAAGAATATATTTCCAGATTTTATTAAAATTTCCTTGGCAGCAAATATCACCTGATTATCTAGTAAACATAAATTATTAAACTCTGATAAACTGATACAAAAACTGCTAAATATAACTGAAATAGCAACGCCATTCTTATATTTAACATAAGGATAATTAACATTTTGAGGGCTGTGTAAAAGTAGCAAATTTTCTTCAGTGATTCTGTTGACAATTTGACAAAGAGGTCTAGATGTATCTTTAAGCTTTAGTTTCCATTTATACAAATACTTTTCATACTTAAAAGCACTGAACATATCCAGTGTACCAAAGTTTTCAACATCATCACAAATATGTAACAAATTATGAACATTATATGACATAAAATGACGGCCATAGTAACATTCAAATTTCTTAAGAAAAAAGTGCAAAAGCTCTTTTGCATAATAAAATAACTTTTCACAATGTTCTTTATCTGATAAAATTCTAACGGCAATACTTAAACAAAGGAAATGTTCAAATAATGTTTTATTTACTGCATCTTTCAAAATATGTATACCTGTATATAATAGAAACTGTCGGAATTCTGTAGCTTTCCATCGATCTAATTCTAGGATTGATCTTGGTGACCTACAAAATTATTTTGGTACCTTAAGGGAAATTGACTTTTGCACCGTTCCAGGTATTACATTTTTTTTTTAATTCTGACATCTAACGTACCTCGAATCCAAAAAGTTAACACTTTTTTCATGACACCTAAACAAATTAAATGCATGTAATCTAATGGAAATTGTAATACCATGTCTATATTTAGATTTTCCAATTCTGATGATACAAGATGGTGTTCAGGTTGTGTACGATTTCTGAAAGACAAATTCGTTCGTAATGTACTATTTAGTTCAGGAAAAACTAAACGGTTTTGAATAAAGTCCCCTTCTTGTATACATTTATTACAACCAAAATATCCAGTATGGTTTTTAATACCTAATATAAATGATTTGGCAGGAGTGTCACAAATGAAAGCATTAATAACAATGTTAACCTTTTTCCCACAGTAAATAATACCTCTTTCTGAAACATTTTTTAAATAGTTTACAAAATCTTTTAAAAAAACATTTATGTCATTGGGTTTTTTAACACCATAAAAAATTTTCACAATAAATGGCTCAGTATATATATTCATCAGAAATCGAACATAAAATTGGCCAAAACTGGCTACTAGAGGACTTATGTAATGGCAAACCATCAATGTTAAAATCTAATTTAACAACATCTGATAATTTTATGTAATACCTCTTTAAGGTTCGAAGTACACCTTGCTTAATACCAAAATACATTGACTGCCCACCATTACCCAAATCTAATTTGGAAATAGTTTTAACAGGAGTTTTCATTAAAGTTCTTGCATCAGCAGGTAAATCGCTATGTCCATGTTCTTGAAGAAGTTTCAAAAGATCAGTTAAAGCAGACTTCTGAATATTATATTTGACTGTCCACTTTCTCAATTCATTGGTAAAAGATTTAATGTTGGTGTTATTAATGTTTGACTCAGAAGTGTTATTCTGTTCATCGGGAAATTTAAACAAATCTGTATCAGGCAAGAAATTGCAATTATATTCATCCTCAGACACTGAATTACTATCAAAACGGTTTGATTCATCCTCAGATACTGAATTACTATCAAAAGAGTTTGTATTCACATACTTTAGTAATTCAGGGTTATTTGCATTATGTGCTACTTTGCAAGGGCGTCGCCAGCCGATGGCGCAGGGGGGGCAAGTTGACTTTACATACTACAATTCATACTTTTCTCATTCTCTATGAATGAGAAAAGTAGGTATGAATTGTAGGTAAAGTAGGTATGAATTGTAGGTATTCTGTGACAGTACAGAGTCCAATGTGTAAAGCTACACGAGCACGAGCTCTTGACTATGCAATAAAAAACTTGTAAATAAGTTATAATAACATTTATTAGAAAAATAGAATAAAAAGGAGTTTGAATTTGAATAAGTGTACAGCGTACAGCGTATTTTTTTTTAATTATCAGATTTTAATATTATAATGGTCGTTGTTTGTTTATATTAGGTTAATTAAAATATAATTTTCGGGGATTCATTGTAAACTTCTCGACCACTTTATTATTAAAATCTTGTAAGTTTCCATGTATAAGTTTTCGGTGCACACTCATCATGGCCAAACCATTGAGGCGATTTTCACTCATAGTGCTTCTTAGCCAGGTTTTTAGTCTCCTGAGGCTGCTAAACGATCGCTCTACCGTACACGTCGTGCATGGAAGAGCGATCAAAATTTTCAACGCTTTTTCCGTGTCGGGAAAGGTTTTTGCTTCTTTTAGGATATCAACAACGGTTTGATCTGTTGAGTTTGGTTTATTATGCCAGAATTGCTGACAAAGCTCGACTTCAATTTTTATGTTTGGTAAATTATAAAACTGAGCGATAGTTTCACAAGTTTCTGTGAGATTTTCGACTGACATCGTTTGCATTTGTGCGGGGTGTAATTTAGATAAAGCAAATGATGGAGTATTTTCTTCAGCAAAGCGTGTTTCAAGCGATGTAATAACGGAGTCCAAGTATGGTATTATTAATGATCTCTTCCAGAATTCTGAAGGGCTTTCTGCTGGGTGATTGCTTCGATGACGTTGTTTCCCAACAATGCGCGGCATTGAAGTGATATCCTCCTCCAGGCCGACTTTCTCCGCAACAACAGTAGCATCCTTTATAATTTCATCTGTGACTCTTTCGGGATTATCACGGTGGCTCTTAAGCAATTGCAAAATGCGTTTGACGTGTTGCGAGGCCTTAACCACATCCAAAGCTATGGATTGGAGTGCGTTGACAACAGGTTCTAACAAAGCAGAGTATTTAGCTATCAAAGTAATACAAAGTATAAACGAAATTTTGAAAGCAGCCGCATGGAGTTGAAAAGCATTTTTTCGAGTAGCACTGTTTCCTTCACGCGATAAGTTTTCTAAGGCTTCCAATATAACAGGAAAATTCTCCTTAAATACTCTGATAGTTTTATGTTTCTCACTCCATCTTGTTTCGCAGAGCCTGGCAATATTAGGTACCAATTTTCTTCTCAAAACAGATTCCCGAAAAAAATTAATAATGTCTTTAGTGGTTCCCATGGTGTTTCGAATTTCAGGAAGAATATTGAGATCATTTATTACCAGATTCAGTTTATGGGACGAGCAATGAAAGAACAGTGCTTTGGTATATTTTTTTGCGAAGGATCGCTTGTACTCCACCGTCTTTTCCGGACATCGTCGAACAACCGTCAAATCCAAAACCTACGCATTTATCAGCAGGATTAAGGTCTTCTTTTGTCAGAAACTCATCGATGCAATATGCAATAGATTTCGCATCCAGACCTTTCAGCTCAACAAATCCGACGAACATTTCTTGGACCTCATTGGCTTCCTCGTCAAAATATCGCAGCCCAATCGATAATTGTTCAGTACCGGAAATATCAGCTGTTTCGTCTACTAACACACTATAAGCTTCTGCTTCTTTTACTTTTTTCACAATGTCTGCCTTAATAACATCTCCACAAATTGCGATAATTTCATTTTGAATATCAATCGATCGATAGCTTGCATTCTTTTTCCCATGCTCAATGTGTTTCTTCAAAACTAAATCTCCCGCGTCAATTCGTAGCTTGTATAAGTCCTCGAGAATACCTTCGCCATAATGTTTTCCTCTCAGAGCTAAGTCGTGCGACCCGCAAAACGTAATGCAGGAAATAATAGATGTTATAATTTTTCGGTTTTCTTCAATAATGCCCCGGGAGTATTTGTTGAGTTGTAAATCTACAGGCACACTTCCAAGAAATGATTTAGCGGCTTCCAGTGCCATCTTATGGAAGTGGGTTTCCATGTGCTTTTTGCAATGCTCGTGAATATCTTTGAACTTACAAAACGGCCTTATGATAAATGACCCTAATACGCCTCTAAAAGAATTTGGATTTGGCGGGAACAATGTACAATATTTACAAAAGGCTCCTTTTTGGTGCCTGGAATAGGCCAACCATGGAGAGTACGTTTCCAACCATGAATAATTGAATTTCCTCTTCAAATGTTTAGCGTCTTCCGCAAAGTCATACGTCGCAGACGGAGACCAAGTGTTTTCAAGCAATTCTTTCTTCATTTCAGTCGATAACATTGATGCTTGTCCAATAAATTTACCGATGTCATTTTCGTTGCAGTCATTTATTGAAGAGGCGGGAACTAAGTTCGGTTCTTTGGATGTGCTAGGTCACCCACGGAATCATCGCTGTCACTGCTTGCTCCTTCAGGTTTCTTTCTTTTTAAAACTGCAAAATAAAATATTTGAAATAGCAACAACTTCTTCTGGTCCGCAATTCACATTGAAAGCATAAATGCCCTTCAAGACGGCGGCAGGCTCGAGCCCGCGCAAGGACTAGCGTCAACGATATTTTTTATATCAACAGTCCCAGCTATTTCGAGCGGCTTAACCGCCGCGGCTATGCTCGCGCGGTCTCGGGCATCCTCGCCCGAGCACTCTAGAGCGGGCGCGACGACACGCACGCGCCGGAGTCTCAAGCATACGCGAGCCGACTGTGCCGAATCGGCACGGCCGATATTCATTCATACAATTTTCTACTTTAAGCTATGTTAATACGGTCCTATTTTCGATTGAACCATTAAATTGAGCAATTTTCCTTTTGGTTTAAACTGACGACCCTTAAGAATCGGATATCGTGCCTAGAAACGGATCTTTGCGATTTTAAAAACCGATGCAAAATCAGCATTTATAATCAAATCAATTGACGTTATTTTACGGACGGAAAATACGAAAGCTAAACGCAAGTGATACTCACCAAAAAACTTTCTGATGTCCATATTGATTATGTGGTCACAGCAACTATTTAGATGTGATAATAGCGCACAAAACAAACGTAAAAGCGGGCAGTGGCAACGCTAACGCACGAATAAATGACAGACAGACGATAAAACAAAGGCGGCTGTGCGGGGGGCGCGGGCGCCACGCGGTTACATGTTGCTTTGCTTCCCCACTCCCTCTCTCCCGCTTCAACGATAGAGTAGAGCAGAGCGCAGCGTAGTACGGAATATTAAGAGTGGAATTGGTGAATTCATTCGAGTTTCGACGCACGGGAATGAGTGTTCAAGGCTTGAACTTCAAGCAAATCAACTCAAATACTTAGGACTTTGGTTGCATTATATTTGGCAACTTTTTTAGAATCTCTAAGGGGGGGGGGGGGGCAGCTGCCCCTCCCTGCCCCCCCTTGGCGACGACCTTGCTACTTTGTCTTTATTTTGTTGGATAACCCTACTAGAATTTCCAGATGACATGCATTAATTTGAGGTGTTTGGAGTATTTGACAGTTCTAAATTGATTATTCGCAGTTTTTGACGGTTTGACAAGTTAAAAAATTGTTTACGTTTATTAGGCATTACACCCGTATATAAGGTTTATGTCCAACTAAATAATGATAATACCTATCTTACGAGAACAAAAAGAGCTACTGAATTCTTAAATTTCTTTTACTTGGTTGCCAAACGCCCAGGTCAAACTAGAAAAAGAATAATTGTATTTTAATTAAATAGGTACAGTGCAAAAGAACTAGTCAATACAAATAGTAATAGTAACAATGCTACTATAATTTAATGCTGAATGTAATGGTTTTAGTAATCATTTCTAAAGAGACTTTTACAGAACCAGATAGCGCCGTCCTTTTTTGGAAGTATTTCATCTTCAATTAATAAGAAGATAGGCACCATTTTCTTACATTTGCTATACATTTGGTATAGTTATAGGTACAATAAGTTCCATATTTAAAAGCGTGTATGTTTTTTTGACAAATAATCTAACCAAATTTACAAACGATCTAAAAATTGGTTGACTTACCTAATCACACACAAACTACACTGCATGGTTCAGAATATCTGTTAATTTATTTTGTGAGACGAAAAACAAAATGAAACGGGCGGGAATTTTCACTAATTAACAGACGAGGTCTGAGGTTATGTATTTTCTATTTTCTTCTTTTTTCTTTATATTTGTCCTTCACAGTTTACCTAAGCTATGCAGTTCAATTGGACTTTTGACCAATCAAACGAAAATATATTTTATGATTATACTTTAAAAATTTGAAAGCTCGGCGACAAATAGAATATAAAAAAATGAAAATATTACTACCGGCCTCCATTCCTAGAATCTGCTTAGATAAAAAAAAGAGAAAAAATTACATTGTATTATGGATGGGCTCTGGGTACTCGTAATAGGTATAACTATAGGTATAGGTCGATTTATAAATAAGGTGTTACAACATAACTGCTATGCTATGTACCAGCGACCTACAAAGGTAATACTCGTATAACGTATATAGTCCGTTTTGTAATAAATCAGATATATAACTAATGTTATGTAACAGACTACAATCTGATGTTACATAACTTAGTAGTAATTATGGCACCAAACAATTGTTCTCTCGTGGAGCCCTATCAGTTACATAACC
The DNA here is from genome assembly GCA_927349885.1 of Psylliodes chrysocephalus. Classification (NCBI taxonomy): domain Eukaryota; kingdom Metazoa; phylum Arthropoda; class Insecta; order Coleoptera; family Chrysomelidae; genus Psylliodes; species Psylliodes chrysocephalus. Next base: position 86,560,074 of record OV651814.1, read on the forward strand.
GAGAGTAACGTGTTGACTGGGTATCAAGTATGAGTTTTAATTTAAATGAAATAGATCTGATCCTACTTCCTCCCTATGCAGTTTAGGTATTGTGTGAAGAATTAAAGGTTCTCTAGTCTTAGTGGTAAACTGAGCACAAATTTTGCGGTTTTTTACTACACTTTCAATATGTGCTGTCATGGAAGGACAATATACAGATTGTCTAGCTAATATTTTACATTTTGTTAAGCCTTGATGGCCATAATGAATTCTATTCAGAAGTTCATTATACAATGATTTAGGTGTAATAATTCTATTTCTTAGAAATAGATCGTTATGATAATAATTTTCCTCTTTAATCTTACAGAATATTTTTAAGTTTTTTGACAGTGTTAATTTCAGGCCAACCCTTTTTTAGTATCACTTTTAATGAATTTAATTCATCATTTTTAATATTATTTTGAGGTCCACTTACGTTGAAAGATAATGTCACTTGACATATTTGAGACTCTAGATCTAAATCAAGTTTATTTTTTAAACTAGGTTGTTCTGTGCAGCATCTAGACAGTGTATCTGCTATATATAATTCTTTGCCTTTTTTATAGTGGAGATAAAAATCATATTTTTGTAAATTGAATATCATACGTTGGCGTCTAGGTGGTATATTTAATAAGGGTTTACATAAGATGAAGATGAGTGGTTTGTGATCAGTTTCAGTGATAAAGTTAGTACCATAAACATAAGTATGGAATTTTTGACATGTCACCAAGATTCCAACTAGTATTTTTTTCAATTTGTGCATAGTTTCTTTGAGTTAATGTTAGCGCTTTAGATGAATAAGCAACAGGTTGCCCAGATTGAAGCAAGACAGCACCTATTCAGTCTTTTGAACAATCTACAGATATGGTACTTTTTTCTTTAACATTAAAGTGTTTAAGGACTGGTGCGTTTGATATAATTGTTTTAATTTTTTCAAAACACTATCATGTCTTTCGGACAAATGACAAATTATATCATTTTTAATAAGTTCTTTTAATGGAGCAGTTAAATCAGAGATTCTTTATATGTTTAGATAGATAAGTGACCATTCCTAACAGTCTCTGTCTTTTTTATTTTCTGGTTTTTTCATGTTAGTTATTGCTGAAATTTTATCATAATCTATGGTCTGACCAAATTCATTAAAGATAAATCCTAAAAAAATTTTGTTATTTTTCTTTTTTAGTTCAAATACATTAAATAGTTTAAAATCATGTTCTTGTTTTGATGAACCATAGACAATCATGTCATTAATGTATGTTTGTACACCATCCATTTACATTGTTTTGCAATATTTATTATTTTTGTTATGAAATTGGCTATTGGTCCATTTTCACCCTGTTTTCTTCTGAATAAATTGTAATTTATATTTGAAAGATTATTACTTTTGGATTTGAAGTATTTTTCAAAAATTAGATGATCAATTATGTCTTTCTCTTCCTCTGTGAACTTGAATGTGTTTGGATATTTTAAATCCTTCTTCTCCTATTACATGAAGTAGTTGGGCACATTGTATGGGTTCTGCTTTTTTATTTAGTTCAGCTGCCAGCTGATAATTTTTAAATCGCTGGATAAAAAGTCTCCAATTCTCATAAACAATCCCAGACATTTGCAAAGGTGAGATGGGTCACGATTTTTCCATGCTTGTTTGTTTCCTCGATTACTGTTTTTGGTTTAATTTCTTGATTTTTAATGGTTCTCGATGTTGATTTTTTATTTTCTATTAATATTTTTTGTAAAAATTGCTGTTTTACAACTGGATTCGGCACCATGTGATGTGTTAGGTTATAGATGAAACTCGTTCTTTGATGTCAACATTAAGAATGTCTTTATTGATGGGCTCTGGTCATAGACAGCTGAGAGCGCACTATTACCAACCCTAAGTATGGTTCTAGGCATACTTTCATGATACATATATTACAAGAAGTATTACCATTGAAAAATTGTAAACATTTTACAACCGTTTTAATTACCTAATACAATATAAAATCAATATAAAATGAGCCTAACTATTACGAACTTAGTACCGTTGGTTTTACATTTCCTCCGAAAGACGGCATACCTCCCAGAATACCTTGTACTTGAAATATAATAAAAGTAGCTATCTTGTAAATTAGTGTGTCAGACTTTGGGCCACATCAGAATGTTACAGCCATACATATAAGAAACATTTGTATCATAATTATTTTAAAATTTAATAGTACTATTTTTTTGCAGATTCTAAAGGATTTGGAAAACCATTTTAGTTTTTAATAATTCCATTACGAATTCAAAAAACAACTGTATATACTTCTCTAAACAGATGATAATAGAAGACAATTAAATTTGAACAAACATTCGTTGAGGAAATACGAAACAAGGACTGAAAACAATTATTTTGATCCTGAAATACAAGTTTTGGAGCTCTTATTCAAGTTGAGATGTTTTGAAGAGTGTTCATTGGAAATCTTATTCAAGTTGAGAGTGTCATCATTCTTTGGAAGAACATAGGATTTCCATAAAAAATTTTCATTGATAACAAATTTTACATTCTCTCACGCAATACTTTCTTTGTTATGCTATTAAGATTAAAGATACGTAATATATTTATTTCTTATGACAGGTTATGAAAACCTGTAACTGTCTATTTATTTACACCCATGTAACAACCAATTTTAATATTTTCAGGATGAAGATAATTGGCGAAACACTTGGTGATCTTTATTGTTCGTAATTATTTTTGGACGTTTTTAGTTGTTGTATAACACGTTAACTGCCAGGGCGGTCCCAGGGACCGCTAGTAGTCTTTCCGTCTAGGCCATGGCGGTCCTGTGGACCGCCAGGCAATTATTTGTTTAACATGATTTCCAGGCCAGCGGACCGCTCGTATGAGGTATTTTAAAGCATGCATAGGACCGATTGGCTCTGGTGACTGACTGAGACACAAGAGTTTTTCCATTTATTTTTTTTTTCTCTATTTTTGCGATTTTATTTTTTAATACGATGGAAGTAAATTTAAATACGGTAATTTGGTAAAAAAAGTATATTTCTTATAATAATTACTTTTAATGAAATACAAAAGTACACAACTGAACTAAACTAAAGTACCTTTTTTTTTTATTTATGAAAACTATTGAAACAATCTAGGCAAAAATGCGGTTTTTCAATACAGTCAGGGCAAAACGTTACAACTTTTTTGACATGGTTTTTCGGAATCAAACCCTCAGTTTTTTTTTATAACATCCGACACAATACTTTCGGATTTTGTGGGATTGTCCTGGATGGTACTGCAACATCATCTAATTCATCCTCTTCTTGAAAAATCAAAGTCTCAAAAATGCTCTCGCGAAAGTCTGTTATAGACATGGAGGAGTCATTAATTTTTTTAAAAAAATAATGCGAATTAACTACGCTAGTACCAAATAGGACTTCTATAGCCAGCTTCCTGTACCACTTTATGGTCTTCCTCAACGCCGAATTATACGATGCCATTTGATCGGACAAGACTATAGAACTCTTTCCTTTGTTATAGTCTACAACAGCGAGAGGTTTTGTTTTTGTTTCATTTCGAACTTGAATTTCTTGCATAACATCTGTATGCTTGGTTGACAGCAGCAACACGTCTCTTTTGTCACGCCATTTCATTACGCATATTCCCCGTTCATTTTCTCTAGCTACAATTTCACCGCGCTTAAGTTTCTTTTTCGTGACCTCTTTTGGGTTTCCACGCCTGTTAGATCGCAATGTACCTAGAAGGTGTGTCTCTCGATCCAGCAACTTATTTGCCAAATCCATACTAGTGTAATAATTGTCGGTGACCATAGTTCTGCCGCTATCTAATAGGTTTTCAGCAAGGGTCATTACCACATTTGTAGGCACGCTAGCACCTGCATCTTGTTCCTTTCCACAATATATCTTCATGTTATAAGTATACCCTTCTGAACTACAAAGCTTAAATATTTTAACCCCGTATTTATGGGTTTTTAGAGGAATATACTGCTTGAATACAAGACGACCTCGAAAAGGGACTACCGATTCATCTACACAAACTGTACTGCCAGGCGTAAATGCATACTGAAACTTCGCAATGAGCTTGTCAAAAAGTGGCTGGACTTTGAAAAGTCGATCACCTTCTGGGCAACTTTCATTATCGGAAAAATGCCACAGTTGTAACAATAACTCGAAACGATTTCTACTCATAACTTTTGATATATTTTCATTCCAAAAAAGTGGTTTTCTGCTCCAGTAATGTCGGAATGTTGGCATTCGAACAATACCCATATATCCGATTAGCCCCAAAAATTTACGCATTTCTCTTTTATCTGTAGGAGACCAATTATGAAGTCTTGAAAACTGTGGAATATCTTGCGCCTTGCAAATAACCTGCGTTGCGTAAAGGTTAGTTTGCTCCACTATTAGCTCTATAATTTCATTATCCACAAAGAAGGAAAAAAATCATAAGGTGTACCTCCCTGTAACGCAGCTTGTAACTCTGGAAGAATACCTTGTTGTTGGGTGAACTTATTTTGAAAGTTCAAATGATTGCCTTGTGGAGAGGACCAGCCCGGAAATGGATGCACAGGGGCAACATTCTCCTTAGATTCGGAGCTGCTCGATTGCTCCCTAAGATTCGAGCCAATGTTTGGAACCTCTGGAACAGTTTCGGAAACCTACAAAAAACATTACTTAGAGATATATAAAGGATTTCTAAATAAAAAGCTTACCTTTGTGTCATTGTGGTTTGCAGTTTCTGCGGGTGCGTCTGAATCAGGTTCAGACAAGTCACTAGGTGAGTAACTTGGATCATTGACTGAGTCGGATGAACCATATGGATCAGGGACATCACTATCATCAGAGCAATCTAAAATTTAATTAATTTCTATACTCTTAAAAATAAATTAAAAGCCAAAACTCTTACCATCATCGTTATTCGATTTTTGCAGTTTCGCCAATAAAAATAAACGTTTCGTGCGGTCTCGAATACCAGCCATTTTAACCGTAGCGTACCAAACGACTTCCTACGCGACACTAGAATTGCAATAACAGCCGATAATATACGCGCGCGCTGCAATAAACAAATGATGTCGGTGGACCTCCGAGCGGGACCGATCGTGCTTTTGCAGTACACTTGTCTCAGAGGGCCAAAGCGGTCCGTGGGACGGCCAATTTTTTTTGTTTTTAGTTAAAATTAGACAAATTTTAGTAAAAATAAGAGAAGTTTAAGCATTATTAATAAAAATCAACCTGAAACTACAAAAATAACAACTTGGCCCAATAGAAAAAATCACAAATTACAACGCGGCACTTAACGTGATAACCAGTTTGGTCGCAGTTGTATACACAACGTCTGTAAAGATCTTTACAAAAACTAACCACATATTCCTTAGACCAAATTAGACGGTCCTTAAGCAGAGTCGCCGAGAGCCATGGTGGGATACCGGGGCATTTGTATTTTTATAAAAAGTCAAGCAACAAATCAGATCCTTATTAAAATCTTAAAAAAAAAGGTCCTTACCTTCGTAAACAAGGTTCTCCGTTTTGTGGCGAACTTCTAAACAAATAAAACGTCCTCAGAGTTTTATGTGGCAAAACAAACGTATCAAAATTTTAACTAATATAAACCCTTTCAGTGCCAATCAGAATATAGAAGTTGAAAATTTTTTTCGCCGTTAATGTATTTAGGCACAAATAGTGAAAATGTATTTTGAAAAAAATGATATCCCCTCTCCTTTTTAATTGTCTCCCTCGAGGGTCGAAACCAGCCAACTTTGCAAATAATTTCATAATGACAAAAGGAACTACTAAATGTTACTTTTTGTTAAAACAAGGAGCTATTGGAAAATTACGAAAAATGAAATTTCTGAAAGCAGTTTCTGTGTTCATAAAACACAAATGAACCTCTACATTTGTCGCAATAGACTTTTTTTCTTTGCAACCTTACAATTTGTACTTAAGAGTTTTCGTTCAAATCATACTCCATTAAATGGTTAAACCTGTCATATTTTGCGTTTCTCACAGGTGTTTCCATATTGATGTCACTAAAGGCGTTGGCGTCGACTTTTATTTATCTCTGGGGGACCAAACCATGACGCCCGGCTAAAAAATGGGCTTCACCGCCGAACACATATGCTGTTCTCTTACAATGTCTCGTAAATTCCTCCTAATTCCCCCTAATGTACTTGTGCTGGGTAAGTGCTCACCACTCTCATTTTTTTCCGACTACAATGGAGTATAAAAAGGTGAAGTACCTTCTGCTGGTGGGAAATAAAATGCTGGCAACATTTAACACCATTTACTATAGATCCATTTAAAACTTTATGTACAACACTGGCGTACACTTAGTAATTGTGATAAAAACTAACTATAAAAATTCATCACACGCTGGCCTGTATTTCTATTTTACTACTTAGTTTTAAGAAAAATATGTCAACAAGACGTCTAGATGAATGGATGAACCGGTGACGACAAAACGAAGTGATTCTGATAAGAGCTGCTAATGTTCTAACGCTGAAATAAGTGGGTTGAGATAGCGTCGTTTGCGTTGACACGTCTTGCCCATTTATTTTAAAATTAAGTACTCACATGATTCGTGACGTATACTGTGATGCGGATTGCATAAGAATTCAAACATGTTTCAGTGTTGGTTTTAACTCTATAGAGCAAAAAAATTCTTCTATCCAAAACATTTGATGGGTTTTGGCAGAATAAGTACCACATCTTTGAAAAAAACATTTGCTGGAGATTCATCAGTGAATTTAAAACGGTTGGATGGAGGTTTTCTCTTTAAAAATTTAACTTCGTAACCATCAAGAAAAATGTCATCCACCATCACTACGTATTTTATAGCAGAAGACTTAACATTGACAATTTTATAATCGCCTTTCGATGCTTCTTTAACAGGTTTCTCTTCTTCCTCATCAAAAATTAAACTGTCGTCAGATGAATTATCCTCATAATCAACCGCAACTGTTTCTTCATCGGATGATTCGTCTTGAAACACCTTTTTGACTTCGCGTTTTTCCTTGCATTTTTTTTTTTCTTCTAGAAGCATTTTTTCAGGAGTATCAGTCGCTATCATGCATCGTCCTCTTTTTCTCCCTTTGTTGCTACTTTTTCTTGGTGGTGCCAAGGGATAGGATCTTACCATGTCTGCAGTGACTGTTTTTTTGTTTGTCATTTCGGGTCAGTTGTTCCTGTCATTCTCCAGTCACGCTCACGAAAATTTCGTCTTAAAAGATATGTGTCTTTTTCCCAAGTCATACGTGTCTGGTCTGGTCCATGTTTTCGTACGTGGTCCGTATTGTAGTAAGCACATTACGAGCTACTGCTTTTAAATAGACTAAAGTTGGTTGTCGTTGTACGTCGTATTTGTCGCAACATTGTAGAAAAATTTTAGTATAGTCTTTGAACCAACCCAACGGAATTGGTTGTCTGAAAAAAAGCAGTTTGTCGAATTTGATTATGTCCGTCTGAATATTGTGGGTGTATGTCAGTATTTGTTGGTCACTATTAACGTCGCTGCTGCTCAATGGTCTTCCCCCTAATAATTTTGTCAAATCATGGTAATCTAAATTTTAGCAACCCCTTCCAAAAAATATTTAATTTTGTTTTCCGCGTCGTACATTTCGGTAACGGCACCAATTAAATTTGTTTCTTCCCATAGAACCAACTGATTTTGGAAATGTTCTATATAATTCTCTATAGTTGATTCTATGTGATCCACCCAATTTAATTGAAACGTTCCGAAGCACGAATTATCTCTAAAAATGTTGACTAAATTTTCCCGCTCCCCGTGACATTTATTTAGAGCGTTTAATCCGTCTTCTAAATCGCCGAAATTTCTAACAATTTCTAATCTGACTGTTTATTTTTAATTAATTTTGAAAAATGCACAATGTTAGGAATGTAATATTCGTTGAAACCTTGTGTTTTATATAATTATTGCAATATTTATATTGACCAAAAATATAATACAAGGTGGGATTCGCCGAAACCATTCGTTTAATTGCGTGAAAAGACGGATTATACGACTGAAAATAAACGCAATCTTATTCGACCTGCCCGAATGGCGATTGGGCCGTTATATGTGTCTGAACCATTGAGTTATAGCAACGGTAATATTGTATTTCTTTAGCATATTTAAAAATAGTTTTTCGTGCTTATGTCACGTTCCTAACTATGGGTAGAGTGTCATTGTCCCACGACGCAGCCGAAATGTAGTTGAACGAGCTTAACGTGGACGTCGCACAGTGGTTCCTTTTTGCCAAAACGTGGAAAAAATTATTTTATGGCCGAATACTGCAGAAAAACCATCAAAAATAATTCTTTGTAACTTTTAATAAAATGTCAAAACTATTTAACAATAGAAAAGATTTTTTGTGGGTTTTAATTATACGTATTTTGTTTGCGGTTCAACTGGACAATTTTGTTATGTTAGGATATCATTCATTTTATAGTAAAACTTAATAATGCATAAAGAATAAGTTCAACGGACAATCCCTCAGAAGGTAACGGTATAGGCGTAGACTCGAATTTCGCCACTTTTTAGAAGAATAGGTTAGTTGAAAGATACCAGAAAGTCAAAAGGAGTAAGACAACTGTAATATTCAAATTCACTTTTTTTACATTTAACCAACATTTTCGGGGCAAATGACCAACAATAATATAGATACATATAAATTTATTCACATCTATAAAAGTAACAAATTAACCAAAAATTAATTATAAATATGCAAAATTACCTATTTAAACCTACTCTGAATCTGAACTGTCAGAAACGGTTTGGCTTTTATTAATTTTGGGGGATTCAAGCAACTCAAGGGCCTGCGGTGAAAGAGCTTTGTTGCCTTTGCGGGGAAATTTTCGCAAACTAGATATATATGGATCTGAAGAAACAAGGAGGCGGTTAAAGATGTCCTCTAAACTGTTTTTCCTTGAAGATTTTCTCGAAAAATGTTCGCGAAACTTCTTTATATCTTTATTTCTCGCCTCCTGTGCTTCTTCAGATAGCTGACCTATAGGTATCAAGAAATGTTGAATGATTTCTGCACCATGAATCAATACCTTATGTAATGTGGTGGGCATAGGATACCATGGGTATAATCGAACAAACAATTGAGCTGTGTCTAAGCAAAAAGTTTTAAATTTATCAGCATTTATATCATAACCGGACGATAAAGTCTGTAAAATTATATGAAATTTTTTAATTAAACGCAGATCAACTTTTGTAATTTTTGAAACAATTTCTGCGTTATCGAAAAACCTTCTCGCAGTATTCCCATCATTGGAACTTCCAAATCCTGGCTTAGGTTTATCGACAATCAAACCTAAGCTTGAAAGCAACAATGCCTGAATTCGTTTTTTTGTCTCGGCCACAGATTGCTTGTCTTCAGGGCTTCTAGCCTGCCATTTTTGAATGTCCATTTTATAAGCCACGTGCAATAGGTTTTCAAAAAAACGAATCCAGGCATGTAACGTGGATAGTCCATATGCTAAATGAGTAGCAACAATAGGTCTAGTAACAACTTGGCCTATGTCATTAAAATCTTTGGAAGATGCCCCACAAAGATAACATGTTTGGGAGGACTTATTGGCAGTTAGAGCATTTGCTACCTTTAGGTCGATCATGGTAAAGTGCATTTCAAAATTTACTCAGTATACTTTATTGTTTAAATAATGCAGAAAAGGTAAAAGTTTTGAAATCTGTGAGTCGATGCACTTTTTTTCTTGCACGGTTAGCTCAGTGGTTTCTTTTTTGAACAACAGTTTTATTGGTCGACAAAATCTAGGGGAGGATGTTCTTAAATTTTGCCAAATTATTATTTCGCTTTCATTATTTTTTATATAAAGCCTTATGGGAACTAAAGATACTAAAAAAACACTAGCATCTGACCAGTTTTCAGATTCAAATTTTTGTTTGTATTCCGATTGTCCTGACGAACCATCACACCCCCACTTACATACTAAAAATATTTCTATTTCCACACTTTTAATATCTAAGCTACGTAGAACTTCTTGTTGAAGAATCAGCAACCTTTTACCTGTGTGATCCAACAGTGACTGCAATGAGACCTCCACTTCAATGTCAGAATTTACAACAATTTTTGCTGGGTAGCATTCTTTTTTTGCTTGAAGAACTTTTTTATACGAGGGATATATATCACAGCTTTTTTCTCTAGTTTGTTGTCTAATTAAATTATATTGATTTTTGCTTAATTTAGCTTCAATAATAAGAGATAAAGCTTCAACGTTACTTAATTTGGATGCTGAATTTTTGGTTTCGTCTAGTGCTTTGCGATATTTCTTTGTCTTTATATCAATATTCGTGATATCTCTAATTATTTTGTAAGCATCTATATTTCCCTCCGCTCTAAACTTCATTTGAGTGGCGTATGCCAGTTCTTGCACGCTGCTACTACACCGCAAATCCGAAGTTTTTAGCCTTTTTGATCTTTCACTACAACTATTAAAATCGGATTTTGGTCGACCAGTAGATCGTTTTAATGTCCGTTTTTTGAAAATTTTATGCTTTGGTTGAGCCAATTTGAATATTTTTTGAGAAATAACACTTTCTTTCGACCGACTTTAAGCCATCTGGATTTTAGACAAGAAATATACCGAGACAAGTTTTTCTTTTCATCATCAGGAAAGGTATCACGACCTGTTTTTTCTAAGATGCTTAACTCGAGCCTTTTCAGTTTTGTGTCCAAACTTTTTTCGGGGAAGCTTTGAAATGTTTGAAACAATTCGCCGTAAGTCAACCGAATACAGTTATCTTCCAAATCTAAAAACAAACACATTTCTAAATTTATTGATTTCCAAACTTCACCTTCTTTTAAAATAAATTACAGTGGTGACCAAAAGTACAGAAACTACCTAAAATATAATAAAATGTGATCCTGCCCCTGCACCAATTAATGGATATCTAATTGTGCATTCAAACACCTCATTCCTTTTCTCAGCGGTTTCAGCGGTTTTTTTTTTTTTTTTTCATATAAAGTGCCTTTTTGTCACGTTTAACAAAGACTATGAAAAACACTTTTTTCCGTGTGGTTTTAGTTATAAATGACTGGTACCATTCGTACGAGCCGTAAAAATTATAAATTAGAAAATATTTGAGGGTATTCCAGATATAAAATTTTGAATATGGAAAAAATGACCATTTACAGAAATCATGCACTATAAAATTGAAAAAAATCGCCAAAACACGTCAACTGAGAAAAGAACTAAAGTTCTTAAAGGCATCATTATATCTCTAATAATTGGCACAGGACCAAAGTGTTATACAATTTTAGGTGGTTTCCATACTTTTGGTCAACACTGTAGAAAGCAATAAGGATTAGATAATTATGAAAATTCATGGCAGGCTGGCATCTGTCAGAAAATTGAATATTGGGAAATGTACGGTTGGACAAAACAGTTACAGGAAACAAGAAAAGGACAAACCAGAAAAATTCTTACACTACCAGGTACATAAACATCCAGGTAGAAAAATATTAATTACAAAAAAAGTTGCAAAAAGTTGTAAAATTTAATTACATGCACATTTAGGTATTACACTAGTTTCTTAAATAATAATATTTAAAAGGTGGGAAATGAACGGAACATAAACAAAAACAATTTTAAATCTTGGTAAAAAGAAAAGGTGATCAAAAAAAATTTCAATGTATTTAAAAACGTAAAAAAAATAAGAAGGAAACACTTCGGTATATTCTTATTATGCTAATTGAAAATACATACCTTCATTAATAATGTCCATAACCGAAAACTGTTAATTTTTGCACACCTTTACCAAAAAAACAATTAACAATTCTTTAGAATTTTAACTGAATTAACATGTCCACCTCAATGCAACCAAAAAACTGTTTGTTTGACGTTTCACTGTGTCAAGACAACAAGCACCAAATTTTTGTTTCCATGGCCAGCTTATCAACTATTGTGTTTACTTTGAAATAAACCATGTTTTTTATGCAAATTGGTGAAGTTGCATTCTTGATTTTTTTCCCTGTTTTTTTCAAAAAGAACCACTTTGCGTCGTCGGCGATTATATCATGTAAGGTAGATATGGCCTTCGTCCGCCGTCATACGTGCTACTGCTTTTAAATAGACTAAAGTTGGTTGTCTTTGTACGTCGTATTTGTCGCAACATTGTAGGAAAAATTTAGTATAGTCTTTGAACCAACCCAACGGAATTGGTTGTCTGAAAAAAAGGAGTTTGTCGAATTTGATTATGTCCGTCTGAATATTGTGGGTGTATGTCAGTATTTGTTGGTCACTATTAACGTCGCTGCTGCTCAATGGTCTTCCCCCTAATAATTTTAACAAACGATGGTAATCTAAATTTTTAGTAACCCTTTCCAAAAAGTATTTAATTTTGTTCTCCGCGTCGTACATTTCGGTAACGGCTCCAATTAAATGGGTTTCTTCCCATAGAACCAACTGATTTTAGAAGTGTTCTATATAACTCTCTATAGTTGATCCTATGTGATCCGCAATATTTAATTGAAACGTACCAAAGCACGAATTATCTCTAAAAATGTTGAATAAATGTTCCCGCGCCCCGTGACGATTATTAGAGCGTTTAATCCGTCTTCTAAATCGCCGAAATTTCTAACAATTTCTAATCTGATTTTGAAAAATGCACAATGTTAGGAATGTAATATTCGTTGAATCCCTTGCGTTTTATATAATTATTGCAATATTTATATTGCCCAAAAATATAATGCAAGGTGGGATTCGCCGAATCCATTCGTTTATTGGCGTGAAAAGACGGATTATACGACTGAAAATAAACGCAATATTTTTCGGCCTGCCCGAATGGCAATAATTGGGCCGTCATATGTGTCGGAACCATTAAGTTATAGCAACGGTAATATTGTATTTCTTTAGCATATTTAAAAATAGTTTTTCGTGCTTGTGTCGCGTTTGACACCAGTTTTTATTGTGGCTGGAACAATTGTCAGCCCAGAGAACAACGTTTTTGCAGTCACGTGAGCTTTCAAGAAATGTGTCATAGGTACTAACTGTGTCTTCCTTTTTTTTACCAGAAGTAGCTTCGTGCCAAAGTACAGCAAGTGGTTTATTTTTGCTTGTTAACTTCCCAAGTAGTACAAAGGACTGATTAATCAATGAGTCTTGGAGTAAAAATAACCTGTTTAAACATGTCTAACTGAAACAGCATGATAACTTTCTGTAAATCAACAGAGCAGTAGACTGTAGTTTCATCAGTTAGCTGCTTCGTACAATCTTTTTTTTACTCATCTCGAGATTCTCGTACAAACTTATTATGCTCTTTCCAAGAAATACATCCATCACATGTATTGATTATGTTATCCTTGGTATGGGTCTTGTCATGGAGATCAAAAGCCTCACATTTTTCGCATTGCTCATGACCTAATTTGGTAAATGATATTTTCATATCGTTAGTTACTACAGATCTATAAAATTCGTACGAAATTTGTAAATCTGGAAATTTTTCTAAAAAGTCTTTATACATATTAGTAATAGTTATGTCACTGGGTAGGTGTAACTTATTAGGTGCGTGTTCTCTTCGATAATGAGATACACTAAGAGAAAAGAACTTTATATGCTGCACAATAATATTCTTATCAATTGGATTTTTTCTTTTCCAAGTTCCTCGATTATCTTTTGGAGGGCTTGATAAATTTCTAAGAATTCTATCATTATTGCACGCATATCCTAGAGTGCATAGAAAAAAATTCTTGCAGACTTTTTCACCAAAATAGTCTTTTAAATAAAAATTTCTGTGAATATTTTTCTAATATTGTAAAAATTGTTTTTGTTGTTCAAAATTTTTTCGCCAATATTTTTCGTTAATTATTAGTCTTCTCTCCTGACTAAATTTCATAAAACATTTGTCTCTGCACTTGGAAACAGGTTTTATTTGATGCAGTTTTAATTTATTGTTATGAAGAAATTTCTTTCGTTCTGTTGGAGAAAACTTATATTTTTTTCTTAATATTTCTTTTCCTCGTTTTGTAGTAGCAAATTCAGCTATAGCGAATACTTCTTTTCTGGTAGGTGACAGATTAGTTTCTTCTTCTGCTATGTCTATCCTATTTGTTTCTAGTTTCTCAGATTCCTCATCGTTGAATCCCTTGTGTTTTATATAATTATTGCAATATTTATATTGACCAAAAATATAATACAAGGTGGGATTCGCCGAAACCATTCGTTTAATGGCGTGAAAAAACGGATTATACGACTGAAAATAAACGCAATCTTTTTCGGCCTGCCCGAACGGCAATTGGGCCGTCATATGTGTCGGAACCATTGAGTTATAGCAACGGTAATATTGTATTTCTTTAGCATATTTAAAAACAGTTTTTCGTGCTTGTGTCGCGTTTGTAATTATTGGTAGATTTTCAAGTCCCACGACGCAGCCGAAATGTAGTTGAACGAGCTTAACGTGAACGTCGTCGGCGATTATATCATGTAAGGTAGATGACCTTCGTCCGCCGTCGCAATAATTCCGTGTTTGGCTCTGAAAATGTTAAAAATTTTAAAAATATATCTGAGACAGACAGATTACAAAAATTTATTGTCGAAGAGAATCATGTAGAATAACAATACAAATAAAATAGAGGTACAAAATAAAAGGTATAAAATAAAATATTCAGTTAGACATTTATTGTTAAAATAAATGAGGGGCCTAGTATCAAAACCGGCAATATCCCACTTTCATAGTTTAGAGATATTTACGAATAACTACTGCTGCCTTATTATTTATGCTAGATAGTTGGAGATTATTGAAAACGGTAGTTTACTCGATTCTGAACAATAACTAATAGTTCTGTTACTTAGAACCGACAAGGTTTTTCCAAAATATAATACAAAAATATGGAGATTGCCGGTTTTGTTCCTAGAGGTAGGACATTGCCGGTTTTGATACCGAAATGTATAAATAGACCCGAGAAAAAAAGGCAATGAAAGACGAAGTGAATGCTAAACTAAAACTGTATTTTTCTTTAGGTAACAACATAGTAGAAAATAATATCAAAAATTAAACCAATACAGATGGAATCTCTGCAATGAATTCGCAAGAGGGTTCATCATCAACAAGTTGATTAGCTTCTCTGTCTTGGGTTTCCTCCGACTCTTCAGGATTTTCTGTGAGACTCTCCAACATTTCCTCGCTGGGAACGATATCATTATAAAACATCAGTTCATCTAGATCTCTCCACTTTTTGCCAAAGTGTTTGGTCGGCAATTTGTTCACGTCATTTAACTTCAGACTGTTGACCTGAGGCAGGCCGGCGTTGATTAGATCTGGTTTAATCATGCCAATTGGTTTTCCTTTTTTTATGAATCCCTTAAAGGTTTGCAAGTCGCTCCTATAATGGACTTCACCTCTTATTAAAATATTTCCAGACTGGCATCTCTTCAGATAAAATCGTTTCGTATTTTTAAATTGGAAGTGCCATAATCCTGGGGGTTTCAGTACCTCTTTAACGCTTTTTTTCCAGTCGTAAACAGTACAGTCTGTACCTAAACGAATGGGAGTCGCAATTTTTGAAAAGATTTCAATATAGGTGTCAGGTTTGGTTATTACTTCCAGTTTTTTAATGTTCTTTTCGATGTGACCAAACACTCTGTCTGCTGGAAGAAAGGAATGCCCCACTACGGGAAAGATGACTTCCAAATTCTTAATATTTAACGGGGCATAATTTGCTAGCCATTTGGAGCACATCCCTATAAGAGTGCTATTCTTGTTTTGGCCGCTACATCCATCTGCCATAAGCCTAACCGTGGTATGGTGAGGGCCAAACTCAATTTTTTTCAGTCTATCATATACAGCTGATGAAACCTCATTGGAACTTTTTGCGAACTCATTTTCGGTCCAGTAGTACGAAAAAACATTTTCTGGATTAAGCTTGGATTTTGATGTACCTTCTACAATCGTAAAGTTGTAGAGGTACAACTGCCTTGAATAATAGGCTGTTTGGTCTGGCACCTTTGGTAGAACTAAGTTCTTCTCGCAATCGAAAGATATGGTTACCATATCATCTCTAGCTTCTTTAAGTAGATTGAAAAAAGCATCTGCTCTCAGTTTGTGAATTTTTTTGTCTGTTGAAAGCTTTTTCTTTTCTTCTTCATCTTCGCAACGTTTGATTCTTTCAGCCAATTCAAGGCACGTGGAACACACGTCAGTTCGCGGTGTTGTGAAACTCAAATTATACTTTGTGTTGAAAATTGTTCGAAAATACGACAATTTTACTTTTTCTTCTGGACTGCACTGCTGATCATACATGGTGTGCATTTTTTGTATCGATAAATCTGAAGGAAGGTATAGTCTTTTTGTACTGGAGCGGCAATAGTGTGATTCAATGCACTTGAAACTATTGATGAACTGTTGAACCGCCGCTGGTTTGTCTTCGTATTTAGGAGTTTTTCGATCTCCACCTCTTTTTTCTATTGGTGCTTGACCACTGGAAGTAAAACTCTTCATGACGTGGCTCACACGATGTTTTGTAATATCAAGTATGTTTAAAAAAGTCGACTGGCATACGGGAACGTTCGCTTTTGAGGAATAATTTCTCACAAAACATTTTACATGGGTAACTTTGGCTTCTCGTGTTGCATTTTTCGGACGGCGACGTTTGCACACATCAACAGAGCAATGCTTTAGAATGAACGAGTCTTGACAAAACCGTTAATGTCTACACTATTAATTTCATTTTGTGCATTTTCGAGAATTTCGTCATGTTTTCCTGTCTGCCTGTTTCCTTCTATTTCAATTTCATTGGTATAGTAAATATTTTCACAATTGGCGTTTTCTATTTCTGTGATTTTATTTCTCCATGGCAAAAATAACAAAACTTGTTCACGATAGTAATTGGTTGGATCTTGAGCTAGTTTCTAACGTCTGTATCTGATTATAGTTGATTTTTGCCTAGTTTGATATTCTGCACTTGGATTGTCTTCGTTGTCGTGATTTAACTTTTTCTTGAAATGCATACACACAAAATCTACTAGAAAAGTGTTTTCCATTGTTGCTGAATGGTTGCTGTATTTTGCGAGTATATTTTCCACAAATATATGTCGAGTTTTTGTCTAATGTACCAAGTTCCTATGTCGTTTTCAACAACATTTCTCGTTCGTTTATGGGGCTTGTATTCATAAAAAATGACTACTTTTCGTTAATGGCAATGATATAACATGATACGATGCTTCTTGAGCAGACATTAAGTTACTGTTTAAAACCATATTGGCAATTTTTCGAAATTTATCTTTGATGTTTTTGCTTTCCGTATTCGTATCAGAGGCAGCATCTCTAAGTAATGTTGATAAGTCAGCATCTACCTTGCCGACGTAGTTAATGATATAGGAAGCAACACCGTATTCTTCTAATACAAATTGAACATCGATATTCGATTCGAACAGGTGCAATATATTTTTGTTGTAGCTATTTATACCTACTTCTAAACTGCTTCTTTTTAAAAATATCTACTCTTTTCAGAGAGCTTCTTAATGCGTTTCAATTAATTTCAACTTGTCTAAAACTTCCTGAAAACTTAATTGTTCTTGTTTTTTTGTAAAAGTAGTTCATTAGTTTTCTAATTTTCATTAATTTTTCTCGCATCTCTACAGACTTTTCGATATCGTTCAATGGTGTTAATATCATTGTTCTTGGCGTAACGGGCAATGGAAAATTAAATCTACACTTTTGTTCATTTTTGGTCATATAAGGGTCGTTTTCGTCATAATGACATGTTATGTATGTATCAATAAAGGAAATACATTCTTCGATACTATCTGGGTTTGATGGATCATATTTTGGTGCATTTTTCAGCGACAAAAAAATGTGTTCGTGAGACGATCATCTGATTAGAAATTCCACTCTCTCGTAACTGTCTTCCACCAAATAATTTCCAAAAATGTTATCCTTTTGTTTCAATAATAACATAAATTTGTTAACTTTGTAGTCAAAATGGCGTGCGCAAGTTACTTGGTCATTTCGAATTAGTTCACTTTTTTCATGATCATCTAAATTTAAGGCTTCTTCCAACGATATGATTTCACTGCGATTTGATTTAATCAATGTTTTTATTAATTTTGGCCATCACGATTCGGCAGCAGTTAGTGTTAAGAATAATATCGGTTTTCCCAATTGTCTAATCATCGCCATTAAATCTGGTTTCTTACTTTCCCAGAAAGAAGGAGATCTCACTTGTTTGAGAATTTTGTAACCTACATCGAATTTTACTAAATTGTTTACGAACTCTTGTGTTTAAAACATTGGCGACACTAAGATTATTTGTTTGTGTTTTTCGTAAACATATATTCACACTTGTAATGCAACTCTGTTCTAATTTTTTGTTTGCCATATATAATATTCTAGTAAGTACACACGATCTGCGATCTCTACGTCTACTCTATGATTTGGTTTGATCACTATATGTAATAAATTTCGGCACATTTAATTTATGTCCCCCAAAAATCTTTGGAAAGCATAATTCGTCAATGTCTTCTATCATATGCAATCGAACAGGTGTTTTTCCTTGCCCAGGTGCAACAATTTTTACTTGATCTATCAATTCTTTGTTTTGGTCAATTAACATTACCCCATCATTCGTGTCTTCTTCAAGATCAGATTCAGAATTTATACTTTTGTTATCGTTCAAAATATTTTTCTCCTCAATATTATCATTATCGTAGTTTTTTACATCACCTTTGTCCACAATTAAATCGACTTGTTCATTAAATTTATGTTCGTATCTTTGAAAATAAGTCGAATCAATATTAATATCGTATTTTTTGTATAATGGCGTTCCAATTAAACTACGGCTGGGCGAATTGATTCAAACATGTAATGCGTAGAGTGAAGCATGTGTCATTTCAATTTAATTTGAAGTGGTAGCCCTTGTAACATATCGTTAATTTCAATTGGTATATTTACAACGCTACCTTTTATTGCTAATTGTGGATTCAAAGCAAATGTTTTCAGTGGTCGTATTTGCATAAAATTAATATAAGGAGCTCCCATTCTTTCTTCAAGGGCTGTCATTATTTTCAAACAGTTTGGAATATCAATTAATTTTAATCTATTTCTAGCTAATTTTGGTATTTCACCTTTATATACAGAATTTTGACAGGTTTTACATATGTACGCAAAGTCACAATTAAAAATTTTATCATGAAAATCGTCTGAATATTTTGGTCGAACCATGTTTTCCAGGTATTTTACAACGGAATGAGAGAAAAATAATCCTTTGCAGCAATAACATATCAAGTCAGGCAAAATTGCCTTAAATAAATGTTGGCCGCACTTGACTGACTTCTTATCAGGGAATTATAGTTTAACTCTCTTTGTTTGAATAGGTCCAATTTTATTTTGCTTGGCTATTTTATCTCTAATTTTTTCTTTTTGTCGATATTCTTCATCTTCTCTTATTTTCCTCATTAATTGTCTATTGCCTTCGCGCTTGTGTTCTTTGTACAGGGTGTCCGCCGGGAAGGTATACTACTTTGTTTATAATTTTTGATTAAATGAAAGAGAATGGATCTTATATTGATAAATGTTTTATTTAATGTCGGCAATTATGCATGGAATACAATATCAGATAAATATCCGCCTCTGTTAGCCTCACAAATGCGAGCCCTTTTGAGCACATTTTTCATTACATTTTCACACATTTCACGAGGTATTTCATTAATTTCATCACGAATATTTTGTTTGAGTTGCTCAAGCGTTTCTGGTTTGTTTGCATAAACCTTGCTTTTCAGATATCCCCACAAAAAGAAGTCCGGAGCAGTCAAATCAGGCGACCGTGGAGGCCAATCAACATCACCATTTCTTGAAATAAGTTGTTGTAGAAAGAGATCTCGCAGTAATTCCATTGTAATCCTGGCTGTATGCGATGTGGCACCGTCTTGTTGATACCACATGTTATTCAAGCCCAAAGCATGCAGTTGTGGCGTTAAAAAGTTTTCAATCATATCACGATATCGCTCCCCATTCACAGTTACCGTTACGCCGTTTTCATTTTCAAAGAAGTAAGGTCCAATGATTCCTCCTGGCCAAATTGCACACCAGACTGTCACTTTTAATGGATACAAAGGTGACTGATGAATAGTTTGAGGGTTTTCCATTGCCCAGAACCGACTATTTTGTTTATTCACAAATCCATTCAAATGAAAATGTGCCTTGTCACTCATTATAATTTTTTCATGAAAATCAGGGTTGTCATGGGCGAGCTGTAACATCCTATTGACATATCTTCGGCGGCGTAAATGGTCTTGTGGAAGAAGCTCTTGTGTCAACTGAATCTTATGTGGAAACAAATGCAAATCCTTGTGCAAAATTGTGGCCAAAGTTGTTCTTTGAAGACCAAGCTCCTGAGCACGGCGTCGAATTGAGGTTGATGGATTGTTTTGAACACTTTCTTGAGCAGCAGTAATGTTTTCAGCCGATCTTGCAATACGTTGTGGTCCATGCTTGGGCCTATCACCTACAGACCCTCTTTCTTCGAAATCATTCACTACACGATAAATAGTGCGTTTTGTTGGCACGTTGTTTCTCCCAAAAATTTCACGTAACTTTCTCATCGTCACAGTAATTGATGATTGATTTTGATAAAATGTTTTAACGATTAAAACACGTTGGTTTATCGAATATTTTTTCATAATAAATTTGCCACGTAACTACTTCACGACTGCCAAATATGAACTGTCAAGACTAATGTTTACCAAAATGGCGACAAAACAAAGTAATATACCTTCCCGGCGGACACCCTGTATTTGTCATCTCTTATTTTCTTCATCGATTCTTTATTACTCAAACTCTTGCGTTCTTGGTACATCTCGTCTTCTCTTATTTATTGCCTTGATTCTTTGCTCAAGCACTCGCGCTCTTTATACGTTTTGTCTTCCCTTATTTTCTTTGATTCTTTTTTACTCAAGCGGTCGCAGGTTTTGTACATGTCGTCTTCTCTTAATTTTTGCGTTAATTTTCTATTATTCAATCGTTGGCGTTTTTTACACATGTCGTCTTGTCTGATAATTCTTTTATATTCTTTATTTTTCAAACGTTCATCTTTTTGAAATTCCTCATTTTTGCGTTTAATTTCAATGTATTTCTTTTTTGATTTGTAACAACAATATGTAAATAATGACGACGAAACAGTAAAATAATTGAAAATTAATATAATAAATGCAATATAAAATTACGTTTGGTCTTGATGATGTTCTAGAATAATTTCTTCTAGATATCATGAAAAAAGTGAAATTTCTTCACATTTGTAGATTTCCCAAGGTAAAAGTCTGTGATTTTCACTTTATTTTATTTGTCTATTTTCACTTTATATTATCTTTTACTATTTTCACTACATTTTACTTTTTAACACTATATAGTCTATATACAAATTACGATCGAAAAAAATCACGTGAAAATTCCTCAATTTATAGAGTTCCCGAGGTAAGATTTTGTGATTTTCACTTTATACAGGGTGATTCACATAAGAACCGACATAGAGCAGGGGCATATAGGGGGTCTCAAAATATGGCAATTTAACGCAACTTACCTCTATACCAAGTTGCTTCCCTAAGGAGTTATAGGCTTTGAAAGTGAAGTTATAAATTTTGAAAAAAAACAATATCTCCGTTATTCTTGAACTTAAAGCAACCAAATTTGGTACACTTTGTGGATGTATTTAGGGCGTTACTTGACAGTAACTAGAGGTTAATTGAAATTTGTAAAGGGGGTATACTGGGTGGCGCACCATTAATGTTCAACAGAATTTTGTTAACCCTTGATGGATTTTAAAAATCTTTGCTTTGTTTTGTGGGCAATTCAATTCTTAAACTTTTCTTACTCTAGTAATTTTTCGAAAAAACTCATCATTTTCATCAAAAACTCGAATAACTTAAAACGCGCGCTCTAGTTCAGCGAAAATTCAAAAGTTGGCTATGAAAATAAACGTCAAACAAGAAAGTAGGTCATTTAAACCTTTCGGTCACTATTTTAATTGGGTGGAGTAAAAAATCTAAAACTTTACTAGTGGGAAACTAATTTTTTTTGCAATTTTTTGACATAATCCATAAAGGGTTATCTACCCTCGTTCAGGGGTGGCAATACGTCGTCAATTGACGACATCGTGACTAAACGGTAATAAAACAGTGAAAATTGAAATTAAATTTTAATAACCTTAGGAATTATGGAAACTTATAAAACAATTAGAACTCTTATTTAAACATAAATGTACTTTACATTTGTTGCACAAAATACGTGACTGTTTTTTGCACCCTGGATTTTTGCACCTCATCGCAGACTTTTTATCTTCGTGGATTGGCCAATGGTTCTGTCCATCATACCGCACTTCCCGTATTGGACGCACTTCCTGAGTCCCCCTTGAAAATGTAGGTACTGTGGGTGTTGATTCACGAGATGGCCTGCCTCGTTTGCGAGAAGTGGTTTTGTCGGCTAATATAAGCGCTTCAGCTATATAAGCCCTGAAGTGAAGAAGATCTAATACATCTCTTTTTGGTATCCCCAATTGAATCGCTTTCTCTTTGTACTCTAGCCAGGCATTCGTACAAGCTATGTCCAACGCATGAGTGAATAAGCGTAATGTCCATTTTTTAGACCTTATGAAAGTCCTATATATTTGTATTAGAAAATCCATTTTATCTACACCCCCCATGCAAGCATTATAGACTTTAACTACTTCTGGTCGCGAAACGTAAACGTACTCTTTCTTATTTTTGTCCCATCGCTTACATTTATCGGCGTCGCCAATGCCCATAAATGTTGACGCCATGTGAAGTGGTTTATTGTCAAACCACTTTGTCATTATCACCTCACCATCTTGTGAAATAAGCTCTTCCATTTCACCTCTCCCCTTTTTTTTTTCATAACTTTATCATCCTGGAATGGAGGATGCTTGAATCTATCCACTCTTGCTGTACAAGTAGCATAAATTCCTTGGTTTCTGAGGTGTTGTAATAAATTATAATTTGAAAAATAATTGTCAAAAATAAGCTGCACATTTTTTTCAGTAATTCTTTGACTTAATTTTGAAACTACTGCTGCAGCTAAGCCAAAAACTCCCTTTTCCATTTCATCAAGCTCTGTTGTAGTGCCTTGATATATAATAAAGTCAAATAAAATACCACTTCTTCCACAAAGGGCAAATATTTTAATACCCCAAGGATTGGGTTTATTTTTGATGTATTGTTTTACATTCAAACGTCCCTTGAATGGAACCATTTGCTCGTCTACGCAGAGCTCCTTCTCCAAGGGAAGGGAAAGGCATGTAGCTCTTATTCGATTATATAATGGCCTTACTTTCCAAAAACGATCAGTTTGGCCTTCTTCTTTGGCATTGGTGTCGACAAAATGAAGGCTTTGCCTCAATTTGAAAAACCGATTCAGTGACATATTATCAGCTATAATTGGAATTCGTATGGAGTGCTTTGTGCTCCAGTAACATCGAATCCTTGGGTAATGCAAATTTCCCATAATAATATGAATACCAACCATAGTTTTCATCTCCTGTATGTCTGTGGGAGTAAATCTTTGGAGCTGTTGTGCAGCATATAGATTGGTATATTCAGCCATCTCCTCAAACAACTGGTCACTAAAATATTTAGTAAAAAAAACATTGGACTCTGTAACTCAACAACATCTTCTGCTTTTCGTTGAAACCACCTGATGACTGGAGTTATAAATTTGACTCCTGTTCTCCAGCCAATGTTTTCTTTAGGGGTCACCGCAATTCTTGCAATGAAGTCTTTTTTTGTCTCTTTTTTATCAGTGGAAGTTGAGCTTGTACTTGGTCCAGGCTGAGGTTCGGTAGACATTTTAGTGCTTTCCACCACCTCTTCTTCGGAATCTAGGATTTTATAAAAAAATTATTCATACTGTACTCACTATAAATTCGAAAATACATACGTTCATCATC
The DNA here is from genome assembly GCA_927349885.1 of Psylliodes chrysocephalus. Taxonomy (NCBI): domain Eukaryota; kingdom Metazoa; phylum Arthropoda; class Insecta; order Coleoptera; family Chrysomelidae; genus Psylliodes; species Psylliodes chrysocephalus. Next base: position 86,583,989 of record OV651814.1, read on the forward strand.
AATACCATCGTCATCAGATACTGACTCAGGCTCAGAATATTCATCTATTCCGGCAACTTCTTCTTCACCACTCAGGTCTTCGATATCCGAATGTTTTTCAGCCAGCTGTAATAACTCTTCATAGGTCAACGACCTCTTATAGTTCATTTTTTACGATAAACTGCAAAGTTATTTATGCATTTATTGACAATTTAGAATTATTTTGGGTTATGTTACCTTGCTTGTCTGTATCCTTATAGTCACACTGTCGTCAATTGACTACACCCAAATTTGGAAAAATATTCTTCACTTATAGGGTTACAAGCTGGAATTTGATTTATTTCACACAAAACTAGACACTGTTGTCAACACGATCCGACACTATCTGTTGTCAAACACAAAACCTGGCGAAAGTAGAACGAACTTCAAATGAACACTAAACAGTGCGCATTATTATATCACCAGAAACCTGTAAATTTTTTTTTTGTATTTTACGATCACGCCACTAGATGGTATCAACGTACTCGCATTCGGTACTAAATGGTGTATTTAATCGACGACAGCCTGACTAAATGGTATTGACAAACATTTATATGCTATACTGGATGTTGAAATTGGGTGTCGTCAATTGACGACGCGGTGACCGAAAGGGTTAATGTGATCAGTAGGAATTGGCTGGCAAATTATTATTTAGATACGTAACAAAATAACTTAAAGTAAGTACAGATACTGAAATGTGAAAAACTGGGATTAACAACTAACCAAAATAAACACAAAAAACTTAAACAACAACCAGAACAAACAATTGTTTATCGATAAATTAAAGAAATTGTTCAAAATGATCGCCGTTTTCTCTTACGCATAAATTTATTCTTCTTCGAAAATTAAAATCCACCCTATCTAATAACTGTTGATTATTCCTAATAGATGTGCATTTATGAATAATGCGATTCCATAATTCTTCTTGAGACGCAACGGGCGAAGAATACACAAATTCTTTCAACGTTCCCCACAGAAAGAAGTCACATTTGTTCAGGTCAGGTGATCTTGGGGGCCAACGTTGTGGGCAATTATTTCCTCTTCCTATCCATCTATTGGGATACTGGTGGTTTAAAAAATTTCTTACGTTCATACTAAAATGAGGCGGTGCTCCATCGTGCATAAACCAATGTTGCAACCTTAGTTGTAAAGGTACCTCGTCAAGTAGATACGGAAGGGTGTTTTGTAGAAATTCTAAATAATTTTCACCATTCAGCCGATTCGGTAAAACAACAGGACCAATTAAATATCGATCAATAATTCCCATCCAAACAATAATTTTGAATTCACGTTGGAAACGCCGAGGAGTTATTGCATGTGGGTTTACGTCAGAATACTCATGATAGTTATGGAGATTTGTGATACCTCTGCGAGTGAAAGTCGCCTCATCCGTAAAAAGAATTTTCTTTTGGAAGTTATTATCTTGGTGTAGAATAAACTGACAAAAATTGACACGTTGAACCAAATCTCCGGGTAAAAGTTCTTGGACTTTTTGTACATGATAAGGGTGTAGTAGATTGCGACGGATAACTCGATGCACAGAACTCTGCGATATACCAATTTGTCGAGATAAATTCCTAGTACTAATATGTGGATCATCTTAAATAGCATTTAAAATGGCTACCTCAACTTGTGGCCTGAGTGCGACAGCACGTTCTCGAGTATTATTGAGAAACTTGCCCGTTTCTCTAGCTCGTCTTTCAACATTAGAAAATGTTTCTCTATGGGGAATGATACAGTTAGGAAATCTTCTACGATATTCTTCTACACTTCTTCTACAGTTTCCTTCACAAAAACCTAGCACTAACAGCATGTCAACTTGCTCGTTAAAAGAAAACTTCCCGTTCATTTTAAAAACACTCAAACAACAATTACTTAATTGAACAACTTACTTGCTTCATTGTCAAGTTTGACGTTTATTTTCACAGCCAACTTTTGAATTTTCGATGATTTTAAATAACACACCTAGAGCGCGCGTTTTAAGTTATTCGAGTTTTTGATGAAAATGATGAGTTTTTTCGAAAAATTACAAGAGTAAGAAAAGTTTAAGAATTGAATTGCCCACAAAACAAAGCAAAGATTTTTAAAATCCATCAAGGGTTAACAAAATTCTGTTGAATATTAATGGTGCGCCACCCAGTATACCCCCTTTACAAATTTCAATTAAACTCTAGTTACTGTCAAGTAACGCCCTAAATACATCCACAAAGTGTACCAAATTTGGTTGCTTTAAGTTCAAGAATAACGGAGATATTGATTTTTTTCAAAATTTATAACTTCACTTTCAAAGCCTATAACTCCTTAGGGAAGCAACTTGGTATAGAGGTAAGTTGCGTTAAATTGCCATATTTTGGGACCCCCTATATGCCCCTGCTCTATGTCGGTTCTTATGTGAATCACCCTGTATTATTTAACAGTCCTTTTTTACTTTAACTGTCTTTTTGTTATTGTCGGTGATAATGAGTACTGACCTGAAACAAAGAAAGAAAAATTACCCATCGTTAATATTGCCATATAAAGAATGGAAAGGTAAAAAATAATATGCTTGTTTGAAACTAAGGGTCGATCCTATTAAGTCAGTTATTTGGTTCATTAGATCGTATCCACACATCTACTTGGAAACCGAGAAAATACTCAATAATATTTTTAACAGTAACACAGGTCTGTGAGCTTAGTCGTAATCAACTTCCTACGAACTCTTTCATTGTTTTCTTTCAAAACATATTTAAATAATTATTTTATAATAATATCGAAACAGTGCGGACACAACCCCGGTTTGTCATCGCACTGGAATACAATTTGTTTTCTTTTTTTATCATCTTTAGCGCACCGACGATACTGTTTTCGTACCATCGTGTTTCCTTTTCCACGAGTTTGTTCAGTTATATTCGTAATAGAATGTTTTGGTTCTACACGTCTGGGAGCAAGTGCAACTCCTGGTCTGACGGGAAGAAGAACATGTATGATGGAAATCCGAAAATCGTAGTGTAATTTTTCTATGTCCAGAATTGACATTATAGAATTTGAAAGCATTTTGCGCAAGCACCATTACATGTATAAATAAAATAACTTTGTACCAACTGGTTGTCTTACGTTCACACGGATAATACGAAAGAAGTTGATCTTAGTGGTCAATATCTGACATGTATTTATTGTACACAATAATTGCCATCGGCTTTTGTTTTTCAACTCTTCTTCATTAGTGGTTATTTTTAGTTCATTGTTTTCCTGTGTTGTACATCACTTCTATCTTGTTTTTCCATTTTCCTATGTGAACGCCATCTTTGAATGCAGACACATTTTCTCCCACCTTAATCTTTTTTATTTGACCAATTCTGATGGATTTTCTTTTAAATTGGATCTCAGGGTACCCGTTATTACGAGTTTCTTTAATTTTAAACTTGTTACAGATAATAAAGCTATTAAATAAATTCGGTTGCCTATTGCCTGGTAGTTCACTCGTAATTACCCCTGCTAGCTCATCAGTCAGGTGGGGTTTCATAAATTTATACCGCGCCAGGCCAACTCAAATCCCAAGATCCCTCGTTGTTAAGAGAATAGATAACACAAAATATATCAATAAATATATGAATAAGAATAGGTAATAAAACCACTAGTTTTTAATGAAAGTGATTAATTTGGTATGTATCTTAAAGTAATGTTTAAAGTAATATTTACCAATGCTTCTGGTGGCAGTGAAGAATCAGTAATTATTATAATAGTAAAACGCTTACCTTATATAGTCCAGTGTTCCACTGGACACTACAGGATCCTAGATGTAATGATAAACGACACTCTACTGTTACTGGGTTTTATTCAAAAAAGTAAAATAGTCGGCTACAACATTTAACCCTCAGGGTTAATAAGGCACTCCATTTGTTCGAAAAAAGGGGGTAGCGTATAACAGTCTATGAGAACCTTAGAAGAAAACCAATTAGTACATATTCACAACTTTGGTGAGAGAAGAAAAGTAAAGCTTGACTGTCACAGCCTGTGAACTTCTTATAGGTATTAATAATAAAGAAACCTGTGATAATCAACTTTACAAGATTGACAAAAGCATAAGGTGTGTAATCGTACCACCCAGGCACATATGTTTAAGACAAACTTGATGAAAGTTTATTCATTAAAATAAAATATATTGGTAAGTAACCCACTAACAATAACAAGTTTTACATTAAAATAAAGAACAATATTACCCATTAACAATAATATGAAGCCGTCTTGCTTCTGGGTAAGATTAAATAACAAATGAATTAAACATTTAGAGACCCTCTCAGGGTTTACAAAATAAATTAAATGTATAAACATTTAAGGCCTGCACTAGGCCTTGGGAATAAATATTCCACCAAACCAAAATCAATAAACAAATAAATTACTGAATGAACACTAAACTTAACTTTTGCGTAGTAATGATGGGCTCGGTGTTGGATGTTGTCAAAGAAAACAACGTTGGTGGATTGGGTTTCACCCTTGGACTTGCCGACTTTGCCTAGGGCTCGAGGTAATGGGCAGAATGGTATTTCCACGCTACGCTCTGAGTGGGAGCGGTCTCAGACAATCCAGGACAGTCTAGAAGTTGTAGACCATGATCCAGTTGATAAAAGTCCCCACAGCATAAAATTAGTACGTGCCATAATGGCCACCATGTCTCCTCGTTCCTCTTTGAAAATGGCGTGTGCGTTCCCGCTAACATGCGACGCAGCATCCAACCAGTCGATTAAATTACCAGTATACAGGGTGTTAAAAAAAAAGTGTCACAAAATGAAATGGTGAATAGTATGACCCAAAATAAGCAGAAAAGTCTTAATAAATATATGACCGCAAATTAACGGTTTCGGAGATACGGACCATTTTGTGTTTATAACAATTTTGTACTATTATAAAAAAACAATGATATTTATAAACAATCAATAACAACATAGAGCTAAATGAGATGTTCAAAGTGCCCTCCCTCCATTTCAATGCAGCTACGACATCTCCGAAAGGACTGTCGGACTCTTTCCAAAACACCCTCATTGGCTAGGATTCGATGACATCCCTGCTCTATTCGTTGCTGCAGCTCTTCGAGGTTATTCACAGGAGTGGCGTACATTTCTCAGAAACCATCGACAAAACTCCAAACGTGCTTGATAATCAGGTGCATTCAGAGCTTGCACTCGTTGAAGATGGTACGGGTAAAGCTGCTGCTCGTGGAGGATTCTCCAAACCAGAGGAGCCCCAATTCCTACCTCCGCTGATATTCTTCGCACACTAGTTTCTGGATTCTCTTCTACTCGTGCTAAAATTGCTTCTTATGCCTCAGGGGTGGACACCGACCTTGGTCTCCCGGAATCATGTGACTGTTTTCCAAATTAACTGTATCACGTAATCTTTGGTGCAATCTTCCAAACACACGAACTGAAGGGATGTGGCGATTAGGGAAAGCGTCGATATACTGACGTAGCGCTTCCCTCGCATTGCCATTTGCACGACCGTACATAAAATGCATGTCAGCTAATTCAATATTAGTGTAAACAGGCATAACGAAAATTTATAAAATTATTCACCCACAACAATATAATAACTGCAAATAGTATCTATGAAAAAACATCGGTAGACTCCGATAAAAAAAGCAAGTTTTTGAGAATGAAAAAAGATAATCAAAAAATGATATAAAACACAAAACACTCCGTATCTCTGAAACCATTCATTTGCGGACATATGTTTATTAAGACTTTTCTGCATATTTTGGCCCATACTACCCCCGTTTTATTTTGTGACACTTTTTTTTTAACACCCTGTATACAGGGTGTCTGTAAAAGGTCTTTACAAAAACATACCACATATTCCTTAGACCAAAATAAGTCGATTTAAGTAAAATTACCTTAGTACAAAGTTGCTTCGTTTGGGCTCCAGAGGGCCTTGAAGTTACAATTTTTAAATCGGTTTTTCCCATATAAATTTAAAACGGCATATGCGATTTTGCTGAAATTTGGTATATTGGTAGAGTTTTATGTGGCGAAAAAATGGTATTAAAATTTTGTCCGATAATAATACATAGGCGTAGAACTTGATTTTTAAATGCACCTTTAAAAATTCTACGTCAATGGAAGAAAAGGAGTTTGAGTATGAAATTTAGATTGCGCAACTCATTTACTTTAAAAAAAGGTACTGTTGATAAGACTCGATATCTCTCATGGTTTTCGCTAAATTTCTGTTTTAATAATTTAGAGTGTATAGGTTTCACAAAAATATTTATTTACAACATAATCAAAATAGAGATTTTGCAAAAATTGTTCAAAATGTTCACCATTTTCACGCATACAAAGATTTATACGTCGAAGAAAATTAAAATGTATCCTTTCCATAACTTCTTCCATCACCTCTAAGATTGTTTATTGCATCTTGAATACGTTGTTCCTCGTTTTCTACAGGTTCCCTGTAAACTGTAGATTTCAGATGTCCCCATAAAAAGTAATCCATCGGTGTTAGGTCTGGGGAACGTGGTGACCAGTTTACAGGTGCGTCATTACCTCTGCCTATCCACTTGTGTGGATATTGTTCATTCAAGTGGTTTCTAACGTTTAAAGAAAAATGTGGTGGATCTCCATCTTGCATAAACCACATTATCTCTCCGAAGTTGGAGAGGTAAATCTTCTAACAATTCTGGCAACGTATTTTGTAGAAAATCCAAATAATTTTCTCCAGTTAATCTTCGTGGAAGTATGACAGGACCAACAATGAAATTACCAATTATTCCAGCCCACACATTAATTTTGAATTCGTGCTGAAAATGGTTTACCTTTATTGCATGCGGATTTTCAACGGCATAAACATGTTCATTATGGGTATTAGTTATACCTCTTGTAAAACCCGCTTCATCGGTAAAGAGAACCTTCTTGACAAAGTTTGGATCTCTTTCTCTTTGCATATTAACAAATCGATAAAAACCCAAACGAATTTGAGGATCATAGACTAATAATTCTTGTACTGGCTTCTTATGGTATGGATATAGCAATTGTTCTCTAAGCACTTTATGAACGACATCTTTACTTACTCCTAGTTCCCTTCCAATTCGTCTGGTGCTTAATTCTGGATCTTCTTCAACACGTTCTAAAATGTCTTCTTCAACTTCAGGAATCCTTACAAAACGTTCTCTTCCATTATCAACAGTGTTGGGAGCAAAGGAACCGGTCTCCCGAAGACGTCTCTCAACAGCAGCAAAAGTTGGCTGGCTAGGTACACGACGATTTGGAAACCTTTCAGAGTACACCCTGACACTCGAGAGCATTTCCTTCACAAAATCCTAATGTCAGTAACATATAGGTATATTCTGCATTGGTATATTGTACAGCCATATTAATAAACCACGCATTAGTTTTTTTAATTATTGAGTCAGATAGAACACTTACAATCGTTAACAAGAGATTAGATGTTAAAACTTGACAATATTTTTATTTAGATGAAACTATGGAAACCAACAATAAATGTTTTTGTATACGTATTGCAGGCAAATAATTAATATTCCTCAAAAAATCGTTCATGGTAAGAATCGAGTATTTTTGTTAAAAGTCTGGATTAGAGGTGTTGAAGAAGATATGAAAAAAGTACATTTATATTTTTTTCATCGTATAAAATTTTGTCCGATAATAATACATAGGCGTAGAACTTGATTTTTTAAATAATTGAACCTTTAAAAATTCTACGCCAATGGCAGAAAAGGGGTTTGAGTATGAAATTTGGATTGGGTACTCATTTACTACAAAAAAGTACCCTTGATAACACTCGATTTACTCTCATGGTTTTGACAAAGTTTGTATTTTAATAATTATTGTTTATGTTTTAAAATTACTAAAATGCAAACTCCACAATCGGAGTAGTTTCCGTAACAATTGTCCCAAATAACAATAAGTACTACACAAAATTATCACCGAAACAAATTGGAAACTTTTCCAAAACAGCCTACACTTACTCCACCAACTAAAAAGGGTGCTAATATGGTATGGCTGTCTTACCGGCTCAACAATCAGGAAGTAAGAAAGAGATTTTCGTCCCAAAAATCAAAGACATCAAATTTTTCTTTCTACCTAACAAGGCCTGTACAACAAAAGAAACTCAGCCAGTCGTACCATAGTACCAGCGGTGTACGATAATATTACGGTATGAAATTAATTACTTATATAATTTATCCTAAATACGATACTTTAAAATCTTTAGATTTATTAAATCCCCAAAATAACCATTATTTACATAAAAAAAAGATATCCCCTTAAAAATAAGTGGCTGTATGTGCCTCTGAACAAAGTAAGTGGCTGTATGTGCCTCTGGTCAAGTGCCACTCAAAATAAGAAGTAGTTTCGATAACGGTACGAGCCACGGTTGGCACGAGTGACGGTTCGTAGAAATCGAACGGAAAATTGAGCAGTACCGGGGCAATATTAGTAAAGGAGCAGCACTGATTCGAGCGCAATTTACCCCCTTTTTACATGTAAATCTCCATAAGAAAATTTAAGGTCCATTCTGCACTTTTTTGTCCAAATCAAGGTCACGCGCTATACGATGCACCGGTTCTCCCTCATTCAGAAGCGAGGGATTGAATTTAAAATTGCGGTAGGTCATGAACAGACTGCGACACATGTTTCTATATATAGAACATAGGGTATAGAACTTTAAACAGATTTATAGGTCAATTTAATATGGTGTCGGTAAATATTGCTTGTTAGAGGTGTTATATAATTAGAGGTTTGCAATGTCTTTAATTATTAAGAATTAATTGTATCAAAGTTATAGTATTAAACATACTGATATGCGACGTTGTGATTTTTGGAATATAGCGATTGTGCCAAGTTAAAACATATGTGTGAGATACCATGTTCTAAATGTATTATACAGGGAAAACGGAAAAATGGAATTAAATATTTATATTAACTACCTTTCCTAGACGGTTGAATTTAATGAACTATTTAGAGCCAAAATTTAAAAATATTAAATTACTACATATTGTTCAAAAAATGCGATTTAACAGATGATAAAATTATTTTTACAAATTCTGAAGAAAATAGGAGAACCCACCCCGTACCCCTGACTATTTAATTAGCAATTAACATAAATTAAAACGAAATCATGTAATGAAGAATCTTACAATAGGTATACATATTTCATAATATTCATGATAGATATTTAAAAGTAAATTTATTTGACTTCGATATCAACCCTTTGATAATTTTTTTCATTATCAATATTATCATATCAACTTACAATATACTAGGCTCCATCAATAAGTGATACTTACAATTTTACCAGCAGGGAAAGAACAGTAAACCTTTGCGTTATCAATTTTTAATTCATGCCTTTATTTTTTTAATTATTATTTCTAATTTAAAGATTCACATTAATTTGATAAATGAAAATATTTTAGAGTTTTTTAATCCGCAATCAAGCATATTTTTATATGGTTATCTATGGAATAACCAATTTTTGTTTTTGTTAGAATCTATCCGTATTACTTGCAGGAAGCTAAATTATTAGGGAATAAAACCATCATTTCTTAACACACCATAATTAAAAATGCAATTTCCATATCGCTTCTACATTACCTCCATTAAGCTAGAATTAAAAAGAACTAGCTAGTATGTGTGTAACAGATTCAATTCTATAGTAGGTTTCTTAATGTGTATCAATTAACTTCTTAAATTTTTGATTCTAAAACAATCAGTGGGATTGAAGGGGATATTGTGCTGAATCTTACGTAGGAGGCAGAAAATTCTTAGAAAATAACGAATTATAACTATTGAGGTACAGCATAAGCACCTTATGCGATAGCCCAAAGATAAAACAAATTAAAACTTATACCGCCACTGCTTATAAACTGTTTGTTAATTGTATATTATAATAAAATATAACCGATAAATAAAAGATAAATTGCTCTAAGTACGGCTAATTGTATTTTATATTTTAATAAATATACGCACTGAAAATTTTAATACTTTTTTATTCCCTCGACACGCCTCTGATTTATATCAAATATCATTTGTGTTTATATCGTAGAGAACAGCTGAGCAAAAAACGATGAACTTTTTTAATCGGAGAAAGATGCAGAGTATATTAGCCATCTGATAATTACAAACTTTTTTTCGCGACTTCACATACCGGCAATTTTACGCGGGAAAAATAGATAAATTCTAAATCAAGCTAATTAAAAAATTGAAAAGAATTTCCAAATCTTAAGAATTTTATAATATTTAGATATTTCAATTCATTTATAAAAATTACTTTTTATTTCCATTACGTAAACATTCAGAACATATGTGCATTGTAGTGAACTTGAACCTTTAAATGAAACATGACCAGAAATTCGCATAACGGAAGAATTAAACAGATGATTATACAAGCTAATTAAAAAACTTTTTATTTAATTATTAGTATAAAAGGGAAAAGGAGATAGAAGAACTACTTCTTACCCCCACCAATAGTCAGACTCCACAATAAATAAGGGCAAACCGTCTTAAAAAAATTTCTTTTTTAAAATTGTTCAGTTTCTTCTTCTGTTACCAACGTACGATCCAAAGTTCTTCTTATTTTATTTAAATTTGTAGGAATTCTCTAAGTTCCCCATTTAAAAGTTAATTTAAAAAAAGTATTACCTTTAAGTGGGGTGGGGTGGAGGAATTAATGTTTATTTGCCCAAAGTATAGAAAATATTTATAAAAAGTATTTCAGCTTCTTATATGTCAAATTTGATAAAAAAATAAAAAGCGTATGTTCGTTTCTCAGTATTGATTAAATTTTGGAAATGATTGAAAAAAAGTTCATAACTTTAATAGTTATAGAGTTTAAAAATTTACAGTAAAAAGTTTCATTTACTTAGTTACCTATATTTTAAATTTTCTAAACGAGCTCCAAAAATTTTAAACTTTGTTTGTTTCAAAATTATTCAGGTTTTCGTCAAATTAGCGGTATATTATTAAAATAAAATATCTTATATAGGAATTAAAATATTTTTATATTTACTATGTTTATATTTATTCATTTTCCAACATAATTTTAAAAGAAAGGAATACAAAAAATATACAAGTAAAATATTTTGCGTGCAGTTACTATACAACTTCTAATGCTCCTTATTAATATTATTTAAATCAAAACTTTTGGCCAGGGCTTCAGCAAATAAAATACAACTATTGATATTTCGATACATTTGACCGAAAGTTTGAAGGGATTTCTGACATTTATTGATTTCATTTAAAATTTCGTCGCGCTCCTTCATTTTAAGTTTTAAAAAAGTGTTTGTTTTATAATGTATCTCACTAATCTCACTTAAATATTTCTTTAAAATCAAATCTTCGCCATACTTCTCCCCAGGGGCCTTTTCGTTTTCAGCATCACTTATATTATCGTATTCAGGATTCAAATATATCGGCAAAGGATCCGAACTCCAGTGTGCAGCCAATGGAGCGATAAAATCCTGATTCGGTTGGTTAAAATGATTAAAAGCTGAATTAGTAGAGCCTTGGTGGTCAAAATCTTGCTTCGAAGATCCCGGTATCGGGTTGAAACACGAATAATTAGAGTCTTGACTCACCAATTCTTGATTCTCAGATAGCTTCGGTAATGGCGGCATTTGGTTGAAAGTCAGACAGTCTTGACTCACCATAGCATGATTCACAGACTGTTCCGGCACTGGATTGATCGAATAATCTTGACTGACCAGGTCTTGAATAGAAGCAACAAGAATTTGCTCACCGGATAACACTTTTTTAGGGCTCTCTTTACTCGGAAAAGAATCATCACATATCTCGATGACACTATCGGCGATATTAGACATTTTGTAAAAATGATTTTTGTTTGCAGGTTTTTTAAAATGAGACACAAGTTTCACACGTTTTACTTTGTTATCCGTAGACTTGTTGGGACCCATTATAAAAGCGATTCGGAGGAGCAAGCAGACTTTTTCAGCCCAAGTTTTCTAAACAAATTATTCAGAGCAACTAATGTATTCTGCAAACCTCTGTGTATATATGTATAGAACATTTTGTTTTTATTTCTTACAATATTATTTTTTTAAGGACAGGGTTTAGTTCGAATAGTCAACGCCTTCTGGCAAATAAAAAATTTTCGCGCTCAAAAGCTTGTTAGCTGCGTAGTGTTGTACTCAATATTTTATCATTTTTAAAATTTTTCTTGCGTGAGAATCATAAAATAGAACGGCACCCATGCATATGTGTATAATCTCTTTTATTTTTAATTCATTATAGTTTTAATTCTATACTTTTTATTTCGTTAAGTGATGTAGACTATATTTATGGTTTTTGTTTTAAAACATGGGAAAATACAGATAAAATAAGTTTAAGAAAGACAATCATATCTCATTACGTTTACGCTTAGTAGGAATTACAATATTTTTGCAATTTTACCTTAAGAAAACTCACAAGCTTTTAAATATGATTCTTTCCTAGTAAGGTGTTAAATTTCGCCTTTACAAGATTATGTAATATTAAGGTATGAACATTAAGATGTATTTTTAGTATCAACCAGTAATCTGAACATACATCATGTATTCTTATATTTGCTTGTTTTTTATGTTTATTGTGACGGTATCGGGCCAATATAATAGGTGCGAAGAAGAAAAAATTCTTCTTCACCGCGAAGTGGAGGCGCTTCAAAAAGTCAACCATGATTTAAAAAATGATGTAGCATTATGGAAAGAAGCATGTTCAATAAAAACCCAAAATAAAGCTGATGATATTGTTGGGTAAGTTATTATAATTTTGGTAAATTAAAATACCAAAAATATGCAGAAAACATTACGTTATATTGACAAAATCTAAACATATATTTTTAAAAATCATTTTATATTTAAAAGAGGAAATATATAATTATTTGGAACCTCTATTTACATAGATAATGTTAGCTTTTTAAATCCGAATTGTTTTTTTTGTTTTGTAATTTTAAAACCTTAATTAAACTCGTTCTCGGAAACTAACATATGTGTAAACTAATGATAAAAATTTTAAAATTAAAAGTGAATCTACTATTAATTAGCAATTTACATCAATTAAATATATATATATATATATATATATATATATATATATATATATATATATATATATGCGTTGAAAAAATATCCTCACTAAAAACAATTAAAATTTACTTACACTATTACCAATATATCAAAGTATTTATTAATAGAGTGTATTTCACATAAATAATACCACCACGTTTTACACTTTTGAAACTCAACCTTAAGTTTAAATCTTTACTACATATAAAAATGTTTAAAAGTAGATTAAGGAAAGTTAATTTTCAAATTTTAAGCTTTGCATTAACCTTGAACTTATCTATAGCTACTCCTCCTTATATGAACCTTTTAACTTATCAAATTTAATGTAAATTTTAATCCCCCTATTAGATTTATAACAAATTATTTTTATTTGTAGGCGAGACCACGAAATTTTGAATCTTAGGCGAACCCTTATCGACAACGAACTGCAATGTTCAAGATTGGTTGGAGTGAGGGCGAATAGGTTAGTCGAAATGGAAAAAGTTATGATAATCACCAAGAATAATTTTACCAGCTGTACCCATAATTATGAAAAAATGGCAAAAGATAAGATAGAAATTTTAAATAATTTAAATAACGTCGAGGACGAAAACGTTAACTTGCATGACAAGATTGGTAAATTTAGACGCATAAATAACGTCTTGAGAAAGAGAAATAAGCTGTGGAAGAAGCGCGTTGAAAAATGTAGGAATGGAAAAAAGAACACCAAATAAACTAATTTATAGAAATATTTTTAATAAATGTTTTTAGATATTTTGTTCTTTATATTAATTTTATGCAGAATAAAAATATGGAATAGCCCGAATTGTCATTTTATATTAAATAATAATAATATAATAATATAATTAATAATATAATAATATAATAATTAATATAATAATATAATAATATAATAATATAATAATATAATAATATAATAATATAATAATATAATAATATAATAATATAATAATATAATAATATAATAATATAATAAACGGAGTCTAAATAGTTTTTGATTTATAACTATTATCAAGTGTGTAAAAGAAAGTTTATGTAATAATCATTTTTTAATTAAGAAAATAACTGAGGGTATCAAGTTAAATGGAACTAAAATAAAGTAATGGAGTAATAAAATACAACTTTAAATAAGAATTAAAATATATGGTAAAGTAGGGGATTGAAGAATGGTGGGGATTAATTTTGTAACTAATGCGTAAATAAGTTATTTTTAAAAATAGAATATATAATTTAAAAAAAGCACCTCAAGCTGGTAGTTTAGCAATGTGAACATTAATAATATAAACTTTTTACCGAAGGAGGCGAATATTATTTACTTCTAGACTACTATAAATTTCCCGGCCTTTAAAATATTCTGATATAAACTTTTCTTTTTAAATTTTAATAGCTCTATGTTAAATAAACAAAAAAAAAATAAATCTTAATCATTACGAAAAGCCAAAATATTTAGAACAAGAAAAAATCATCAATAAAAGTGTAATTTAATACCAGCGTTATAAGCGTGTCAAAAGCCGCTTTAAAAGTAAGTATATAGAATTACATCGGGGCCGCAACACTGATTAAATTAATATAATATCTAACACAAAAATATGTAGGCATAATATTTAATAATTAACACGTTGTACAATTATGAATTAAATAAAATTACTTTTAATAGAATTTTTGCCTCTTTACGTTTAGGTATAGAGTTCACTGTACTTTTGGCCGCGGCATATCTTCTAGAGCCAGTGACGCGCTAGTACAGGCAAAATTATGCAAAATAAAATTGTTAGAAGGAATTAATACCTCGGCTAGAAACTCTGTATATTAATTTTATTAACATGAATTTCTGTCTTAATTTCACTAATAGCACAGTGGCGGGTAATCGCAATAATTTAGAACTTAACTTATTCATTTTTATTAATTTGTCTCTTGGCTCATATATGAAAAAATTTAAAACTTTATTATTTTAACTCAAATATGTAAAATTTGTTGTTTTTCAGAGGTTAGTATAGCGTATCATAATGCTTTCACCTACCTCTTTTGAACCATCTCTTTTAAAATTTAAATTTTCATTAAATGGTATTGAATATTTTTTTGATCGCAAATTAGGTTATACTGGGTATACATAAAACTATTTTTCCATGTTTTGCTGAGACGATTTATCAATGAAACAAAAATATCCCCGGGGCTTAAAAAATACCTTACAAAATAACAATTTTAAAGGCATAAAAATTGTTGAATATTGGAATATATTAAAAACTACTCTCGTTTGTGATAAATGAATATTATTTGCATGAGACCTATTTAACTATAAAATTATATCTATACCATTGTACAAGTTTAAGAAAGAAATAAATTTGTCTCGGATATAGATATCTGGCGGTTCAAAGCAAATATAACAAAGAGATTAATTTTCTAGGACAAACGAAAGGGAAATACTTTAAATATTTAACTAAGAACCGAAGTAGTACTATTTTATAGGTATCGAAAGAACAAGAAGACTAATATATACCTGTGATGCTTTTGGTTTTCTTTTGCATTCAACAGATTCCTTCATATGTTATATCCAATTTGGTAAAATTTCATAAATTAACTTGCACTTGAACCACACTAATTTTTAAATAAAGCTTGCAGCAACGTTAACACATGTAGCACTTATTAGTACGGCAGCAAACTATGTAGCAAACTAGTAGTTTGTACAAACTCAAAAAGTATATATTAAAAGTTAATCATTTACATTACAAATTAGGTAAGGTAATACTAACCATGTTTTATCGAAGTAGCAACGTAACATTTGTGAGACAGATGTAGCGGATGTGCTCCAATAGTGGGGCCAGATATCTCTATCACCCCCAAAGATATTAAATTACAACATGTGTTAAAAAAAAAATATCGTTTTCGTTCCCTGAGATATCAAATTACATGTCATGTGTTAAAAATATTTGCAAGTGTTCGCCACATGTTCGCGTAGGAAAAGGATGTCGTTATCGTTCCCAGAAATAATTACATGCCATGTGTTAACAATATTTGCGCGTGTTCGCCCGATGTTCGCCAGATGTTCGCGTGGGAACAGGATGTCGTTATCATTCCCAGAGATATCAAATTACAACATGTGTTCGCCTGATGGTGTACTTTGCGCATGCTCAGTAAATATGATATTTTTATATACATATTAAATACAAAGCTAAATATCATTAGTACTTACATATTCCATTGCCTCCGATACTTCCCGCTAGTTTGAATCCGATTATATTAATAGTTTTGTGAATAACTTGGATACCATTATATGAAGAACCACTAAGAAGGTAAAAAGTTTTGATTATCTATAGACTTTTCAATAAATCCTGTACAGAAAAACAGCGATCCAATTAAATGGATACAAAATGCTCTACGAGAACTTGTTTACGAGAAATTGTTTATGATATCTCAAACCAAAGTTTGCGTATCTGATACTCTTCATTTTGTTTTAGATTTTTCTTACAATCCACCGACACATACGTAACTTTATTAAATAAAGGTTGTTGCTATTATTATTCAATAAAATCTGTTCCTGATTATTGTGTCGTGTAAACGTGTTTTATTATGTCAGTTTTTGCTGATTTGGTTCGCTACATCGCCAGTTTTCTCGGTCTGTTAACTCCGAGGTATGATGAGGCGGTAGCTCAAAAAGGTCTACGAGAGTGTCAGAAAGGAATAAAACGAATAAACTACGCATTGAAAAATGCTCAGACTATTGGTGAAAAACAGCATCTGGAAGCTTGTTTGAGAAATATTAAAACTTATCGCAACCAGATGAAAGCTATGGTGAAGAAAGGGACAGGGCTGCGGCCTGAGGGTGCATGCAAACGTGTAAAATGGGACGATTCCGATACAGCTTTCAACAGTCGCATACTAACGGGAGTGATCTCTAATTTAAAACATAAGGATCCAAAAGCTTTTCTGATTGATGCTAATGCTCTTTTTAAACGCAGGATTCAGAGTGCTTTAAAAAATGTTGCTGCTGTGAAGGTTAACACAACGTTCGGAGGAGAGTTTGAGATTGTAAAAGGAGATAGTGTGCTTAATGAGTACAAGTACTTTACTACTTCCAATTCTCCAATCTATAGAGACACTGATCTTGATGAATGGTTCGATAAAAATGTTATTAAACCCATCATGAATGAACTCGAAGAGTTTCAAGAGCGCGACAGCGGCTGGGCGTTAAAACGAATTATTAATTTAGGTGTCAACATCAACAAATTCACTCCTCAACTTGGATCTTCGTACATAGAACTTCCTCCCCAAATTAAACGAAAAGAAGCATGTATTAATATTAATAATGACGACCAAGCTTGCTTTGCATGGGCTGTAACATCTGCTTTGTATCCTGTAACCAAAGATCCCCAGCGTATGTCTAAATACCCCCATTTCTCAACAGTTTTAAAACTTAAAGGTATTCAATTCCCAATGACCATGAAACAAATTCCTAATTTTGAAAATCAAAATAATGTTTCCATTAATGTTTATATTCTCCAAAAACAAAAATCTAATTTTATTACTCTTCCCACTTATCTTACCAAGGATAAGAAAGAAAGGCATGTAAACCTTTTGCTTATTCAGGATAAGTACTATGAAGAGGGGGAAGAAGGGAATGTGGCATATCACTTTGTTTGGATTAAAAATCTTTCACGTCTTCTTTCTAAACAATTAAGTAGAGAAGGAGATGCAAAATACTTTTGTGATCGTTGTCTTCACTATTTCCGTTCTGAATCAAAGTTAAACAGACATATTGAAGATTGCGAAAAATTGAACGAAACTGCTATAAAGATGCCTACATTCGGTCAAAACATTCTTCAATTTAAAAATTTCAAAAATAAGGAAAAGGTTCCGTTTATTGTTTATGCAGATCTTGAAAGTGTTCTTAAACCGACTGGGGATCCTAAAAAACCCCAACACCATATTCCTGCTGCTGTTGGTTATTATCTAAAGTGCTCCTACGATCATTCCATTTCATTTTATCGATCATATCGAGGCGTTGACTGCATGCGGTGGTTTTCTGATGAAATGGCGCAGTTAGCTGAAGATATTGCAACAGTTTTTTGGTGTCCCTATGATATCCACATGACTCCTACTCAGGAAGCAGAATTTCAAAAAGCAACTCATTGTCACATATGTGAACAACCATTCACACTTGAAGAAAA
Organism: Psylliodes chrysocephalus; assembly: GCA_927349885.1. Classification (NCBI taxonomy): domain Eukaryota; kingdom Metazoa; phylum Arthropoda; class Insecta; order Coleoptera; family Chrysomelidae; genus Psylliodes; species Psylliodes chrysocephalus. Next base: position 86,602,211 of record OV651814.1, read on the forward strand.
GAAAGTGCGCGATCATTTTCACCTCATCCCTGAATCCAACTTTAGAGGCGCCTCCCATGAAGCGTGCAATATCAATTTCAAAGATAGTCATACAGTCCCAGTCGTTTTCCATAATTTAAGTGGTTATGATGCTCACTTCATTATTACCGATATTGCAACCAGAATGAATGGATCCATTGATCTGCTACCTATCAACAAAGAGAAGTACATCTCCTTTACCAAACATATTAATGAGTATCCTATTCAGTTCCGTTTTATCGATAGTTTTCGGTTCATGGCTTCTTCTTTGGACAAGTTAGCTTCATACATGGATAAATTTCCCAATTTCAAGTCGCAGTTTCCTGATTTACCTCAAGAACAGTTTAATTTATTAACGATGAAAGGAGTAATGCCTTATGATTATATCGACTCATTCGATCGTTTTGACGAAACTTGCTTACCTCCAATCGAATCATTTTACAACAAGTTGGATGATAAGCCCTGTCCTCGACGTCTTTACCAACGTGCACAGAAAGTATGGTGTGAACTTAATTGTCGAACCTTGGGTGACTATGTTGATTTATACATGAAAACTGATATTCTTCTCCTGGCTGATGTCTTCGAGCAGTTCAGAACTACTTGTCTAAAAACTTATAAACTTGATCCTGCACATTATTATACTCTACCAGGATTCACGTGGGATGCAATGTTAAAGTATACCAAGCAGGAGCTTGAGCTGCTTACTGATCTTGATATGTTTTTGTTTGTGGAGAAAGGTATCAGAGGTGGTCTTAGTCAGGTATGCTCTAAAAGAAGAGCTCATGCCAACAATAAATATATCGCTAATTATGATTCCACAAAACCATCTAATTATTTGATGTACTATGATGTAAACAATCAGTATGGGTGGGCGATGTCTCAATATCTACCGTATAAAGGGTTCGAATGGATAAATACAAACATTGACGTCATGTCTATTCCAGATGATTCAACAGAGGGGTTTATACTTGAAGTAGATCTCGAGTACCCACAACATCTACACAACCATCATAAAGATATTCCTTTCTGTCCAGAACATATTAATTCAAAGACTGCGAAGCCGGCGAAGACTCTTAATGAACTAACAAAGTTAATGGCTACCTTAAACCATAAGGAAAAATATGTAATTCATTATCGCGCACTAAAACAGGCTTTATTATATGGTTTAATTGTCACAAAAATTCATCGTGTGTTGAAGTTTAACCAGAGTCCTTGGTTAAAATCATATATTGACCTTAACACAAATTTAAGAAAAATTGCAAAGAATGAGTTCGAAAAAAACCTTTTTAAACTAATGAACAATGCAATTTTCGGAAAATCACTGGAATCGGTTCGAAAGCGTGTCAATATCCGTCTTCTAACTGAATGGAGTGGGCGGTATGGTGCAGAAGCATACATTAGCAAACCTGAGTTCAAAAACTGTACTATATTTAACGAGAATTTGGTAGCTGTTGAGTTAAGAAAGCTCCAAGTATATTTAAATAAACCTATATACGTCGGTCAAGCGATTCTGGATTTGGCAAAGACAACTCTTTATGACTTCCATTATGGTTATATGTCCTCAGTTTTTGAAGATTGTACAGTTCTCTATACCGACACCGATTCACTAATATATGAAATTAAGAATCAGGACTCTTACGAAATTATGAAAAAAGACTGTTACCAACACTTTGATACTTCAGACTATCCCCAACCAAATATTTATGGAATCCCCTCTGTAAATAAAAAAGTTCTAGGATTAATGAAAGACGAAAACAATGGTGTGCCAATGACAGATTATGTTGGTTTACGATCAAAATTATATGCAACAAAAGTTAATCAAACTACTGATAATATTATGAAGAAGAGAAAGGAGCTTGAGGAAAAAGAGTATAATCAGAGTGAAATTGAAGAAATTTTGAAAAATCACGGCGTAACAAAGAAGGCTAAGGGTGTAAAGTCATCTGTGGTAAAATCAGTTATAACCTTTGAAGATTATGTTGAATGTTTAGAGAGTTTTAGATCTAAGACTGTCTCTCAAAATTTAATACGTTCCGATAAGCATCAAGTCCATTCAATTACTCAACGAAAAGTAGCACTCAGTCATGAAGATGATAAAAGAATTCTAATTGCTGGGTCAGATGAAACGTTACCATGGGGTCATTATTCAATTAATGATGATCCTATGGCTGGAAAGTTTTAAAGTTGTTCAACCTTCTCAATTATAATTTGCAATAATTAGTAATAAAGTGGTTAGGTATTCAATTCTAAAAAGAGCCATATAAAGATCCTAAATAAATAAAAAAGATGCCAATTCCCATTGGTACTCTAATCTAGAGTTGATGAGGTAAACCAAAAGAGCTATTTAAAAAAAAATATTCTATATATCAAAAGAGTCATATAAAGATACTAGATAAGTAAAAAGATGCCAATTCCCATCGGTACTCTAATCTAGAGCCGATGAGGTACATAAAGAGCCATTTATAAAAAGAATTTTCCTTATCGTCATAATATAAATAAAAAAGATGCCAATTCCCATTGGTACTCTAATCTAGAGCCGATGAGGTAAACCAAAAGAGCCATTTAAAAAAAAGAATTTTCCTTCACAATATGAATAAAATAAAAAAGATGCCACTTCCCATTGGTACTCTAATCTAGAGCCGATGAGGTACAAAAAGAGCCATTTAAAAAAGATAATTCTCCTTATCATCATAATATAAATAAAAGAAATAAAAAAAGATGCCACTTCCCATTCGTACCCTAATCTAGAGCCGGTGAGGTGAATAAATTGATTACTTAACTACTTTATTGCAAGTGGATTAGGCCTCCTGGGGATACCACTCTAAAATAAAACGCGCCATAGTTCTATCTCCTTATATTGGTACTCGATATATAAGATGGTGAGGAAATGAACTGCATAAATTCTGAGCTTTCGAATCTAAAAAAGATGAATTAAACAAAGATAAATCATTTTGAAACAACAGTTCTTATTTGGGATTAAAACGAACTCTTAAAATTTTTATTATTTCACAAAAACAAAAATTGGTTATTCCATAGATAACCATATAAAAATATGCTTGATGGCGGATTAAAAAACTCTAAAATATTTTCATTTATCAAATTAATGTGAATCTTTAAATTAGAAATAATAATTAAAAAAATAAAGGCATGAATTAAAAATTGATAACGCAAAGGTTTACTGTTCTTTCCCTGCTGGTAAAATTGTAAGTATCACTTATTGATGGAGCCTAGTATATTGTAAGTTGATATGATAATATTGATAATGAAAAAAATTATCAAAGGGTTGATATCGAAGTCAAATAAATTTACTTTTAAATATCTATCATGAATATTATGAAATATGTATACCTATTGTAAGATTCTTCATTACATGATTTCGTTTTAATTTATGTTAATTGCTAATTAAATAGTCAGGGGTACGGGGTGGGTTCTCCTATTTTCATCTGTTAAATCGCATTTTTTGAACAATATGTAGTAATTTAATATTTTTAAATTTTGGCTCTAAATAGTTCATTAAATTCAACCGTCTAGGAAAGGTAGTTAATATAAATATTTAATTCCATTTTTCCGTTTTCCCTGTATAATACATTTAGAACATGGTATCTCACACATATGTTTTAACTTGGCACAATCGCTATATTCCAAAAATCACAACGTCGCATATCAGTATGTTTAATACTATAACTTTGATACAATTAATTCTTAATAATTAAAGACATTGCAAACCTCTAATTATATAACACCTCTAACAAGCAATATTTACCGACACCATATTAAATTGACCTATAAATCTGTTTAAAGTTCTATACCCTATGTTCTATATATAGAATCATGTGTCGCAGTCTGTTCATGACCTACCGCAATTTTAAATTCAATCCCTCGCTTCTGAATGAGGGAGAACCGGTGCATCGTATAGCGCGTGACCTTGATTTGGACAAAAAAGTGCAGAATGGACCTTAAATTTTCTTATGGAGATTTACATGTAAAAGGGGGGTAAATTGCGCTCGAATCAGTGCTGCTCCTTTACTAATATTTAGTGACCGAATACTCTTGACACTGACTGAGAACTTTAACCTAACAATAAAAATGCAAATAAATTGATTTTAATTCTAAACTTCGGATTTATGCATTAATAAAAGCATTTGAATATGAATACTACTGAATTAAAAATTAATAATAAAGATATATATTCCAATTCCCCATCTATACGTACAAACACGTAATACTAAATGATTTTTACTGTATAATAAGGTAAATTTTAGTACCTATTTAAATTAACAAGTAATGTGAAAATGTACTGAATAATAAAAACGGAGTGTAACACCGTGCAATATGTTTTTCTATCAAGAAGTTGTTTTGACAAGGAGAAGCTACTATAAAAGTTGTCTATGTACAACGAATGAACATTATTGAGTGAGTCGTCCATAAGTTTCAAAACTACATTTGATGCATGTCTACGTGGTACCACTGTTGCGGCCCCAACAGTGGCTTTTTTACTATTCGTCTTAGACGACGAATGTAACGGCTGCGACGGTGGTACGGGATTTACAGGTTTAATGGTATGTACCGAGACTGTATTAATAGAAGAATTCGATTTCCCTGCGATATTTATGACATTAGGTAAATTATTTGCCGCCGAAAAAGTGGAGGAAGGTGCGGCATCGGCGGTGGACCACGATAACTACCTTTTTTGACGTAGAAGATCAGACATTAATCTGAAACGTGGATTTTGTGATGAAGTATAAGAATTTAGAATGATAGGTTTGTGATGACTAAAAATGGTTTCCCCTACACAGGCCAAAGTAAAATTTGTATTGGTCAAACACCAATCTATACTCGTATTCGCCATTGTCGTAGATGCAGCTGTGCGTTGGCCTGTCGCACTATCTGTCGTAGCTAATAAATTAACTAACGACGAATCAACACAGGAATTTTTTCAACAGACTATTTCTCCCGTCATTCTACGTTAAAATCACCTACTATGACCAACGGTCGGTCAAAATTAACGCATTCTTTCAAGAATTCCATCGATTCCTCGATCGTCGCCGTGGCCGGTAAATATATTGTATAGATATAAAAAGTCGACAAAATTTTGCAGCATACCATGTGCATATAACTACACACCCTGCGGTTGGTTTTTCGGATTTTATCGCAGACGAAATTGACACGGTGAATGTTATCCGCTCTAGTTAGAATTAAAATCCCGCACGGTTTTCGTCCACCTGTCGGATGGGTGGTTGTCGTTCGAAGAGGAGGAGGAACGACGGAAGATGCATGAACAGTTGACGGTGGTAACGAAGAATCAACAAAATTTTGATGCGGATTTTTCTGATACAAAGGCCGATAATGTTCGAAGGAAACGACATCACTGTCGAGTAACCACGTCTCGACGAAACACAGTATGTCTGCACGACAAAACTGCATTGGACGTGATTAGGCGTTCGTGTTTCCGGAAGCTTTGTACGTTGTGGTAAACCACACGTACGTCGGGACGAATATAATTTTGCTTCGCCGACGACGACGATTTTGCAATCGACGTCGTAGGAGGAAAAATTACTTCGTCCGCGATTTCGTTATGTAACATGTCACGCACAATCATGTCCAATTGTCGATCGGGGTCGCCTTTCAACGACGCCAATTCCTTGCCGCAAGCATCGACCTTTCGCGTCTCAACAGGAACCGTGAATTTATTACCGAATAAAAACAGCCCGGACGATTTGGTTGCTCTACTACAACCGACATACAAATGACTCTTACACAACCATTTCTCTAAGCAGAGAGCCACCGACGGGTACGTGGAACCTTGGCTTATATGAACAGTCATTCCCTCGGCTGGCATCAAGGGAAACTTTCCGCTCGACGTACACGTTACTGAATCCCTTTAGAGTTTGCAAACGTCTCGTGCATCTGAACAAAGGAACCCACGTTGGATTTTGTAGGATGTCATCACTACAAAGTCCACGACGTGAATCCGCATCGATCAAACGCACCTTGTTCAGGTATTTGTCGCGGGTTAATTTTCCGATGGAACTAACGTCGCTCGCTCCACCTCTGAAATCCAACCAAACGCAGAATACGTCATCACCGGCGGTTTCTACGTCCTCACCGCGCACGACATCAATCTCGTTTGCATCAGAAATCGGTGGCGGTTGTGAGCTAACGACAGCTCCGTCACCGCGACGACGATTACCTGCCGTCGTCGGTACACGCCGTTGGATTTTCTTTAAAATACCACACGCACCGTGTACATAACCATCGACTATATCGATATTTACGGTTATCATGTATCGAGCGTCGACATGCAAAGGAACGGTCAACGCCAACCCGAACGTTTGGCCGATAGGTAATTTTCGTACTTTATTTAGAAATTGTTTCTTCAGCTTGTCCGTTTTAGTGCCTCTCACCAGAACAACGGCTACGGAAACGGCGACATCGTCTTGGAACGTGGCCAAGACGGTGTCGTTATGACTTTGTACGCTGGCATTTGTTCTGAATAGACGGATGGCGTCTCGAGGTATGATAGATGACAAATTTTGCGGTGGTGCGACATTTTTATCGACGGACGTCGCCTGCATGGCCCTAATATGCCTCGACTCCAACAGATGAATATCATCGGCCGACATCCTGTATTCGGCCAGATTGTTGATAGCCATGGCAAATGGCACGTCGTCTTTTTGTCGCATCACTTCCACCAATTCGAAGAACTTGAAAAGTTGCCACAGCCAACCCTCCTTACCGACGATGTTCGCATAAGGAGTTACTCGGAAATTTGGCTTGTTAAATATGTAACCGTCACCGACGGGTGGTAATTGTCTAAAATCACCGAAAACGATAACAGAGACGCCATCGAACGGACTGTCGTACTTGTCCATGATCTGTTGCAATCTGCAATCGATCTCGTGGAAAGTTCGACCACCCACCATGGAAATTTCGTCTATGATGACGTATTTCAAGCCTTTGAACTCTGTTCGGAGAGTATTGGCTACGTCGTTCGAAAGCGCAACGAGTGGTCCGGAGTATTGTGTGACCGGCAGTCGGAATGCGGAGTGTATAGTTACACCGCCGATGTTAAATGCGGCTTTACCGGTCGGGGCATATAGTACGATTGATCTTTTGTCGACGTTGAATACCCGATACATATATTTACCGACGTTATCGCGAGAAGGGGCGATAGTCGGCGGCTGTTGTTGTTGTGGTTGTTTCAACAACGATGAAGTATTAGCTGTCGAGGAAGAGGATTTTTTATAGAAATAATAAGAGGCCTTGGACAATTTGACTAAATAATAAGGAACGGCCATTTTGACTAAATAATAAGGAACGGCCATTTCTATAGTTTTAATCAAATGAGATTTTCCCACTCCTGCACCACCGGATATAAACATGTATAACGGCTGTTGTTGTTTAGAATTTATTGCATTTTTCCCGTAAAAATGCGAATCATACAACTCGGATAATATTCGGATCAAAACCAACGACTGTCTGTAATTTAACGATGACACCATGTTGAACAATTTACGTTCATCCACGTCCGGAAGTGGCGGTAATCGGCAATCGACCCGAGCGACAAAATTGAATTCGTCGGCCAGACTTTGACAATCTTTATTAGCTACATTGTTACTGCCTCCAGCGGCCGCCATTCGCCGCAATTGAGAGCTAAGTCCGGACAACAAATCGAAGCTGTCGTCGGCCCAATGTTCTCCGCTACGACCACCTCCGAATCGCGTGGAATCGTCATAAATTGTCTGCAACACGTTGTCGTCTCTTCTCTGATTACCTAAGTTGTCTGCGCCATTAATGTCGTCATTGTCGCCGACGCACACAGGCGAATTTTCCCGAAATCCTGGCCAAAACTAAATGTTTGTTTGTTTGATATTAAAAATGGTTAAAATTAATAACTGATGCGTAAAATAGACAAAAAACATTTTTTTGAACCGTTGTCAATTCTACACCCCCTCCCCATCCTTCAAACTCAGAAAATCATTAAACTAAAAAAAACGGGAAACTATTAAGAATATATTTATTTTACAATATTCCTACCAATACAAAAGCTACTTTTAGGCTTAAAATTATTTACTATTTATTATTACTAGACACATAAATTTTTCTTGACTTAACATTACTACAATATCATTATTCGCTATCGCTGTCACTTTCTTCTACTTTGTCCGCTATAAATGGCTCTCATCAAATAATTTTAAAACTTTAAAAGGGTATTTTTTTAACTTTTTTGAGTCATATTTTTTCATGTCGGAAATAAGAGGATCTGATGACACAAGAAGATTGCAAAACATATCTTCCATATTTTGGGTCCTAGAAATTTTTCGAGAATGAAGCTTGAGCTTCTTCTCCAAGTTGTCCAATTGGCAACATAAAATGTGCAATAATTTCTGAGCTATGAAATAAAATTTTATGAACAGAAGTTGGCATGTTGTACCAAGGATACAAAACTATAAATCTTTTAGCTGTATCCTGACAATAAGTTTTAAAAAGTTCGATTTTAATGGAATACCCACTAGATATAGTTAATAAAATTATTCTAAAACGAGTTATAAGCTCTTCGTCAATTCCAGTAATTTTTGAAGATGTGGCTGCATCTTCAAAAAACCTTCAGGCAGTGTTTCCATCATTGGTGCTTCCAAATCCAGGCTTTGGCTTATCTTTTTGAAATAACTCTTGGATTCGTTTTTTGTTTTTTGCTACCATTTCTTTATTTTCATTACCACGAGCTTGCCATTGCTGAATTACCAGTTTATAAGAAACGTGAAGCAAACACTCTGTAAGGGGTTTTCTCGCCTCAGAGAAAATTACAAATGACGCCTGTTGACGGAACTGCTCTCGGGCGCCAGATTTTATGTGTGGTTTACTCCACAAACTTTCGAAACGGCGTCGAAAGTACTCGGGCAGCACAGATGGAGATGAAAAATTCCAGGGGTCGTTGGTCACTCAGACACAGGTAATAAGTAACCACAAGTAACGGGCTTTAATCGTGACTTGTGGTGATAAAGAATTTCTCACTGCTGAAATAAAGGGGGAAGTAAATTAGGGATCAGTAACCTCAGTAACAGTCAAGGTAACGTTGACACATATATTGAATTTAACTATTTACAACAAAAAAATAAATAAATATTTCAACGCCCACCCCCGGCTCGTGTTTTTAAAACCCTGAACAAAAAGAAAAACAAACAGATCGGCTTTGATTAGTCTCAATCAGACGGTATAATCAAAATTAAAAGAAAGATGCTCGGTGGCAATAGTAACTAATTAATAAATTGTCGGTTCGGTGGTTGAGCCAAAACGAAACCAAAAACAAAATTACTATTTCAGTTAAAGAAGAAAAATGGCAAATAATTGCGGTCGTAGCAAAATTTAGCTAGTTAACTGTTAAATCGGTAAAAAGATTGAACTTAAATATTTTGTTTCGTAAAAGCAGAAATAAAATCACGGTCGTAGAAAAAGTTATCTGGTTAACTATCTAGTCGGTATTGAAACTGAAACAAACCTCCTTGTGTTATTGAATAGGGAATAGATAAATGATAAGAAAACGGGATATTATCAATCCTATGAGAAGTGTACTCGCCAAAACCAGCCCGCTCAACATAAAAACGATACTATCATTTTAATCACGGCGCGGAGGTAACTAAAAGAAAATAATCAAAAACCGGGTTAGTATTCAATCCCATGATGAGTGTACTCGTCAAAACCAGCCCGCTCAAACATAAGACAAAATATTAAACCGGGTCAGTATTTATCCTATGATGAGTGTACTCGCCAAAACCAGCCCTCTCAAACATAAGAAAAACACTAATATTTTAATCACGGTTAGGGGTTAATCTAAAAAAAAATCTAAAACCGGGATAGTATCTAATCCCATGTGAGCTTTCTCGCCAAAACCAGTCCACTCAACATGAAAAATGATACTATTTCAACTTTCCAACTTTCGAACTAATTCTATTCCCAAGTAAAGAAACATTAATAATAAAAAAAAGTTAAACCAGATTGTGAACAAATAGAAACAAAATTTACGGTCGTAGTAAAAGTTAAGTAATTAACTATGTACGGAATTTAATTTAAATTTATTATTACTTAAAAAAAAATAGAAACAACATCCACGGTCGCAATGAAAATTAAGTAATTAACTGTATACGGAATTTAATTTGAAATTAGGTTTACTATTACTCAGAAATAGAAACACAATCCACGGTCGCAATAAAAATTAAGTAATTAATAAAATAGAAACAAAATTTCTACTTCCTAATAACCAAAACTAATTTCCAATGTTTCTAAATAAAATCAAAACTAAATAATTTATCTGTAAATCAAAATATTTTTAACGAAAATCTAAAGTCAATTATTATTTCTATTAAATAAAATCGAAATCGGAATAATTTAATTAAATAAAACTGGTATTCGGACGTTTAGCTCAAGAACCGACGACAGAAAAAAAACGTAAACATTAATTCGGTGTACCTAACTACGGTTTCGGCGATGATTTTACAGCGTAAATCGAAGTAGACTTTTCGAGGTCGGATAAATGAATTTAAGCTGGTCGAATCAGTAAAATGAATGAATGATTTTTAATACTTAAATCTGAATCCGAGTCTCTATGCCCAAGCAGGCTAGCTCCCCACTCGATGTGCGCGGATCGCGCGCGCTATCGTTACTCAGGTATAATACGCGAATTTAAATGAAACAAAATTTGATATACAGTGTCTACCCATGAAGTTAAAATAAAATAAAAATAAAAATTTATATCCGGAATAGGCCGAAATATAGTAATGAAAATTGACTTCATTACAACTCAAAAAAGCGAATCCAAGCGTGCAGTGATGATAATCCGAACTGATACCTCGATTCATCTATAACTTTTGTTTCAAGAATTTTATCAATTTTATTGAAATCCTTTGAAGTTAAACCACAAATATAACACCTTTGTGTAGACGCATTTTCTGTGACAGCGTTACATATTTTTCCATCGATCATAGTAAAATATAATTTATGTTGAACCAATACATCACTGTTTTCAATAGTATTTTTTGTTGGTTTTAATTCACTTATTTGTTTTTCAATATGCTGCATTTCCATAACTGAAAGTTCTGCTGTTTCATGTTTAAATTGAACGCGTATAGGTCGGCAAAAGCGGGTAGAGGAAGGTCTAGGATTTTGCCAAATAACAAAATGTTCTTTCGAACTGGGATCACCATTTATTAATTGGAGTGGAACCATAGATGTTAAAAAAATTTTAGCGTCTGATATATTGGGATTAAAAAACTTTTGTTTATATTCACTCATCCCAGAACTTCCGTCACATCCCCACTTACATATTAAATACATATTGCTATATTGTTCAGGTTTCAGAGCATCAAGCACTTCCTTAAGTGATTGAAATAATCTGGAAATTGTATGATCCAGTAAATTTTGTAGAGGTACTTCGGCTTTATCTTCACTGATCGTTACGTTACTTGGATAGCACTTTTTTTTCGTCAAAGTAATATATTCATAATTAGGATAAAGGTTTGAATTATTACTTTTTGCTGCATCCCTTATTACATTGTACTGAAATTTTGTCAATTTGGCTCCCACAAAAATTGAAAAAGCCTGATAAGGTGAAAATGGTTGTACTTTTATGGCACTGATCGCTTTTTTATATTTTGACGCTCGAGTTGGAGTAGAAAAGGCAACATTTTTTATCACCTCTGCCTTCTCTAAATGGCCTTCGGATCGAAATTGCATTTGTGCAGCATAAGTTAGTTCTTCTGGACTAAAACTGGAACGAAGTTCCTCAGTTTTTCTTCTTTTTGTTCGGTCACTTGAACTTAGAAACAACGCTGTCGGTCTTCCACCACTTTTAAGGGAATCACTTCTTGTGTCTTGTTCTTCTGAGTTAAAAGAATTAGAAAATTGTACTTCTGAATTTAGCCATGGTCAATTTTTGTTACAAAACGCATTTAGATTTCTCGAGGATGCCAACCACTTTTTGTTATAGTGCACCAAAAAGTTTTTATTTTTGTCTGGGATTCTTCTGACAAATTATCACTTTGCAGTGCAGTTGCCACTTTATGCACTAAATAATCACACTTTTCTTTAAAGTTTTTTGTTTTACACTCTTTTACCCACTCAACAAGTTGATTTCTGGTCGAAGAGACGTACTTCGCTCCAGATCCTGTAACAAAAAAAAATATCGTCCTTTATCGTGTGATCTGTACCTATTTGTTACAAAAAAAATATTTTACAAGATCGCAAAATATCGCAATTTTTTTTGTAGAATCTAAAAAACTACTCTTCCAAGCATAAAACAAAAGTAATATTAATGTTGAACTATGTTAAACAATTTACTTTTCCTCTATGCAAACTTTATGAAATGCAATTTGTGTGCTGTATTATGCAGGTACAATATAAAAAATTGATTCAAAAAAAATGTATTGCAGAAACTATCAATATTTAACTCTTGTAGGCTTTTGCTTACCACCAGCAATGGGCTATATAACATTTTTTTAAATATTCACAGAAGTAAACACAAAAATACAATCACAAAACAGACACCAATCACTAAGACGGTCTACTGTCTACTGAAATATTTTGGTACCCGGCGCGCGGCTGAAGTATAAAACAGGTAGTTTTTGACCCGTTTGGGATTAGAGAATCGATTATTAATGTGTTTTTCCCAGTTTTTCCCAATCGATTATTAAGGGTTTTGACCACGTTTTTGGGAAAATTCGCCTCTGTGCGACGTTGTGATCGTCGTCGATAATAACGTCACCAGTAGTGTTATGATGTATGGTCGATGCAAATTATCGTCTACAATTTGATCGGCCAACTCGTCCATATCTTGTAGAATTTTAACGAAATCACGCTTTTCGCGAAGAATGTCGGCGAGAGAAGAGACAAATAACGCGATTTGATTTCGCCGTTTTCGACGAAACGTATCAAATCGCGTTGCTCGTCTCTGTAGGGTACGAAAAGCATTAAATTTTCGCGACAGAAATTAATCGGATCGCAAAGCTCTCCGTAATTTCTGTAGTGTAAAATTTTGCGACGGCCGCCAGCGGCCATCCTCTTTACGTACCCGCTTTCGTTACGCAAAGGTAACGCCCCCCTAACATTTTTCGAAAAGAACGTGAATTCGGTGGCGAAACGTGCCAAGCATAAGGTCTCCAACGAATCCGGACGTTCGACGTACCTATCCAGGATGTTTCTTTCGAAAACATCCGTACACGCAGCGTCCATTTCCCTCAACGCCGCCTTCCCTTTGGCAACTCGCACACGTTTGTCAATGGGAAACGTGTTGACGAATACGTCGCTGCGCGATGAATTGGTAAGCCGAAGCCCGCATACGTGGTAGGCGGCCTCCTGCACCGAAACTTCGGACGATTTTAAAAACAAATTCCCTAATTTTCGCAACTTTGCCTTGGTATCGATATCTCCGGCTTTGATGTGCGCCTCCGCCTCGGACATCAACTTGGACATACCCAAGCTGGATTTGTTAATATAGTTGACGATATAGCTGACGCAACTATAAGCGTCCACTATATATTGCATATCCATGTTAGCTTGACGCATGTCAAAGACCTTGGGAAAGTAGTTATTGGTAGCGATATCGGCCAGGCGACGTCGAAAGAAAAACTTTGGGGCAGCCGCTTTTTAAACCTGATCGAATGGCCAGAACGTAGGCGGATTCGGTCAGCCCCAATTCATTTAATAGCTGGTCGAAATTCATCGATAATGATAGTTCCCGTTGATACGAGCCACTATCGAATACGGAATTTAGATAGGCGCGAATCTTAATGAGATCGGCCTTAGCCTTGGTCCGGCCGGTCACGTAAGACTCTTCGATGCTACACAAAATCATTGTAGTACGCATCGGGAAAAAAGGAATTTTATAACGGCAACTACCGGCACTACGATTGGTAACATCGCTGCCACCAACAGTAGCGGTAGTAGTTGTCGTAGGTTTGCCACAACTTTTGGAATGGGTATGTCTCTGATATGCCATCAACGTTTCCGCGTTGGTGGCATATCTAAGACCTTCGCCAGATGACGAAGCGCTCACGAAATTATCGATGAACCTCGAGCAGTCGGTACCATTCGTGCCGTCATACACCGGTGCTCCATTGAGCCACAAAACACTGTGGATGTGCGGTGCTCCCCGATGCTGAAATTCGACACGATAATAATAATCTGCCAAAGGATATACGACGGTTACAGGACGATTTGTATTATTAGCAAAAGGTGCGTCAACGGGATCAGCGGAAGTGCTGTGTCGTGGAGGAGGAGGAGAAGAAGTTTCATTATCGGAATGGGAGGGAGGGGGATGTGAACCAACAACGGATGACTTAAAGAAGTCACGTTTTCGCATTTCAGCCATCATTAGACGAATGCGATTATCGAAATAGCGAACGACGGTTACCGGATCGCTTTGGATGAGACGCGTCCTCGCCGCCGATGACATTTCGCTAATTTCGATGTCGGAATACGATTTTTGATGCAGTACCTTACCGAGAACGGAAATTAATTCGGGCCAGCGAGCGTCCGCCGCTGTTAACGTTATATAAAACGTGGGAATGCCCAATTGCCTGATCATGGCGAAGAGTTTTTTCCGTTCGTCAGCCCAGAAGGCGGGCGAAGTGGTCATATTTTTCGTAAATGAAAATGCTCTATCGGCACCAATTAATTGCGCTACCGATTTCGAATTGAGCAAGTCGCCGGCCGTTAAAGTATCGCTTTTTTTATTTTGTTGATTATTATTATTATTATTTACGTTAGTGACATTAGTTGGGTTAATTTGGAAAAATGAATTAATAGGAGCGGCGGCGGCATTAGAAGTATTCGCGGTGCTAAGGTTGTTGGCGTTGACGGAGGAAGCAGTAGTTGTCGTTTGACGAACATGCAATGCGATTCCACTGAAAATGTCCAAAGTCTGTTTTAGGAAAAACGAAAAGAACAATTTGTCCGCCCGGGTAGCGCAATATCTCTTATAAAACATAACCTCGTGGCGAATTACCTGGCCATAGGAAACCTTACGCCGACGCCGGCCGTCATCGTTGACGGTATCAGCGGCGGAGCTAGTTCCGTCCGCGACGACGGTCGCATCGACGTGATTTCTGGCCTTCCCATGATAAATGCTGGGAAAGGTTAATTCTTCCACGTGGTGATCCCTTATAAAAGATAAAGGCTTTTGGTTTTGACCCGGGGCAAAACAAATTGGACCATCGTTTCTCTGCAACATCGTCTGGACGTCCTCAGTGGTGGCGTCGTCATCTTCGTCGTTAGCGATAACCACAGCTTCGTCGCCAATTTCGCAACCGTCATTGTTTTGACAATTATTTGCATTAACGTTACCATCGTGTTCGGTGTTGTGTGTGGGGGGGGGGGGGGGTACGACCTCAACGATTTCGGAAACTGAAACAGCAGCGGTAGCGTTCGCCATTGGCGATGGTGATGGCACAATAAAAGGTACAAGTTGATGATCGTCCGTTTCAACTGTACCACCGATGGTCGCGGGTAATTTGGCCCAGTCCACCACGATATTATTCGACTTGTACAAAAGGTTGATCAGATAAATATTGAAGAGCCGCCTTTATTTTGGCGGGACAGACCGTTTCCGATATATAGGCACCGGCCTGCCGATCGCTCCTCTTCAAATTTATCTGAACGACCTCCGCCTCGTCGAACGTTCGCGGGGAGAACCGAACACATCTTACCCACGTCGGTCGGTACATTTAAAACGTGACCCTTCAGGTATTTCGACCGATCGCACCCCAAATTCCGTATTTGCATAAACGGAATTCGGGGAGAAATTAGGCGCTCCTCCAATACGTTAAGCGTTTTGATCGCGTCGCATGGAGGATCGTCTAATTTATAGTTGTTCGTTATAGAAACGACCGGCAATTTCAGGCCTAAAATTGACTTGTAGCACGTGGAACACAGTGCCGAGCTATCCGGCACCATGTGCGCACGTGCGTACAAGTCGTCCGCGTTTTCTTTTGGCTCGTTTCGTTTTACGAAACGTTGAGCCAAAAGGTTTTTACGTAAAAATTTTGCGTGTCGCGGAAAAACCAAAACTCCGCAACACGTGCACACCACAGTCGGTCCTTCCTTAATTAGCTTAAAGTAATTAAGGATGGACTTGTCTGTGCGTGTGCGGGTGGCGGTCGTCTCCATGTCGAAATCTTGAGAGTCGTCATCAACATCTACGCTGTTATTATCGTCATCATCGTCGTTATGGGGGTGATAGTCTTCGTCGCTATCGTCGTCGTCGTCGTTAGAAAGATTCACATTATTTATATTATCATTATTATCATCATTATCCCTGTCATTATTACGATCGTTATTGCTACCTGATTGCGTATTAGGTATTGATACACACTCATCATTCGAAGTTATTTCCTTCGTAACGAATGCGTCATTAGTTGTTGGTGCACATTCGCCACTAAGTGACAATGACGATGATGACGCGGTTTGAGACAATCTTTTAGATTTATTTTGACTTAAATTATATTTGTATGATAAACTTAATTTTCGTGGCATTGCTGAAATATAAAAATACGAAATATATTATTATAATGAAAAAATTATTTATTCAAAAGTTAAAATAAAATAAAACACATTTATTTACTTTTCTATATATGTATTATATTTTTTTGATATTTTGAATAATATATTCAAAGAATTTTTTTTTTTTTTATTTAAAAAACTACATTTTATTTTTCAATAACGTTATATAAAAAGAAAACGTATGAACGATAAGTAATTTTCTCTATGTAAATGTTTATAGAAATACAATTATAAGAAAGTAAACCAAAAATGTATAGAAATTAAAAATGAAAGTAGCAAATTTTGACATTTTGCTAAACACCCTGTATAAAATGAAGATTTTGGGAAATTTTCTTGCGGATTTTAATTGCATAGATCGTCTAGCAACTTTTTGAAAGAATACATTTTTTCCCTATATCGAATATTTACCATTTTAATATATAAAAGCATATGTTTCGAAGAAATTTTATTTTTTTGTCAAAATTTAAAAAACCACATTTTATTTTTCAATAACGTTATAGAAAAAGAAAACGTTGAACGATAAGTAACTCTCTATGTAAATGTTTATAGAAATACAATTATAAGAAAGTAAACCAAAAACGTATAGAAATTAAAAATGAAAGTAGCAAATTTTGACATTTTGCTAAACACCCTGTATAAAATGAAGATTTTGGGAAATTTTCTTGCGGATTTTAATTGCTTAGATCGTCTAGCAACTTTTTGAAAGAATACATTTTTTCCTTATATCGAATATTTACCATTTTAATATATAAAAGCATATGTTTAGAAGAAATTTTATTTTTTTGTCAAAATTTAAAAAACCACATTTTATTTTTCAATAACGTTATAGAAAAAGAAAACGAATGAACGATAACTAACTCTCTATGTAAATGTTTATAGAAATAGAATTATAAGCAAGTAAACCAAACATGTATAGAAATTAAAGAAGAAAATAACACATTTTTACCTTTTTTTAAACACCTTGTATAAAATGAAGAATTTAGAAAATTTTCTTGTGAATTCAAGTTGTTTAAGTCGTCTAGCAACTTTTTGAAAGAATACATTTTTTCCCTATATTGAATATTTACCATTTTAATATAGACTAATATCAGTTAATAATGTTTCCAAGAATTTTTTTTTTCCAAAATTTAAAAAACCACATTTTATTTTTCAATAACGTTATAGAAAAAGAAAACGAATGAACGATAAGTAACTCTCTATGTAAATGTTTATAGAAATAGAGTTATAAGCAAGTAAACCAAACATGTATAGAAATTAAAAATGAAAGTAACAAATCTTGACATTTTACTAAACACCTTGTATAAAATGAAGATTTTGGGAAATTTTCTTGTGAATTCAAGTTGCTTAAGTCGTCTAGCAACTTTTTGAAAGAATACATTTTTTCCCTATATCGAATATTTACCATTTTAATATAGACTAATATCAGTTAATAATGTTTCCGAGAATTTTTTTTTTCCAAAATTTAAAAAACCACATTTTATTTTTCAATAACGTTATAGAAAAAGAAAATGAATGAACGATAAGTAACTCTCTATGTAAATGTTTATAGAAATAGAATTATAAACAAGTAAACCAAAAATGTATAGAAATTAAAAAAGAAAGTAACACATTTTTACCTTTTTCTAAACACCTTGTATAAAATGAAGATTTTGAGAAATTTTCTTATGAATTCAAGTTGCTTAAGTCGTCTAGCAACTTTTTGAAAGAATACATTTTTTCCTTATATCGAATATTTACCATTTTAATATAGACTAATATCAGTTAATAATGTTTCCGAGAATTTTTTTTTTTTTAAATTTAAAAAACCACATTTTATTTTTCAATAACGTTATAGAAAAAGAAAACGAATGAACGATAAGTAACTCTCTATGTAAACGTTTATAGAAATAGAGTTATAAGCAAGTAAACCAAAAATGTATAGAAATTAAAAGTGAAAGTAACAAATTTTGAACTTTTTCTAAACACCTTGTATAAAATGAAGATTTTGGAAAATTTTCTTGTGAATTCAAGTTACTTAAGTCGTTTAGCAACTTTTTGAAAGAATACATTTTTTCTCTATATCGCATATTTACCATTTTATTATATAAAAGTATATGTTTAGAAAAAGTTTTATTTTTTTGTCAAAATTTAAAAAACCACATTTTATTTTTCAATAACGTTATGAAAAAAAAAAGAATAAACGATAAGTAAATTTCAATGTAAATGTTTAAAAAAAACAGAGTTATAAGAAGGTATAACAACAATTTATAAAAGTTAAATAAGAAAGTAACAAATCTTGATATTTTACTAAACACCTTGTATAAAATGAAGATTTTAGGAAATTTTCTTTAGAATTTCAATTGCTTAGATAGTCTATCAACTTTTTGAAAGAATACATTTTTTCCTTATATAGAATATTTACAATTTTAATATAGACTAATAACAGTTAATAATGTTTCCAAAACTTTTTTTTTTCAAAATTTAAAAAACCACATTTTATTTTTCAATAACGTTATAGAAAAAAAAAACAAACGATAAGTAACTCTCTATGTAAATGTTTATAGAAATAGAATTATAAGCAAGTAAACCAAAAATGTATAGAAATTAAAAAAGAAAGTAACACATTTTTACCTTTTTCTAAACACCCTGTATAAAATGAAGATTTTGAGAAATTTTCTTATGAATTCAAGTTGCTTAAGTCGTCTAGCAACTTTTTGAAAGAATACATTTTTTCCTTATATCGAATATTTACCATTTTAATATAGACTAATATCAGTTAATAATGTTTCCGAGAATTTTCTTTTTTCAAAATTTAAAAAACCACATTTTATTTTTCAATAACGTTATAGAAAAAGAAAATGAATGAACGATAAGTAACTCTTTATGTAAATGTTTATAGAAATACAATTATAAGAAAGTAAACCAAAAACGTATAGAAATTAAAAATGAAAGTAACAAATTTTGACCTTTTTCTAAACACCTTGTATAAAATGAAGATTTTGGGAAATTTTCTTGCGGATTTTAATTGCTTAGATAGTCTAGCAACTTTTTAAAAGAATACATTTTTTCCCTATATCGAATATTTACCATTTTAATATATAAAAGCATATGTTTAGAAGAAATTTTATTTTTTTGTCAAAATTTAAAAAACCACATTTTATTTTTCAATAACGTTATAGAAAAAGAAAACGAATGAACGATAACTAACTCTCTATGTAAATGTTTATAGAAATAGAATTATAAGCAAGTAAACCAAACATGTATAGAAATTAAAGAAGAAAATAACACATTTTTACCTTTTTTTAAACACCTTGTATAAAATGAAGAATTTAGAAAATTTTCTTGTGAATTCAAGTTGTTTAAGTCGTCTAGCAACTTTTTGAAAGAATACATTTTTTCCCTATATCGAATATTTACCATTTTAATATAGACTAATATCAGTTAATAATGTTTCCAAGAATTTTTTTTTTTCCAAAATTTAAAAAACCACATTTTATTTTTCAATAACGTTATAGAAAAAGAAAACGAATGAACGATAAGTAACTCTCTATGTAAATGTTTATAGAAATAGAGTTATAAGCAAGTAAACCAAACATGTATAGAAATTAAAAATGAAAGTAACAAATCTTGACATTTTACTAAACACCTTGTATAAAATGAAGATTTTGGGAAATTTTCTTGTGAATTCAAGTTGCTTAAGTCGTCTAGCAACTTTTTAAAAGAATACATTTTTTCCCTATATCGAATATTTACCATTTTAATATAGACTAATATCAGTTAATAATGTTTCCGAGAATTTTTTTTTTCCAAAATTTAAAAAACCACATTTTATTTTTCAATAACGTTATAGAAAAAGAAAATGAATGAACGATAAGTAACTCTCTATGTAAATGTTTATAGAAATAGAATTATAAGCAAGTAAACCAAAAATGTATAGAAATTAAAAAAGAAAGTAACACATTTTTACCTTTTTCTAAACACCTTGTATAAAATGAAGATTTTGAGAAATTTTCTTATGAATTCAAGTTGCTTAAGTCGTCTAGCAACTTTTTGAAAGAATACATTTTTTCCCTATATCGAATATTTACCATTTTAATATAGACTAATATCAGTTAATAATGTTTCCGAGAATTTTTTTTTTTTTTTAAATTTAAAAAACCACATTTTATTTTTCAATAACGTTATAGAAAAAGAAAACGAATGAACGATAAGTAACTCTCTATGTAAACGTTTATAGAAATAGAGTTATAAGCAAGTAAACCAAAAATGTATAGAAATTAAAAGTGAAAGTAACAAATTTTGAACTTTTTCTAAACACCTTGTAATAAAATGAAGATTTTGGAAAATTTTCTTGTGAATTCAAGTTACTTAAGTCGTTTAGCAACTTTTTGAAAGAATACATTTTTTCTCTATATCGCATATTTACCATTTTATTATATAAAAGTATATGTTTAGAAAAAGTTTTATTTTTTTGTCAAAATTTAAAAAACCACATTTTATTTTTCAATAACGTTATAAAAAAAAAAGAATAAACGATAAGTAAATTTCAATGTAAATGTTTAAAAAAAAACAGAGTTATAAGAAGGTATAACAACAATTTATAAAAGTTAAATAAGAAAGTAACAAATCTTGATATTTTACTAAACACCTTGTATAAAATGAAGATTTTAGGAAATTTTCTTTAGAATTTCAATTGCTTAGATAGTCTATCAACTTTTTGAAAGAATACATTTTTTCCTTATATAGAATATTTACAATTTTAATATAGACTAATATCAGTTAATAATGTTTCCGAGACTTTTTTTTTTCAAAATTTAAAAAACCACATTTTATTTTTCAATAACGTTATAGAAAAAAAAAACAAACGATAAGTAACTCTCTATGTAAATGTTTATAGAAATAGAATTATAAGCAAGTAAACCAAAAATGTATAGAAATTAAAAAAGAAAGTAACACATTTTTACCTTTTTCTAAACACCCTGTATAAAATGAAGATTTGAGAAATTTTCTTATGAATTCAAGTTGCTTAAGTCGTCTAGCAACTTTTTGAAAGAATACATTTTTTCCTTATATCGAATATTTACCATTTTAATATAGACTAATATCAGTTAATAATGTTTCCGAGAATTTTCTTTTTTCAAAATTTAAAAAACCACATTTTATTTTTCAATAACGTTATAGAAAAAGAAAATGAATGAACGATAAGTAACTCTCTATGTAAATGTTTATAGAAATAAAGTTATAAGCAAGTAAACCAAAAATGTATAGAAATTAAAAATGAAAGTAACAAATTTTTTACCTTTTTCTAAACACCTTGTATAAAATGAAGATTTTGGGAAATTTTCTTGCGGATTCAAATTGCTTAGATAGTCTAGCAACTTTTTAAAAGAATACATTTTTTCCCTATATCGAATATTTACCATTTTAATATAGACTAATATCAGTTAATAATGTTTCCGAGAATTTTTTTTTTCCAAAATTTAAAAAACCACATTTTATTTTTCAATAACGTTATAGAAAAAGAAAACGAATGAACGATAGGTAACTCTCTTTATGTAAATGTTTATAGAAATAGAATTATAAGAAAGTAAATCAAAAATTATAGAAATTAAAAATAAAAGTAGCAAATTTTGACATTTTGCTACACACCTTGTATAAAATGAAGATTTTGGAAATTTTTCTTGTGAATTTCAATTGCTTAGATCCTCTGGCAACTTTTTGAAAGAATACATTTTTTCCCTAAATCGAATATTTACCATTTTAATATGTAAATGCATGTATTTCGAGGAAATTTCATTTTTTTGTCAAAATATAAAAAACTGCATTTTATTTTTCAATAACGTTATAGAAAAAGAAAACGAATAACCGATAAGTAACTCTCTATGTAAATGTTTATAGAAATAGAATTATAAACAAGTAAACCAAACATGTATAGAAATTAAAGAAGAAAATAACACATTTTTACCTTTTTTTAAACACCTTGTATAAAATGAAGAATTTAGGAAATTTTCTTAGTTGCTTAAGTCGTCTAGCAACTTTTTGAAAGAATACATTTTTTCCCTATATCGAATATTTACCATTTTAATATATAAATGCATGTATTTCGAGGAAATTTCATTTTTTAGTCAAAATATAAAAAAACTGCATATTATTTTTCAATAACGTTATAGAAAAAAAAAAACGAATGAACGATAGGTAACTCTCTTTATGTAAATGTTTATAGAAATAGAATTATAAGAAAGTAAACCAAAAATTATAGAAATTCAAAATAAAAGTAGCAAATTTTGACATTTTGCTACACACCTTGTATAAAATGTAGATTTTGGGAAATTTTCTTGTGAATTCAAGTTGCTTAAGTCGTCTAGCAACTTTTTGAAAGAATACATTTTTTCCCTATATCGAATATTTACCATTTTAATATAGACTAATATCAGTTAATAATGTTTCCGAGAATTTTTTTTTTCCAAAATTTAAAAAACCACATTTTATTTTTCAATAACGTTATAGAAAAAGAAAATGAATGAACGATAAGTAACTCTCTATGTAAATGTTTATAGAAATAGAATTATAAGCAAGTAAACCAAAAATGTATAGAAATTAAAAAAGAAAGTAACACATTTTTACCTTTTTCTAAACACCTTGTATAAAATGAAGATTTTGGGAAATTTTCTTGTGAATTCAAGTTGCTTAAGTCGTCTAGCAACTTTTTGAAAGAATACATTTTTTCCTTATATAGAATATTTACAATTTTAATATAGACTAATATCAGTTAATAATGTTTCCGAGACTTTTTTTTTTCAAAATTTAAAAAACCACATTTTATTTTTCAATAGCGTTATAGAAAAAAAAAACAAACGATAAGTAACTCTCTATGTAAATGTTAATTAGAAATAGAATTATAAGCAAGTAAACCAAAAATGTATAGAAATTAAAAAAGAAAGTAACACATTTTTACCTTTTTCTAAACACCCTGTATAAAATGAAGATTTTGAGAAATTTTCTTATGAATTCAAGTTGCTTAAGTCGTCTAGCAACTTTTTGAAAGAATACATTTTTTCCTTATATCGAATATTTACCATTTTAATATAGACTAATATCAGTTAATAATGTTTCCGAGAATTTTCTTTTTCCAAAATTTAAAAAACCACATTTTATTTTTCAATAACGTTATAGAAAAAGAAAATGAATGAACGATAAGTAACTCTCTATGTAAATGTTTATAGAAATAAAGTTATAAGCAAGTAAACCAAAAATGTATAGAAATTAAAAATGAAAGTAACAAATTTTTACCTTTTTCTAAACACCTTGTATAAAATGAAGATTTTGGGAAATTTTCTTGTGAATTCAAGTTGCTTAAGTCGTCTAGCAACTTTTTAAAAGAATACATTTTTTCCCTATATCGAATATTTACCATTTTAATATAGACTAATATCAGTTAATAATGTTTCCGAGAATTTTTTTTTCCAAAATTTAAAAAACCACATTTTATTTTTCAATAACGTTATAGAAAAAGAAAACGAATGAACGATAGGTAACTCTCTTTATGTAAATGTTTATAGAAATAGAATTATAAGAAAGTAAATCAAAAATTATAGAAATTAAAAATAAAAGTAGCAAATTTTGACATTTTGCTACACACCTTGTATAAAATGAAGATTTTGGAAATTTTTTTGTGAATTTCAATTGCTTAGATCCTCTGGCAACTTTTTGAAAGAATACATTTTTTCCCTAAATCGAATATTTACCATTTTAATATGTAAATGCATGTATTTCGAGGAAATTTCATTTTTTTGTCAAAATATAAAAAACTGCATTTTATTTTTCAATAACGTTATAGAAAAAGAAAACGAATAACCGATAAGTAACTCTCTATGTAAATGTTTATAGAAATAGAATTATAAACAAGTAAACCAAACATGTATAGAAATTAAAGAAGAAAATAACACATTTTTACCTTTTTTTAAACACCTTGTATAAAATGAAGAATTTAGGAAATTTTCTTGTGAATTCAAGTTGCTTAAGTCGTCTAGCAACTTTTTGAAAGAATACATTTTTTCCCTATATCGAATATTTACCATTTTAATATATAAATGCATGTATTTCGAGGAAATTTCATTTTTTAGTCAAAATATAAAAAAACTGCATATTATTTTTCAATAACGTTATAGAAAAAAAAAACGAATGAACGATAGGTAACTCTCTTTATGTAAATGTTTATAGAAATAGAATTATAAGAAAGTAAACCAAAAATTATAGAAATTCAAAATAAAAGTAGCAAATTTTGACATTTTGCTACACACCTTGTATAAAATGTAGATTTTGGGAAATTTTCTTGTGGATTCCAATTGCTTGGATCGTCTAGCAACTTTTTAAAAGAATACATTTTTTCCCTATATCAAATATTTACCATTTTAATATATAAATGCATATATTTCGAGGAAATTTCATTTTTTTGTCAAAATATAAAAAAATGCATTTTATTTTTCAATAACGTTATAGAAAAAGAAAACGAATAACCGATAAGTAACTCTCTATGTAAATGTTTATAGAAATAGAATTATAAGCAAGTAAACCAAACATGTATAGAAATTAAAGAAGAAAATAACACATTTTTACCTTTTTTTAAACACCTTGTATAAAATGAAGAATTTAGGAAATTTTC
Organism: Psylliodes chrysocephalus; assembly: GCA_927349885.1. Classification (NCBI taxonomy): domain Eukaryota; kingdom Metazoa; phylum Arthropoda; class Insecta; order Coleoptera; family Chrysomelidae; genus Psylliodes; species Psylliodes chrysocephalus. The sequence goes on from OV651814.1 coordinate 86,627,421, forward strand.
TTGTGAATTCAAGTTGCTTAAGTCGTCTAGCAACTTTTTGAAAGAATACATTTTTTCCCTATATCGAATATTTACCATTTTAATATATAAATGCATATATTTCGAGGAAATTTCATTTTTTTGTCAAAATATAAAAAAATGCATTTTATTTTTCAATAACGTTATAGAAAAAGAAAACGAATAACCGATAAGTAACTCTCTATGTAAATGTTTATAGAAATAGAATTATAAGCAAGTAAACCAAACATGTATAGAAATTAAAGAAGAAAATAACACATTTTTACCTTTTTTTAAACACCTTGTATAAAATGAAGAATTTAGGAAATTTTTTTGTGAATTCAAGTTGCTTAAGTCGTCTAGCAACTTTTTGAAAGAATACATTTTTTCCCTATATCGAATATTTACCATTTTAATATATAAATGCATATATTTCGAGGAAATTTCATTTTTTTGTCAAAATATAAAAAAATGCATTTTATTTTTCAATAACGTTATAGAAAAAGAAAACGAATAACCGATAAGTAACTCTCTATGTAAATGTTTATAGAAATAGAATTATAAGCAAGTAAACCAAACATGTATAGAAATTAAAGAAGAAAATAACACATTTTTACCTTTTTTTAAACACCTTGTATAAAATGAAGAATTTAGGAAATTTTCTTGTGAATTCAAGTTGCTTAAGTCGTCTAGCAACTTTTTGAAAGAATACATTTTTTCCCTATATCGAATATTTACCATTTTAATATATAAATGCATGTATTTCGAGGAAATTTCATTTTTTAGTCAAAATATAAAAAAACTGCATTTTATTTTTCAATAACGTTATAGAAAAAGAAAACGAATGAACGATAGGTAACTCTCTTTATGTAAATGTTTATAGAAATAGAATTATAAGAAAGTAAACCAAAAATTATAGAAATTCAAAATAAAAGTAGCAAATTTTGACATTTTGCTACACACCTTGTATAAAATGTAGATTTTGGGAAATTTTCTTGTGGATTCCAATTGCTTGGATCGTCTAGCAACTTTTTAAAAGAACACATTTTTTCCCTATATCAAATATTTACCATTTTAATATATAAATGCATATATTTCGAGGAAATTTCATTTTTTAGTCAAAATATAAAAAAACTGCATATTATTTTTCAACAACGTTATAGAAAAAAAAAACGAATGAACGATAGGTAACTCTCTTTATGTAAATGTTTATAGAAATAGAATTATAAGAAAGTAAACCAAAAATTATAGAAATTCAAAATAAAAGTAGCAAATTTTGACATTTTGCTACACACCTTGTATAAAATGTAGATTTTGGGAAATTTTCTTGTGGATTCCAATTGCTTGGATCGTCTAGCAACTTTTTAAAAGAATACATTTTTTTCCCTATATCAAATATTTAACATTTTAATATATAAATGCATGTATTTCGAGGAAATTTCATTTTTTTGTCAAAATATAAAAAACTGCATTTTATTTTTCAATAACGTTATAGAAAAAGAAAACGAATAACCGATAAGTAACTCTCTATGTAAATGTTTATAGAAATAGAATTATAAGCAAGTAAACCAAACATGTATAGAAATTAAAGAAGAAAATAACACATTTTTACCTTTTTTTAAACACCTTGTATAAAATGAAGAATTTAGGAAATTTTCTTGTGAATTCAAGTTGCTTAAGTCGTCTAGCAACTTTTTGAAAGAATACATTTTTTCCCTATATCGAATATTTACCATTTTAATATATAAATGCATGTATTTCGAGGAAATTTCATTTTTTTGTCAAAATATAAAAAAACCGCATTTTATTTTTCAATAACGTTATAGAAAAAGAAAACGAATGAATGATAGATAACTCTCTTTATGTAAATGTTTATAGAAATAGAATTATAAGAAAGTAAACCAAAAATTATAGAAATTAAAAATAAAAGTAGCAAATTTTGACATTTTGCTACACACCTTGTATAAAATGAAGATTTTGGAAAATTTTCTTATGAATTTCAATTGCTTAGATTCTCTGGCAACTTTTTGAAAGAATACATTTTTTCCCTAAATCGAATATTTACCATTTTAATATATAAATGCATGTATTTCGAGGAAATTTCATTTTTTAGTCAAAATATAAAAAAATTGCATTTTATTTTTCAATAACGTTATAGAAAAAGAAAACGAATGAACGATAGGTAACTCTCTTTATGTAAATGTTTATAGAAATAGAATTATAAGAAAGTAAACCAAAAATTATAGAAATTCAAAATAAAAGTAGCAAATTTTGACATTTTGCTACACACCTTGTATAAAATGTAGATTTTGGGAAATTTTCTTGTGGATTCCAATTGCTTGGATCGTCTAGAAACTTTTTAAAAGAATACATTTTTTCCCTATATCAAATATTTACCATTTTAATATATAAATGCATGTATTTCGAGGAAATTTCATTTTTTTGTCAAAATATAAAAAAATGCATTTTATTTTTCAATAACGTTATAGAAAAAGAAAACGAATAACCGATAAGTAACTCTCTATGTAAATGTTTATAGAAATAGAATTATAAGCAAGTAAACCAAACATGTATAGAAATTAAAGAAGAAAATAACACATTTTTACCTTTTTTTAAACACCTTGTATAAAATGAAGAATTTAGGAAATTTTCTTGTGAATTCAAGTTGCTTAAGTCGTCTAGCAACTTTTTGAAAGAATACATTTTTTCCCTATATCGAATATTTACCATTTTAATATATAAATGCATGTATTTCGAGGAAATTTCATTTTTTAGTCAAAATATAAAAAAACTGCATTTTATTTTTCAATAACGTTATAGAAAAAGAAAACGAATGAACGATAGGTAACTCTCTTTATGTAAATGTTTATAGAAATAGAATTATAAGAAAGTAAACCAAAAATTATAGAAATTCAAAATAAAAGTAGCAAATTTTGACATTTTGCTACACACCTTGTATAAAATGTAGATTTTGGGAAATTTTCTTGTGGATTCCAATTGCTTGGATCGTCTAGCAACTTTTTAAAAGAACACATTTTTTCCCTATATCAAATATTTACCATTTTAATATATAAATGCATATATTTCGAGGAAATTTCATTTTTTAGTCAAAATATAAAAAAACTGCATATTATTTTTCAATAACGTTATAGAAAAAAAAACGAATGAACGATAGGTAACTCTCTTTATGTAAATGTTTATAGAAATAGAATTATAAGAAAGTAAACCAAAAATTATAGAAATTCAAAATAAAAGTAGCAAATTTTGACATTTTGCTACACACCTTGTATAAAATGTAGATTTTGGGAAATTTTCTTGTGGATTCCAATTGCTTGGATCGTCTAGAAACTTTTTAAAAGAATACATTTTTTCCCTATATCAAATATTTACCATTTTAATATATAAATGCATGTATTTCGAGGAAATTTCATTTTTTTGTCAAAATATAAAAAAATGCATTTTATTTTTCAATAACGTTATAGAAAAAGAAAACGAATAACCGATAAGTAACTCTCTATGTAAATGTTTATAGAAATAGAATTATAAGCAAGTAAACCAAACATGTATAGAAATTAAAGAAGAAAATAACACATTTTTACCTTTTTTTAAACACCTTGTATAAAATGAAGAATTTAGGAAATTTTCTTGTGAATTCAAGTTGCTTAAGTCGTCTAGCAACTTTTTGAAAGAATACATTTTTTCCCTATATCGAATATTTACCATTTTAATATATAAATGCATGTATTTCGAGGAAATTTCATTTTTTAGTCAAAATATAAAAAAACTGCATTTTATTTTTCAATAACGTTATAGAAAAAGAAAACGAATGAACGATAGGTAACTCTCTTTATGTAAATGTTTATAGAAATAGAATTATAAGAAAGTAAACCAAAAATTATAGAAATTCAAAATAAAAGTAGCAAATTTTGACATTTTGCTACACACCCTTGTATAAAATGTAGATTTTGGGAAATTTTCTTGTGGATTCCAATTGCTTGGATCGTCTAGCAACTTTTTAAAAGAACACATTTTTTCCCTATATCAAATATTTACCATTTTAATATATAAATGCATATATTTCGAGGAAATTTCATTTTTTAGTCAAAATATAAAAAAACTGCATATTATTTTTCAATAACGTTATAGAAAAAAAAACGAATGAACGATAGGTAACTCTCTTTATGTAAATGTTTATAGAAATAGAATTATAAGAAAGTAAACCAAAAATTATAGAAATTCAAAATAAAAGTAGCAAATTTTGACATTTTGCTACACACCTTGTATAAAATGTAGATTTTGGGAAATTTTCTTGTGGATTCCAATTGCTTGGATCGTCTAGCAACTTTTTAAAAGAATACATTTTTTTCCCTATATCAAATATTTAACATTTTAATATATAAATGCATGTATTTCGAGGAAATTTCATTTTTTTGTCAAAATATAAAAAACTGCATTTTATTTTTCAATAACGTTATAGAAAAAGAAAACGAATAACCGATAAGTAACTCTCTATGTAAATGTTTATAGAAATAGAATTATAAGCAAGTAAACCAAACATGTATAGAAATTAAAGAAGAAAATAACACATTTTTACCTTTTTTTAAACACCTTGTATAAAATGAAGAATTTAGGAAATTTTCTTGTGAATTCAAGTTGCTTAAGTCGTCTAGCAACTTTTTGAAAGAATACATTTTTTCCCTATATCGAATATTTACCATTTTAATATATAAATGCATGTATTTCGAGGAAATTTCATTTTTTTGTCAAAATATAAAAAAACCGCATTTTATTTTTCAATAACGTTATAGAAAAAGAAAACGAATGAATGATAGATAACTCTCTTTATGTAAATGTTTATAGAAATAGAATTATAAGAAAGTAAACCAAAAATTATAGAAATTAAAAATAAAAGTAGCAAATTTTGACATTTTGCTACACACCTTGTATAAAATGAAGATTTTGGAAAATTTTCTTATGAATTTCAATTGCTTAGATTCTCTGGCAACTTTTTGAAAGAATACATTTTTTCCCTAAATCGAATATTTACCATTTTAATATATAAATGCATGTATTTCGAGGAAATTTCATTTTTTAGTCAAAATATAAAAAAATTGCATTTTATTTTTCAATAACGTTATAGAAAAAGAAAACGAATGAACGATAGGTAACTCTCTTTATGTAAATGTTTATAGAAATAGAATTATAAGAAAGTAAACCAAAAATTATAGAAATTCAAAATAAAAGTAGCAAATTTTGACATTTTGCTACACACCTTGTATAAAATGTAGATTTTGGGAAATTTTCTTGTGGATTCCAATTGCTTGGATCGTCTAGAAACTTTTTAAAAGAATACATTTTTTCCCTATATCAAATATTTACCATTTTAATATATAAATGCATGTATTTCGAGGAAATTTCATTTTTTTGTCAAAATATAAAAAAAACGCATTTTATTTTTCAATAACGTTATAGAAAAAGAAAACGAATGAACTATAGGTAACTCTCTTTATGTAAATGTTTATAGAAATAGAATTATAAGAAAGTAAACCAAAAATTATAGAAATTCAAAATAAAAGTAGCAAATTTTGACATTTTGCTACACACCTTGTATAAAATGTAGATTTTGGGAAATTTTCTTGTGAATTCCAATTGCTTGGATCGTCTAGCAACTTTTTAAAAGAATACATTTTTTCCCTATATCAAATATTTACCATTTTAATATATAAATGCATGTATTTCGAGGAAATTTCATTTTTTTGTCAAAATATAAAAAAACCGCATTTTATTTTTCAATAACGTTATAGAAAAAGAAAACGAATGAACGATAGGTAACTCTCTTTATGTAAATGTTTATAGAAATAGAATTATAAGAAAGTAAACCAAAAATTATAGAAATTCAAAATAAAAGTAGCAAATTTTGACATTTTGCTACACACCTTGTATAAAATGTAGATTTTGGGAAATTTTCTTGTGGATTCCAATTGCTTGGATCGTCTAGCAACTTTTTAAAAGAATACATTTTTTTCCCTATATCAAATATTTAACATTTTAATATATAAATGCATGTATTTCGAGGAAATTTCATTTTTTTGTCAAAATATAAAAAACTGCATTTTATTTTTCAATAACGTTATAGAAAAAGAAAACGAATAACCGATAAGTAACTCTCTATGTAAATGTTTATAGAAATAGAATTATAAGCAAGTAAACCAAACATGTATAGAAATTAAAGAAGAAAATAACACATTTTTACCTTTTTTTAAACACCTTGTATAAAATGAAGAATTTAGGAAATTTTCTTGTGAATTCAAGTTGCTTAAGTCGTCTAGCAACTTTTTGAAAGAATACATTTTTTCCCTATATCGAATATTTACCATTTTAATATATAAATGCATGTATTTCGAGGAAATTTCATTTTTTTGTCAAAATATAAAAAAAACCGCATTTTATTTTTCAATAACGTTATAGAAAAAGAAAACGAATGAATGATAGATAACTCTCTTTATGTAAATGTTTATAGAAATAGAATTATAAGAAAGTAAACCAAAAATTATAGAAATTAAAAATAAAAGTAGCAAATTTTGACATTTTGCTACACACCTTGTATAAAATGAAGATTTTGGAAAATTTTCTTATGAATTTCAATTGCTTAGATTCTCTGGCAACTTTTTGAAAGAATACATTTTTTCCCTAAATCGAATATTTACCATTTTAATATATAAATGCATGTATTTCGAGGAAATTTCATTTTTTAGTCAAAATATAAAAAAATTGCATTTTATTTTTCAATAACGTTATAGAAAAAGAAAACGAATGAACGATAGGTAACTCTCTTTATGTAAATGTTTATAGAAATAGAATTATAAGAAAGTAAACCAAAAATTATAGAAATTCAAAATAAAAGTAGCAAATTTTGACATTTTGCTACACACCTTGTATAAAATGTAGATTTTGGGAAATTTTCTTGTGGATTCCAATTGCTTGGATCGTCTAGAAACTTTTTAAAAGAATACATTTTTTCCCTATATCAAATATTTACCATTTTAATATATAAATGCATGTATTTCGAGGAAATTTCATTTTTTTGTCAAAATATAAAAAAAACGCATTTTATTTTTCAATAACGTTATAGAAAAAGAAAACGAATGAACTATAGGTAACTCTCTTTATGTAAATGTTTATAGAAATAGAATTATAAGAAAGTAAACCAAAAATTATAGAAATTCAAAATAAAAGTAGCAAATTTTGACATTTTGCTACACACCTTGTATAAAATGTAGATTTTGGGAAATTTTCTTGTGAATTCCAATTGCTTGGATCGTCTAGCAACTTTTTAAAAGAATACATTTTTTCCCTATATCAAATATTTACCATTTTAATATATAAATGCATGTATTTCGAGGAAATTTCATTTTTTTTGTCAAAATATAAAAAAACCGCATTTTATTTTTCAATAACGTTATAGAAAAAGAAAACGAATGAACGATAGGTAACTCTCTTTATGTAAATGTTTATAGAAATAGAATTATAAGAAAGTAAACTAAAAATTATAGAAATTAAAAATGAAAGTAACAAATTTTGATATTTTGCTACACACCTTGTATAAAATGAAGATTTTGGGAAATTTTCTTGCGGATTTCAATTGCTTAGATAGTCTAGCAACTTTTTAAAAGAATACATTTTTTCCCTATATCGAATATTTACCATTTTAATATAGACTAATAACAGTTAATAATGTTTCCAAGAATTTTTTTTTCAAAATTTAAAAAACCACCTTTTATTTTTCAATAACGTTATAGAAAAAGAAAATGATTGAACAATAAATAATTCTATATATAAATATTTATAGAAAACAGGTATGAATTCTTTTAAATGTTAAGCAAAAGTAAATCAAATGTATATAAAGTTTAAAAATGTACTCACCTATTGATTAATTTTCTCCAAATTTAAAAAGATTACTGCTACTGCTACTGTGCTATATATAATTATTACGATGATCTCTTCCTATAATTTAAAAGTAAAAGAAAGTATTTATATTTCATTTTAAATAACTTGATAAACTTTATTTCAGTATAGGTTAGTTAAAAAATACTCACCAAAGAAATGTTTTTAAAGAGTTTTCTTTTTTAATAATACAATTATATGAAAATGTCTGCTTATTCTAAGCTGAAATCAAATTCACATTAATAAATATTTAAATATCTAATCTTTTTAATTTACCTGCTAGAAAGTTTGACAATATTGTTAACTTCAAATTTAAAATATCAAAATGGTGACCTTTTTGGCGTCACAATCAACAACGAACGATTCGTTTTTGTTTCAGTATGGCAACGCGAAACAAAATCTAAGCGGAATATACAACAATTAGACCAATTGAAACATTGAAACGTCATTATTTTATTGACAAAATTTTACTATTTTCCAAATTTATCCTGTTTTATACATGTAATAAATATTATTTATAATTTCCATAGGATTTTCAATTAAAAATATACTTCATATAAATATTCTTCCTTTTTTAGACATTTTCTCATAACCAATCAAATGAAAGTAATCAAATTGAAATTCAATTTGACATTTACAATAATATAAGAAAATCATACAGGATATTTCATTATTATTGCTTTCAAATAAACTAAATATTTTTTAAATTGTAAAATAAATGTAAATCAAAATTTTTTAAATGTATTCTAACCTATTTTTATATATGAGATGGTGACCCATTCGTTTATAAAAGTCCGATATATCAATTATTTTTAAAATAACCAAAAGCTGTCAAATACAAAATTTCTACTTTTTACAAACATGTCTATTATAAAAATATTGTTCAATATACAGAATATTCCCAAAAAATAAAATGCATAATATTATATATTTTTTAATGAAATACTTTGATTTTTTTTTGTTCTTTTTCAGAACTAATCTTATATAAATGTAGTAAAAATCTAATATAATAGCATTCATGAGAAAATCCTTAAACTTTTCATTTATATGTATATTTAACAATAATTTTCTACCACCTTGTTCAATTACTGTGATTCTTTTTTATTAATAAAGATATATCTCAATAATGGACTCTTATAAATCTAATTAAAATGTGATTATGAATCTATACGATTTTAAAGTTGTTTTTTCAATATCATTTAAAAAAAAAACAAATAAAAGTTTAATAACTTTATGTAAAGAACAAAATTGTATATATTTAAAAAAAAAAGCTTTTAAACATCCAAATAACACAAATTAATACAATGGATATTCATTAAAGAACTTATCGATTAACCAAAAGACATCCAATATTTAACCGATGGACATCGGCATTATGAACTATACAAATATTCCACTTATAGCCATCAACGTTCCAATACCTTAATATGCCCATACTTGAACTATTTTTGTATTGTTTTTAAATAAATTACAACTACTGATAATGGATAGATACTATCATCATTACTACCAATATTAATAACAAATAAAATAATTGCAACTATTATCACAACAGTTATTATCATTTTGTTTACAAATATGAACATTTTAAAGTAGTAAATTACAATTTAGATGCTTATATACACAAAAAGATAAAAATTATCAAGCAGGTATCGATTTTACATATATACTCCTTTCTGTCAATCTTCTTATCCATTTTCTTATGACTATTTAACATAATTTTGTTGTAATTCCACCATTGTAACTCTTGACAACTGCTAAAAAACAATAATTTGATTATTATAAACAGTGATTAATATAACAAAAATTTTCTTCTGCTGTTACATAAAAAAGAGCAATTATACCATTTATTTTCAATCTTGAATTAAGACAAACATACAGGAATCATACTCAATAAGACAATCTTATATACAAAAAAAAAAAAATAAAACTAAATTTTTCAAGAACAATAATTGTCACAACTATCTCACTCGTAATAACGATATGTTATGCATAAAATTAGACATGTATCTCCTCTCTATAAAAACATAATCCTGATTTTATAATATTAAGAATTATTACTAAGTAATGTAATGTATATATTATTTATATGTATGTGTGTGTATATGTGTATGTATAACCCAGACAGCACTAATCAATCCATTGGAAGTCCATTCATGGACATATCAGCTGTCCAAAGGACATCCAGCATTTTACCAAAGGACATCCACTGGACTATACAAATGTCCCACTCCTAAATATCCATTTGGACTCCATGAAAGGTCCATATATAGACTCTTTTTGTATTGCTTTTATACAATTTATAGACATCTGACGGACATCACCACCTATATTAATATGAAATAAAATAATTGCAACTATAGACATATTTTTATTGTCATAAATAATATCAAGCATGTATTAGTTTTATACGCACTCCTTTCTGTTGACCTTCTCAGTCATTTTCTTAAGTCTATTTCGCTTACTTTTTAAGCAGCACCATTGTTACTTTCAGCAGCAGCTAGAAAAAGACATTACATTTTATACGAATATTGAGTCTTAAATCAATCGTTTAATAAACGCCTGATCAGACAAAAGTAATAGTTAAAAATGTAAAATTTTTAGATAAAATATTATTAGCTAATATGAAAATATGCATTGACTAATGTACTTTATCTCTATACTTACATATAAACAAAAAACTGCTCATTGTTTCTTTAAATTACCATTTTACTTTCATGCCATCATATTATGTAAAATCTTTCGTGAGGGTATTAGAAATTATGGAAAAGAACCATCTTTTAATATGTTTGTCATGTCCTTGTCCCTGGTTTTGGTAATTGTTGAATCTGAAATTGCAATAAAAATATGTATTTGTAAACATAAAAGAGAAACATCTTTCAATGCATTATTTCTTAAACGTTACAAAACGATTCTATTTTATTTAATAAAAGTAAAACTTACAGCTTCTTTAAAAATATTTGTATCTTCTAAATAGCCTTTTACTTCTGCTAACGTCTCATGCAGTACAAATAGAAACTTTTCTTCTGCTTTGAAAGTTTTCTCACCTCTTAGTTACAATAATAATTGTGTTGACATCATCTCGAATTTGCAGTATATTAGTTAGCTTTTAGTAAAGCCATTTTCTTAAATAGGTAGGTACATCATTTGACAAAATGTCTAAAAGAAAGGAATTGTTTGAATGTAAATCGAAAACATAAAGTTTAAAACATAATTGATAGGTTTTATTGGTTTAAAACAAACGATTTCCTTTTTAATTTTTAGATTTTTAAATGATTTAATTAATAATTATAGGGGAGACTGGGGAGGGTTGAGCCACTTTTTTTCAGAGACCTGGTTTTCTGTCGTGTTTTAGTAATCGCATAAAGTTTTTTACATATTGATTTACTATGGGTTTTAACTTTTTAACACAATAGCAAGATTATTTAAAAAATTGTTATTTAAGCAAAAAACTATTGATAGTACCACATGCACTTGTCTCAAACCTCCCTTATGAAGGGAGGCTTGAGACAAGCAGAGGGAGGTTTGAGGCAAGCGTAGGGAGGCTTGAGACAAGAGTAGTAGGTAACGATAAAGTCACAAGTTAAAGCACATTTATTACAGTTAACAAATTGTTTAACCCTTTCCTGCAATAATAACAATTAACAAAAAAAAATAAACATAGGTACTTGAAAAAATAAAAGAATACAGCAGTCATAAAAATATTTGCCAAAAAACCTAGAATAAATTTTCATATTTGGAAAAATCGACTGGAAAAGAAAGGGTTCTATGTGTTCTTGCTGTTCCTCCAGTAAAGGACGGGTTTGGTAACTTAACCAGATCATCCCTAGGTACACAACATTCATCGGCAACATCGGGAAAAATAAATTTGTATCCTGGAGGCTTTAGTCTCATGCACAATAAGTCGTAATCGTTGCCATTAATATTTATGACTTTGGCAACGTAATGTCGGAAAGTCTTTTTGGTAGGAAATCGTACAAGAACATAGTCATCCTTGCAAACGTCTTGATTCATAAAGCTTTCTTCAGCATTTTCTTTTTCAATCTGTTCCTCAATATCGGTTAACTCATCAGAACTCGAAAAGTTGAAAGAATCGTTAGATTGTTCAGATTCCTCCATGACTATCTAAATCTTATTTTGTTTAACGGGCACCTGTTTTTCATCTTCTGAAACCAATTTTTTTTTTAGTCTTTCTACCCTTTCTTCCTTTTTTTTATTTTGCTCTTCCTTTTTCTTTGCTCTTTCCTCAAATTCTTTTTGTATTTGATCTTTTTCGGGGGTGTCCGTTAAAATCCGTGTTTTTCCACATTTCCTTCCAGCTTTCTTTTTACGTGGAAGAGCTTTCGGAAATGGCCTTATAACTTCAGGGCTTACAAATTCATTTGGAATATTTTTGGAAGTACTAGGGACAGCTAAAAGTAAATTTTCTGTAGCCTGTAAAGCTTCAGATGGATCTGGTCGGTCTGTAATTTCGGAACTGGTAAAATCACTATCTGAAAATACAGCTGGATTATATGGACAAATACCAGTATGTGAAAATCCACCTATTATATTGGCCGGCGTAAAAGCACGAACGTAAGCACTTCCCACAAGTTCAGGTATTTCTTTTAAGGATATCAGCTGTGCAGGATTGTTGACCATCCAGTTATCTGCCGCTTCATTATAAAACCTTTTAAAAGGCCCGAAAACGTTGGTGTCCAAGGGCTGTAACTTATGGCTAGTATGAGGTGGAATAGTGAGTAGTATTATTCCATTTTCTTTACAAATGTTAAGCCCTTTTGGGGAAATATGGCTATCATGGTTGTCTAGTATCAGCAGACACTTGTGATTCTCGTTGACTCGGGAATACTTGATGAAGTGCAATAAATATTTTTAAAAATTCTCGTGGGTCATCCAACCTGATGGATTTACAGAAGCATCAGCACCAATGGGAAGTCCTCTTGTCATATAATCCTGGATCCTAACCCTCGGAAAAATTAAAAATGGGGGAATAGTGTTACCGGACGCACTTATAGTGCATAAAACTGTTACCAGTGATCCTCTTTCACACGATGTTGCTTTTGACACCTGCTTCTGCCCTTTCTTTGCAATTATTTTTTGCGGCTTATGTGCTGTTGTAACTCCCGTTTCATCTGCATTATATATGCAATCAGGTGTAATATGTTCCCTTGTCATGATGGTCTTTAAATTGTCAAAAAATAGCTGAACAGTATATTTATTAAATGCAGTGGCACGACCTACACTCGTGGCTTCTGGTGTCCTAAGTGATAAGTTATCATGTCTTGACATAAAACCTCTTAGCCAATCACGCGTTGCTGCTCTATTTCTCTCCCAAGCTGCTGAAATATTTTTGTTATTTTCAGTTGCAAAGATGTAAGCAAACTTTCTTACTGCGATTGGAGTAAGTCCATAATGTAAGTCAGCGCATTTGAGCAGATATTGAACTAGCAAATATTCTTCTTGATTAGTAAAAATTTGCGAAGAATTAAAGTTTGCTACAAACGATACAAGTTCGTTTGATTTAAATTTATTTACGTATCTAGAGAGTGTCGTTCTATCAATATTATATTTTTTGGCGACTGCGCGGATTTTACCATTTGTACTACATATTTCCCGTACTGCAGTTTCCAAAATTTCAGGATCAGTGGGCAGTCGGCCTTTCGATTTCCATTTAAAAGGCATCTGCAAAAAAATTATTATTGTAGATGCTGCAGTGAACATTTTAGCAGAAGAAGTTAAAGAATAATCTACGTTATCCTATATTTTTTCACTTGGAAAAGAAAGAAAAAATACTGGAAACCAAGTACAGGTATTTTCTAACCATGATGGGAGGTTTGATCCATGTCTCAAACCTCCCACATAAAATCTGTTCATCCCTCCCCTCGTACTAGTAGCCACAACAAATTACGATTTTTAGGTTAAAACATAATCTAACAAATAATTTAATACATGAAACTATGTTGAATTAGTATGTTATTCGGGTAATTCATCCATATATTTTCAAATATAAAAATGAGAATAAAGAATCCTTATACATTTTCTTAAAAAACTTACATTGTTTAGCCTCAAAAAGAACTTTTCACTATAACTTTCGTAAACGACTTCGATTTGTTGTTGAACTTAGATAATGGGAAAGAAACAATGAATAAGCATCCACTATACGGAAAAGTAAATTTATTTAAGGATACGTTACCAATGCAATATTTATGGTTCAAACCTCCCTCTGGCTCAACCCTCCCCAGTCTCCCCTACTTATTTTCTTACCAAATAAACATCCATGTGCCGTGTTTTCTTCTTAACCTCTTTCTTCTTTTCTTCTTCGAGTCTGGCCTGAGTGGCCTTTTACTTTTCTATCTTGTCAACAAAGGCGAGTGGAGAGGAAAATTATTTGATTTATTTTAATTAAAACCTAGTAATAAATAATTAAATTATAAAAATTTATTATAAGTTAGTCATTTTTATATTGTCCATCATGGACATATTTTGGACTTCCATTGGACTTCTGAATGGGTATATCCATTGGATAACGGAAAACGGATGTCCAATGAATATCCATATGAAGTTCATGGACATCCAGGACATTATTTGGACAAAATATGGACGTCCAATGAACATCGTATGCTATCTGGGAATATATTGTATGTATGTACTTATATTTAAATGTAGATTTTAAATTGTGTTTTGTCCACTACATGAATCTTGACATATCCTACATCATTTATATAGTGATCAAAAAGAATCAATAATGATATCTTGTAACTATTAACAACATCTACTCAAATAAAGTCAATAATTAAATATGTAAAACTTTAATTTGAAAATAATTTTAAAAAATCTACTTACATATAAATAAAAAACTAATCACTTCTTCTTTAAATGACCATAACATTATATTATGTGATAAAAGCTTTTTACAATAGAATTAGAAATTATGGTAACAAATCATCTTTTAGTAAATTTGTATGTATCCTTGCCCTTCATTTTTCATAACAACTGTTAAATCTAAAATTGTATTTTAAATTTGCAGCAAAACCATTTGCTCTTTTAAAACATTACATCATTTGACAACACAAATTGTTTCTTTTAGATCTTCATTATTTTGTTACAAAATCTGTACGATTACAGCTTCATCATTAATTTCACAATCATCATTATTGAAACAATAATTTGCAATAACGTTTCCATCGTTGTAGTTGTTGTTTTAATTATTCTGTACAACATTAATGATTTCAGAAACGGCAACACATTAACAATCACAGTTGTCATATTCAGTGTCACAATAAAGAGTATCTATTGATCAGTTTCAACTGTACCACTAATAGTCAAGCATATTTTAGTCCAATTCTTGATAATATTATTCGCTTTATATAGAGGCTATTTAAATAAATGTAAAAAAACCATTTTCATTCTACCACCTTAAACTGATTCCATAATAAAAATTCATAAGAATCCTTGTCCTCCAATTTTCAAAAAGACTGCCAAATCTAAAATTGCAATAAAATATATATTTAATATTTATAAATATTAAACAAAACTCTTAATTGAAATACAAACTTTAAACTTACTTTCTTTTAACGGCTTCATCTTTGTTCACATTTTCATTGTTTTTGTTGAGGTATTGACACTCTGTTATTCCTAAAATATAATAATATATTTACATTTTTTAATAAAAACTATTAAATTAACATTATTTTATAAACAAAATTATAATTTTAAGGTTATGTTAGATTAAACCAAATGGTTTTTTAATTTCTAAATTTTCGGAATTTTACATAATTTAGGCCTATAATTACAAACAGAACTTACGTGAATCGAATTTGAGTAAATCATCTTTGAATTAAAATCGAAATTCAGTTGAAATTTCTCGAAAATTCTAGGTTATTTTAGTGTTTGACTGAAATTTAGAAATTAATTAATCTTCTTCTTTTTCCTTTCCTTTCTAGTTTTTGATAGCAACAGTCTAATGGTCTTTTACTTTATACCTTATCAATCTAATAGTAATGAAGAAAAACAAATAACTAATTTTAATAAAAACATAATTATTTTAAACATACATAATTTAACAACAACAATAATAATATATAAATTACTACTTATCATCTTCGTTGAAAGATAATAAATAAATTTTAAAAACGTCATAAAAAAAGTGACAGTTGACAGGTGAAAAATCTAATACCGATTTCGTCCACCTTGGATATCTAAGACATCTACCACTAACATAATCGCCCTTCCTAAGTGCACCCAGTTTCAACAATAGGGAGTCGTAGCTCGAAAAACACGATTTTAAGTAGTTTTTCACCGTTGCCATGAAAACGGTCAATCAGATTTAGACGCGGAATTTTTTTTAGAGGCGTCCCATGGGTTTACACGTTCAGGCCAAATCTCATCTAAATCGCCTTACCCATTCCTAAGATAAGATTTTTTAAAGTCGCCCGGAAACCCTTAATACGAAATTTGGCCGAAAAAAAATGGCGCCCGAGAAAATTTTTGTGTGCGTGGCGAGTTAGAGAGGAGCAAAGGGTGTACGGGAAAAATAATAAAAAAATTATTCGTTCGTAATAAATCGTCGAAAAAGCAAAAAGAAATTTTTAAAACGTCACAAAAAAGTGACAGTTGACAGGTGAAAATTCTAATATCAATTCCGTCCACCTTCAATATCTAGAGCATCTACCACTAATACAATCGCCCTTCCTAAGTGCACCCAGTTCCCACAAAAGGGAGTAATAGCTCGAAAAACACGATTTTAGGTAGTTTTTCACCGTTACCATAGAAACGGCCCAACAAATTTTCACGCAGATTTTTTTTTAGAAGCGTCCTGTGGGTATACACCCTCTTGCCAAATTTCATCGAAATCGCTTTAACCTTTCGGACGGTACGATTTTTTAAAGTCGCCCGGAAACCCCTAATACGAAATTGGACCGAAAAAAAATGGCGCCCGAGGAAATTTTTGTGTGCGTGGCGAGTTAGATAGGAGCAAAAGGTGTACGGGAAAAATAATAAAAAAATTATTCGTTCGTAATAAATCGTCGAAAAAGCAAAAAGAAATTTTTAAAACGTCATAAAAAAGTGACAGTTGACAGGTGAAAATTCTAATATCGATTCCGTCCACCTTCGATATCTAGAGCATCTACCACTAACACAATCGTCTTTCCTAAGTGCACCCAGTTCCCACAAAAGGGAGTAATAGCTCGAAAAACACGATTTTAGGTAGTTTTTCACCGTTGCCATGGAAACGACCCAACAAATTTTCACGACGATTTTTTTTTTAGAAGCGTCCCGTGGGTGTACACCCTCTTGCCAAGTTTCATCAAAATCGCTTTAACCGTTCGGACGGTACGATTTTTTAAAGTCGCCCGGAAACCCCTAATACGAAATTTGGCCGAAAAAAAATGGCACCCGAGGAAATTTTTGTGTGCGTGGCGAGTTAGAGAGGAACAAAGGGTGTACGGGAAAAATAATAAAAAAATTATTCATTCGTAATAAATCGTCGAAAAAGCAAAAAGAAATTTTTAAAACGTCATAAAAAAGTGACAGTTGACAGGTGAAAATTTTAATATCGATTCCGTCCACCTTCGATATCTAGAGCATCTACCACTAACACAATCGCCCTTCCTAAGTGCACCCAGTTCCCACAAAAGGGAGTAATAGCTCGAAAAACACGATTTTAGGTAGTTTTTCACCGTTACCATGGAAACGGACCAACAAATTTTCACGCAGATTTTTTTTTAGAAGCGCCCCGTGAGTATACACCCTCTTGCCAAATTTCATCGAAATCGCTTTAACCGTTCGGACGGTACGATTTTTTAAAGTCGCCACTGAAAATGTCCAAAGTCTGTTTTAGGAAAAACGAAAAGAACAATTTGTCCGCCCGGGTAGCGCAATATCTCTTATAAAACATAACCTCGTGGCGAATTACCTGGCCATAGGAAACCTTACGCCGACGCCGGCCGTCATCGTTGACGGTATCAGCGGCGGAGCTAGTTCCGTCCGCGACGACGGTCGCATCGACGTGATTTCTGGCCTTCCCATGATAAATGCTGGGAAAGGTTAATTCTTCCACGTGGTGATCCCTTATAAAAGATAAAGGCTTTTGGTTTTGACCCGGGGCAAAACAAATTGGACCATCGTTTCTCTGCAACATCGTCTGGACGTCCTCAGTGGTGGCGTCATCTTCGTCGTTAGCGATAACCACAGCTTCGTCGCCAATTTCGCAACCGTCATTGTTTTGACAATTATTTGCATTAACGTTACCATCGTGTTCGGTGTTGTGTGTGGGGGGGGGGGGTACGACCTCAACGATTTCGGAAACTGAAACAGCAGCGGTAGCGTTCGCCATTGGCGATGGTGATGGCACAGTAAAAGGTACAAGTTGATGATCGTCCGTTTCAACTGTACCACCGATGGTCGCGGGTAATTTGGCCCAGTCCACCACGATATTATTCGACTTGTACAAAGGTTGATCAGATAAATATTGAAGAGCCGCCTTTATTTTGGCGGGACAGACCGTTTCCGATATATAAGGCATTTACGGAAACAATAAACTCAGGTTATATTGATAACTGTCAGCTGATATCAGATTAACTCAAAAAACGGGTAGATATTTAAATGTTTCCGAACGCATAGATTACAAGGTGCGCGCCAAAGTCATGAATTTGAATTTTAAACCGTGGTATGTAATTTCTTGGCGTTAGCGTGTTATTATTTTTGGTGGTTCCCGTACTGTCATTGTATGTTTCAGTTTCATTTTATAATAAATAATTATTATTATTGTTGTCTGTTCTTCATTTTTTAAGTATTTTGTGTTGTTTTCGTTTTTGAAGTTTATATATTATGTATTTGTTTATTTTCTTTATTTAACTATAGTTGTGTGTTGTAAACTACATACCAGAGATTAGGTACCATATACAATATTTTTTAATGTTGCAGGTAAGTATATACCCATTTTCTGATAATTTTTAATAAAAATGTTTACTTTAATATTTTTAGTTTAGAATGGACAAACAAATAATTACATTTATGCAGAATGTCTTTTTTTTGTGAAAAGGAAGATGATGATGAAGAGGTCATATTGTTGTTATTGGAGAATGAAATAAAATCTAAAAGAA
Organism: Psylliodes chrysocephalus; assembly: GCA_927349885.1. Lineage (NCBI taxonomy): Eukaryota > Metazoa > Arthropoda > Insecta > Coleoptera > Chrysomelidae > Psylliodes > Psylliodes chrysocephalus. Next base: position 86,646,467 of record OV651814.1, read on the forward strand.
AAAGGCAATGTATACAAAATTATTTTGAAGAAGCTGTTCCTAAATATTTAGATTATGGTAAGAATAGAGTCTATGAAAAAAAATTACCTTTGTAATATAATTACTTAGCTACCTACTTTAAAAATATGTTAAGACCTGCCTCCTTTATACCTATAGCCAGATTATTTTTGTTCCAGATTTCAAATCTCATTTTAGAATAAGCAGATCAACTGCAGATTTTATACTAATAGAATTGGGACCTCAAACTTTGAAGGAAACAGGAAGACCCTCATACCCTTTAAAAAAACAACTTTTGATTACAATGTGGTACCTAGGAAATCAAGAAGTGTTTAGGTAAATAGGTATGAATAAAATAGATGTAATCATATATATCTTATTAAATTTTGTAGAAGTATAGCTGACCGTTTTAGCGTGGCAAAAAGTACTGCTCATGAGATGGTATACAGGATATTAGAGGCTCTTATTATCATAAGAAAAAAATTTATCAAGTGGCCAAATTTAGAGAAAGCAAGAAAAACTAGTAATCATTTTAGAGAAAATAATGGTTTTCCAAATATCATTGGAATAATTGATGAAAGTCACATACCCATTGCCAAACCTACAATAAATCAAGAATCCTATATCAATCGCAAAGGTTACCATTCGTTAATATTGCAAGGTGTGTGTGATGAAAAAAAAAGATTTATTGATCTCTCATGTGGTATGTATCTTTCAACAAAATCATTATTAATAGGCTGTGATTAGAGGTGCACACCTCGGGTTACTCTATCTTTTTATTTAAGCATGGATCATTAAAAAAATAAGTTCCACAAGGTATAGAACTTTAAAAATTTCAGAGTTCTACCCACTTCCATATTAAAAATAGCAACATATTAATATATTAAGTAACCTATATTTCAGGTTGGCCTGGAAGTATGCATGATGCTCGTGTTTTAAGGCGGACTGATTTTGGTAGAAAGTTACAAGAAAATCCAGATGAATTATTCTACAATAATATGCATCTACTAGGTGATTCTGCATACCCTTTATCAAATAATCTAATGACCCCATTTAGAGATAATGGCCAGCTTACAGTAAGGCAAAAAAGAATGAATAGAAAATTATCTTCAAATAGAATATGTATAGAACATACTTTTGGACTGTTAAAAACTAGGTTCAGGATTTTAAAGTTTGTTAATGTATACAACACAATTGACATTCCAAAAATTATACTAGGTTGCTGCATTTTACATAATCTATGCATTGTAGTAAATGATTCATTGGAAGAGCATGATATACCAGAATTAGAAGGTGAAGTAGATATTATGGATTTCTGTCATGAACAGGACGAGAGAGGAGTATTAAAACGAAACTATTTATGCTCAGTACTATAAGGTTCAATTTCAAGTAAAATTTAGTCAGTTCTATGGTAGTTTTAAATTTTATAAATGCAGGTCTTTATATTTTTGTGCAGTTATTATTAGGTACCTCATTACACCATTTATTATTATGTATAGTTTTATCAGAAAACGTTTTATTAGATTTTTCTTCTACCTTATAATTTGTTTCTGTTTAATGCCTATGTCTACATTAATACTGTCATAATCCAATTTTTTTCTGTAAGATCTAATTTGATTTATTTCAGTTTGTATAATCTCTATATTCATAATACTGTTTTTGTTCAATACAGGTATTAATGTGTGTATTGTTTTCCAAAAGTTGAAAATAAAATTCTTAAAAATTTTTACAATTTTATTTTTTGAACCTAAATTAACATTTCATGAAATACAAACAAAAAAAAATTACTTGGGCAGAAATATATACGGTTTTTTATAAACACTAATTAGATTTTTTAACCCATTCTTTAAACGTAGATAAAAATTCTCTTTGTAAATCCATCTTTTCATTATGACGGTCAGCTATATCTTTTCTGTGCTGTCTAAACCATTCTGGTTCTGAAGACTTAGGAGAACATTTTCTCTTCCTAGCAGAAGTGACAGTCTCAGAACTCTGAACATCATCACTTCCACTTGTACTTTGTTCAATTGCTAAACTTTTTTTAAATCCAAGTGAGCTGGAAGCTATACTAAGTGGTTCATTTTCTGGTTTTTGCCCAAATATTTCATTCATACTGTTATAATATGGCCATTTAATTGTGCCTCGGCCAGTAGCTTTATTATTATCATAGATTGATTTATACGTTTTCTTCAAATTTTTCATTTTTGTTTCAACTTGATCACAATTGAAACGTGGAAATGTTTTAGCGATCTCTGCAAATATAGCTTTTGGTTTGAATTTTTTTTCTTGAAATTTTTCAATATTTTTATGATATAGTTCGATGAGTTGTTTTGTTTCATTGTCTGTCCATCGATTTGTTAAAGCTAAAAACAATGTAACAAGTAGTTATTGAAACAATTATAATTACAAATACTTACATATTTCATCAGAGAGTGAAGAACTGTTGTCAGTTCCAAGTTCAACTAAATCTTCAAAATTATTTGATTCATAAGATTGTGTCATCATACATTCAGGCTCTTCCTCAATTTCAATATCATTGGTAGCCTGCTCCTGACTGGTCGTAAATGACCATTCATTTTTACGTTCTTTGTGTAAAAGTTTAAAGGCCAGCAGTCGATTTTTTCTTTCAACTTCCCTTTTTAAATATTCATTTGCAAGATCATTATCTAAAAAATATATTATATGAATGTAACAAACACACCAAAATCTAAAACTGAATTATTTTTTACCTACTCCCAAAAACAAATATAATTTTATGTAACCTACCTCCATGTATTATTTTGTCATATTCATCTGCTGTTACCAGACACTGATACTGTTCACCTGTTTCATCTTCAAGTGTGATCGTTTCCATTTTAAAAAAAATTATTACCAACGAAAGTTGTGTTTAATTTTATATTATAAATTTTATAACCGGCTAAGCTACTAATCATTCCCGACATAACCGGACATAACATAACCTCATTATCTGATTGAAACTTGACCTTGACACGACAATGGTCACAAAACACTCACTCCGTTGTCTTCGTCTTGACAGATATATTAGTAATCCAATTTACCCTGCTAGCGAGGAGGGTAAGTAAGATCAGACCATATGGTAAAAACCGAGTTAATCGGTTTACTTTACGAACACAACTAACCCAATAAGAATTGAGTTTTCGAACGAGAAGATTACTAATCCAAGTGATCGAGTTAATCGGATCACACTTTCCGTAAATCCCTATAGGCACCGGCCTGCCGATCGCTCCTCTTCAAATTTATCTGAACGACCTCCGCCTCGTCGAACGTTCGCGGGAGAACCGAACACATCTTACCCACGTCGGTCGGTACATTTAAAACGTGACCCTTCAGGTATTTCGACCGATCGCACCCCAAATTCCGTATTTGCATAAACGGAATTCGGGGAGAAATTAGGCGCTCCTCCAATACGTTAAGCGTTTTGATCGCTTCGCATGGAGGATCGTCTAATTTATAGTTGTTCGTTATAGAAACGACCGGCAATTTTAGGCCTAAAATTGACTTGTAGCACGTGGAACACAGTGCCGAACTATCCGGCACCATGTGCGCACGTGCGTACAAGTCGTCCGCGTTTTCTTTTGGCTCGTTTCGTTTTACGAAACGTTGAGCCAAAAGGTTTTTACGTAAAAATTTTGCGTGTAGCGCAAAAACCAAAACTCCGCAACACGTGCACACCACAGTCGGTCCTTCCTTAATTAGCTTAAAGTAATTAAGGATGGACTTGTCTGTGCGGGTGGCGGTCGTCTCCATGTCGAAATCCTGAGAGTCGTCATCAACATCTACGCTGTTATTATCGTCATCATCATCGTTATGGGGGTGATAGTCGTCGTCGTTAGAAAGATTCACATTATTTATATTATCATTATTATCATCATTATCCCTGTTATTATTACGATCGTTATTGCTACTTGATTGCGTATAAGGTATTGATACACACTCATCATTCGAAGTTATTTCCTTCGTAACGAATGCGTCATTAGTTGGTGCACATTCGCCGCTAAGTGACAACGACGATGATGACGCGGTTTGAGACAATCTTTTTGATTTGTGTTGACTTAAATTATGTCGATATGATAGTGTATTTTTTCTTGGCATTGCTGAAATATAAAAATACAAAATATTTTACTATAATGACGAAATTATTCGTTTAAAAGTTAAAATAAAATAAAACACATTTATTTACTTTTCTATATATTTATTATATTTTTTTGATACTTTGGATTTCATATCCAAAGAATATTTTTTTTTTTATTAAAAAACCACATTTAATTTTTCAATAACGTTATAAAAAAAAATGAATGAACGATAAGTAACTATCTATGTAAATGTTTATAGAAATAAAGTTATAAGAAAGTAAACCAAAAATTTATAGAAATTAAAAATGAAAGTAACAAATTTTGACATTTTCCTAAACACCTTGTATAAAATGAAGATTTTGGAAAATTTTCTTGTAAATTTCAATTGTTTAAATCGTTTAGCAACTTTTTGAAAGAATACTTTTTTTTTCGTATATCGAATATTTACTATTTTAATATATAAATGCATGTATTTCGAAGAAATTTAATTTTTTTGTCAAAATATAAAAAAACCACATTTTATTTTTCAATAACGTTATAGAAAAAGAAAACGAATGAATGAAAGGTAACTCTCTTTATGTAAATGTTTATAGAAATAGAATTATAAAAAAGTAAACCAAAAATTTATAGAAATTAAAAATAAAAGTAGCAAATTTTGACATTTTGCTATACACCTTGTTTGAAATGAAGATTTTGGGAAATTTTTTTGTGGATTCCAATTGCTTAGATCGTCTAGCAACTTTTTGAAAGAATACATTTTTTTCCTATATCGAATATTTACCATTTTAATATATAAATGCATGTATTTCGAGGAAATTTCATTTTTTGTCAAAATTTAAAAAAACCGCATTTTATTTTTCAATAACGTTATAGAAAAAGAAAACAAATGAACGATAGATAACTCTCTTTATGTAAATGTTTATAGAAATAGAATTATAAGAAAGTAAACCAAAAATTAATAGAAATTAAAAATGAAAGTAACAAATTTTTACCTTTTTCTAAACACCTTGTATAAAATAAAGATTTTGGGAAATTTTCTTGCGGATTTCAATTGCTTAGATAGTCTAGCAACTTTATGAAAGAATACATTTTTTCCCTATCTCGAATATTTACCATTTTAATATATAAAAGCATATGTTTCGAAGAAATTTTATTTTTTTGTCAAAATTTAAAAAACCACATTTTATTTTTCAATAACGTTATAGAAAAAGAAAATGAATGAACGATAAGTAACTCTCTATGTAAATGTTTATAGAAATAAAGTTATAAGCAAGTAAACCAAAAATGTATAGAAATTAAAAATGAAAGTAACAAATTTTTACCTTTTTCTAAACACCTTGTATAAAATGAAGATTTTGGGAAATTTTCTTGCGGATTTCAATTGCTTAGATCGTCTGGCAACTTTTTGAAAGAATACATTTGTTCCCTATATCGAATATTTATCATTTTAATATATAAATGCATGTATTTCGAGGAAATTTCATTTTTTTATCAAAATATAAAAAAACCACATTTTATTTTTCAATAACGTTATAGAAAAAGAAAACGAATGAACGATAGATAACTCTCTTTATGTAAATGTTTATAGAAATAGAATTATAAGAAAGTCAACCAAAAATTATAGAAATTAAAAATAAAAGTAGCAAATTTTGACATTTTGCTATACACCTTGTATAAAATGAAGATTTTGGGAAATTTTCTTGTGGATTTCAATTGCTTAGATCCTCTGGCAACTTTTTGAAAGAATACATTTTTTCCCTATATCGAATATTTACCATTTTAATATAAACTAATATCAGTTAATAAGGTTTCCAAGAATTTTTTTTTCAAAATTTAAAAAACCACCTTTTATTTTTCAATAACGTTATAGAAAAAGAAAACGATTGAACAATAAGTAATTCTATATGTAAATATTTATAGAATCACAGGTATGAATTCTTTTAAATGTTAAGCAAAAGTAAATCAAATGTATATAAAGTTTAAAAATGTACTCACCTATTGATTAATTTTCTCCAAATTTAAAAAGATTACTGCTACTACTACGATATATATAATTAGTACGATGATCTCTTCCTATAATTTAAAAGTAAAAGAGAGTATTTATATTTCATTTTAAATAACTTGATAAATTTTATTTCAGTATAGGTTATATTGAGTTAAAAAATACTCACCAAAGAAATGTTTTTAAACAGTTTTCTTTTCTAATAATAAATTTATAGGAAAATATCTGCTTATTCTAAGCTGAAATCAAATTCATATTAATAAATATTTAAATATCTAATCTTTTTAATTTACCTGCTAGAAAGTTTGACAATATTGTTAACTTAACTTCAAATTTAAAAAATCAAAATGGTGACCTTTTTGGCTTCACAATCAACAACGAACGATTCGTTTTTGTTTCAGTATGGCAACGCGAAACAAAATCTAAGCGGAATATACAACAATTAGACCAATTGAAACATTGAAACGTCATTATTTTATTGAAAAAATTTAACTATTTTCCAAATTTATCCTGTTTTATACATGTAATAAATATTATTTATAATTTCCATAGGATTTTCAATTAAAAATTTACTTCATACAAATATTCTTCCTTTTTTAGACATTTTCTCATTACCAATCAAATGAAAGTAATCAAATTGAAATTCAATTTGACATTTACAATAATATAAAAAAATCTTACAGGATATTTCATTATTATTGCTTTCAAATAAACTAAATATTTTTTAAATTGTAAAATAAATGTAAATCAAAATTTTTTAAATGTATTCTAACCTATTTTTATATATGAGGTGGTGACCCATTCGTTTATAAAAGTCCGATATATCAATTATTTTTAAAATAACCAAAAGCTGTCAAATACAAAATTTCTACTTTTTACAAACATGTCTATTATAAAAATATTGTTCAATATACAGAATATTCCCAGAAAATAAAATGCATAATATTATATATTTTTTAATGAAATACTTTGATTTTTTTTGTTCTTTTTCAAAATTTTCAATTCGTCAATACACATATTTTTTTTAAATATACTTAAGAATAATTCTTTAAAAAGTTGACTAATTTCAATGATTTTTTTTTGGTACAAAATAGATACTTCAGAACTAATCTTAGATAAATGTAGTAAAAATCTAATATAATAGCATTCATGAGAAAATCCTTAAACTTTTCATTTATATGTATATTTAACAATAATTTTCTACCACCTTGTTCGATTACTGTGATTCTTTTTTATTAATAAAGATATATCTCAATAATGGGCTCTTATAAATCTAATTAAAATGTGATTATGAATCTATACGATTTTAAAGTTGTTTTTTCAATATCATTTAAAAAAAAACAAATAAAAGATTAATAACTTTATGTAAAGAACAAAATTGTATATATTTAAAAAAAAAAGCTTTTAAACATCCAAATAACACAAATTAATACGATGGATATTCATTAAAGAACTTATCGATTAACCAAAAGATATCCAATATTTTACCGATGGACATCGGCATTATGAACTATACAAATATTCCACTTATAGCCATCAACGTTCCAATACCTTAATATGCCCATACTTGAACTATGTTTGTATTGTTTTTAAATAAATTACAACTACTGATAATGGATAGATATTATCATCATTACTACCAATATTAATAACAAATAAAATAATTGCAACTATTAACATATAGAATGTATTATTATCACAACAGTTATTAACATTTTGTTTACAAATATGAACATTTTAAAGTAGTAAATTACAATTTAGATGCTTATATACACAAAAAGATAAAAATTATTAAGCAGGTATGGATTTTACATATATACTCCTTTCTGTCAATCTTCTTATCCATTTTCTTATGACTATTTTACATAATTTTGTTGTAATTCCACCATTGTAACTCTTGACAACTGCTAAAAAACAATAATTTGATTATTATAAACAGTGATTAATATAACAAAAATTTTCTTCTGCTGTTACATAAAAAAGAGCAATTATACCATTTATTTTCAATCTTGAATTAAGACAAACATACAGGAATCATACTCAATAAGACAATCTTATATACAAAAAAAAATAAAACTAAATTTTTCAAGAACAATAATTGCCACAACTATCTCACTCGTAATAACGATATGTTATGCATAAAATTAGACATGTATCTGCTCTCTATGAACATAATCCTGATTTTATAATATTAAGAATTATTACTAAGTAATGTAATGTATACAGGGTTGGGCATAATTGGCGGAACACCCGATTTGTGGCTCAATTATGGATTGTATTGAAAATTAATCCAAATAAAGTTTTTTGTATATTTTATGTACTATTTAATGACGCTTGGGGATTTTCATTATCTGTCATATTTATCAAGATATGACGTCATCGGATGAAATTTTAAATGAATCACCCTATATTTATATTTTTTTTTTCAGATAGATCTTTTATTTCTGAATCCATTAATGTAAGGTTTGAGGGTCTCCGAGTTCATAACAAAATAGAAAGTAAACATTTATTTAATAAAAAATAATAATTATTATCAATCGAAGTATTACAAATCTCTCAAAGTAAGTGTTCGAAGTGAAAGCCTCCAACTGCCTGACAATATCCTAGTCTATCAACAAATGATCTTAAGGCATTTTGATAAACTTCAGGTGTTATTTCTTGAACAGCAATTCTTATTTTGTATTCCAATTCTTCCAGCGAATGTGGCAGGTCCTTATAAACTACTGATTTCAAATGGCCCCAAAGAAAAAAATCCAGTGGGGTTAAATCCGGTGACCGTGCCGGCCACTCAATATGTCCTCTTCGACCCACCCATCTCTGTGGAAATATTGTGTTCAGGTACTGCCTCACTCTAGCATCGAAATGAGGTGGAGCACCATCTTGCTGGAACCAAATTTCATCAGAAAGTTGTAAGTGATTTCTGTGATTTGGATATAAACGAACTAACTCTGGAACTATCTGCTCTTGAAGTAGTTGCAAATAACGATCACCGTTCAGAGTTCCTCTCATGAAGAATGGTCCAATAATTCTTCCTCTAACTATACCAGCCCAAACATTTAACTTTTGTGGATATTGGGTGTGACCTTCTTCCATCCAGTGAGGATTATGATCAGACCAATACCGGCAATTATGTTTATTTACAAATCCATTGAGACAAAATGTTGATTCGTCGGAAAAAACAATGCTGTTCATCAACATATTATTTCCATTAATGGCATCCATCATTACCTGGCAGAATTGCATTCGCCTATCTGGGTCATCTTCATTCAATTCCTGGTGTAATTGCACTTTATAGGGATGAAATTTATTGACTTTCAGAATCCTCCTTACAGATCTCTCGCTCATATTATTGTCTAACGCAAGCTTTGGAACTGAAGTTTTTGGTTCTTCCTGTACACTTAGAACCACATTAAGTGCATTTTCTTCATCAGTGGCTGTCTTCTTCCGTCCAGATCTGGGATTATTTTTCACACTTCCTGTTTCATTAAACTTGCTCAAATTTCTGGATACTGTAGATTTAGAAATCGGGGAAATCCTGTCAGGAAATGTTTCATTGAACAAATTACAAGCTTCTTGCAGAGATCTCTTTCTGTCTCCAAACCCAATAATCATCAATAGTGTAATTCTTTCACGTTCACTCAGTTCAACCATGGTTTAAATTAATAAAAATTCTCAATAGTATCAAATGCTAAGAGTTATTTATTTTCGCGTATTGGGCTAGTTTGGGTGAAATGAATTGACTTGCAATTAAACTCAACTTGTTTGATTGTCTCCATAAACCAGAATGAATTAAAATCTACAGATTAATAAAAGGTGACAATAGTTTTTATAATATTATAAAAACCAAGTAAACAGTAACACAAAAACATTGGTAGGTATTTCTGTCAGAGATGTACAATAATCGTATTAATAAAACTCAGTGATTAATATCGAGATGTCAATATTACATTTTAATGTCAAAAAGTGAAACCATGGCAAAACAATTGATATTGGTACATTATGATGGCACAGACAACTTTGTGAATAGTTATTCATTAATTATTTAAAAGAACGTTTACCATTTTGTTTTATTATTTTCTGATGATAAGGAAAATCAGAGACCACCCGAACCCCATATTGATGGATTCAGAAAGAAAAGATCTATCTGAAAAAAAATATAAATATAGGGTGATTCATTTAAAATTTCATCCGATGACGTCATATCTTGATAAATATGATAGATAATGAAAATCCCCAAGCGTCATTAAATAGTACATAAAATATACAAAAAACTTTATTTGGGTTAATTTTCAATACAATCCATAATTGAGCCACAAATCGGGTGTTCCGTCAATTATGCCCAACCCTGTATATTATTTATATGTATGTGTGTGTATATGTGTATGTATAAAATATTGTATGTATGTACTTATATTTAAATGTAGATTTTAAATTAAGATTTGTCCACTACATGAATCTTGACATATCTTACATCATTTGTATAGTGATCAAAAAGAATCAATAATGATATCTTGTAACTATTAACAACATCTACTCAAGTAAAGCCAATAGTTAAGTATGTAAAACTTTAATTTGAAAATAATTTTAAAAAATCTACTTACATATAAATAAAAAACTAATCACTTCTCCCTTAAATGACCATTTTCTTTTCCATAACATCATATTATGTGATATAAGCTTTTTACAATAAAATTAGAAATTATGGTAACAAATCATCTTTTAATAAATTTGTATGTATCCTTGCCCTCAAGAATAATTTGGTCCAATTCACGATAATGTTGTTCGATTTATATAAAGGTTGTTCAAATAAATATAAAAAAATCATTTTCATTCTACCATAATAAACTGACTCCGTAATATAACTTCATAACTATCCTGGCCTTCCAATTTTCAAAAAGACTGCTGAATCTGAAACTGCAATAAAATATATATTTAATATTTGTAAACATTAAAGGAAACAATTAAAATAAAAACATTAAACTTACTTTCTTTCAATGACTTCTTCTTTGTTCACATCTTCAATGTTTTTGAGGTAGTGACACCCTATTGTTCCTGAAATATAATAATCTATTTACATTTTTTGATAAAAACTTTTAAATTAATATTATTTTATACACAAATTTAAATTTTAAGGTTATGTTAGATTAAACCAAATAATTTTTTACTTTTTTATTTCTAAATTTTTGGAATTTTACATAATTTAGGCCCATAGTTACGAACTGAATTTACGTAAGTCAGATTTGGGTAAATTATATTTGAATTAAAATAGAAATACAGTTGAAACTTCTCGAAAATTCTAGGTTATTTTTGTGTTTGACTGAATAATTTTAGAATTGAATTAATCTTCTTCTTTTTCCTATTCTTCCTAGTTTTTGACAGTAATAGTCTAATGGTCTTTTATTTTATAACTTATCAATCCAATAGCAAAGAAGAAAAAAGAATAATTGATTTTAATAATAACATAATTATTTTAAACACACATAATTTAACAACAACAATAATAATAATAATAATAATATATAAATTACTACTTATCATCTTCGTTGAAAGATGATAAATAAATTTTAAAAACGTCATAAAAGAGTGACAATTGACAAATGACAAATTTAATACCGATTTTGGTCACCATGAATATTTAAGGCATCTATCACTAACACAATCTCTCATCCAAAGTGCACATACTTGGCGAAGGAGGAAACCATAAGTCGAAAAACACGATTTTTCAAAAATTTTTGGTGGTTTTTAACGGTTACCATCTAAACCACTAAATAAATTTTGACGCCGATTTTTTTTAGAAACGTCTCGTGGGTATACATCTTCGAGCCAAGTTTCATCAAAATCGCTTTAATCGTTCGGACGTTACGAATTTTTAAAGTCGCTCGGAAACCCCTCATACGAAATTTGGCCGAAAAAAAATGGCGTCCGAAGAAATTTTTATATGCGTGATGAAGTAGAAAAAAATAAAAGATGTTTATGAAAAATATTAAAAAAATTATTCGTTTATAATAGACCATCGGAAAAGCAAAAAGAAATTTTCAAAACGTCATAAAAAAGTGACAGCTGACAGGTAAAATATCTAATACTAATTCCGACCACCTTGGATATCTAGGGCAACTACCACTAACATAATCGCCCTTTCTAAGTGCACCCAGTTCCCACAAAAGGGAGTCGTAGCTCGAAAAACACGATTTTAGGTAGTTTTTCGCCGTTACCATGGAAACTGCCAAACATATTTTCTCGCGGAATTTTTTTTAGAAGCATCCCGTGGGTTTACATCTTAGAGCTAAATTTCAACAAAATCGCTCTTCCTGTTCCCAAGATATGATTTTTTAAAGTCGCCTGGAAACCCTTAATACAAAATTTGACCGAAAAAAAATGGCGGCCGAGGAAATTTTTGTGTGCTTAGCAAGTTAGAGAGGGGCAAAGGGTGTTTAGGAAAAATATTAAAAAAATTATTCGTTTGTAATAAACCATCGAAAAAACAAAAAGAAATGTTAGAAACGTCATAAAAAAGTGACAGTTGACAGGAGAAAAATTTAATACCAATTCGGGCCACCTTTGATATCTAGAGCATCTACCACTAACATAATCGCCCTTCCCAATGCACCCAGTTCTCCCAAAAGGGATCCGTAGCTCAAAAAACACGATTTTCGGTGCATTTTCACCGTTACCCTGGAAACCGCCAAACGGATTTTCACGCGGAATTTTTTTTAGAAGCGTCCCGTGGGTTTACACGTTCGGGCCAAATCTCATTAAAATCGCTCTACCCGTTCCTATGATATGATTTTTTAAAGTCGCATGGAAACCCTTAATACGAAATTTGGCCAAAAAAAATGGCGCCCGAGGAAATTTTTGTGTGCGTAGCAAGTTAGAGAATCGATTATTAATGTGTTTTTCCCAGTTTTTCCCAATCGATTATTAAGGGTTTTGACCACGTTTTTGGGAAAATTCGCCTCTGTGCGACGTTGTGATCGTCGTCGATAATAACGTCACCAGTTGTGTTATGAGATCGATGGAATGGTCGATGCAAATTATCGTCGACAATCTAATCGGCCAACTCGTCCATATCTTGTAAAATTTTAACGAAATCACGCTTTTCGCGAAGAATGTCGGCGAGAAGAGACGAATAACGCGACTTGATTTCGCCGTTTTCGACGAAACGTATCAAATCTTGTTGCTCGTCTCTGTAAGGTACGAAAAGCATTAAATTTTCGCCACAGAAATTAATCGGATCGCTAAGCTCTCCGTAATTTCTGTAGCGTAAAATTTTGCGACGGCCGCTCGCGGCCATCCTCTTTACGTACACCCACTCTCGTCACGCAAAGGTAACTCTCCCCTGGCATTGTTCGAAGAAAACGTGCATTCGGTGGCGAAACGTGCCAAGCATAAGGTCTCTAACGAATCCGGGCGTTCAACGTACCTATCCAGGTTGTTTCTTTCGAAAACATCCGTACACGCAGCGTCCATTTTCTTCAACGACGCTTTCCCTTTGGCGACGCGCACACGTTTGTCAGAGGGAAACGTGTTGACGAAAACGTCGCTACGCGATGAATCGGTAAGCCGAAGACCGGATATATAGTAGACGGTCTCCTGCATCGAAACTTCGGACGATTTTAAAAACAAATTCCCTAACTTGCGCAACGTTGCCTTGGTATCGATATCTCCGGCTTTGATGTGCGTCTCCGCCTCGGACATCAACTTAGACATACCCAAGCTGGATTTGTTAGTATAGTTAACGATATAGCTGACGCAACTATAAGCGTCGACTATATATTGCATATCCATGTTGGCTTGGTGCATGTCCAAGACCTTGGGAAAGTAGTTATTTGTTGCGATATCGGCCAAACGACGTCGAAGGAAAACTTTGGGACATTCGCTTTTTAAACCTGATCAAATGGCCAGAACGTAGGCGGATTTGGTCAGCCCCAATTCCTGCAACATCTGGTCGAAATTCATCGATAACGGATCTCGTAGCTCTTGTTGATATGAGCCACTATCGAAGACGGAATTTAGATAGGCGCGAATCTTCGATGCTACTCAAAATCATTGTAGTACGCATCTGGAAAAAGGGAATTTTGAAACGACAACTACCGCCACTACGGTTAGTAACATCGCTGTCACCGACGGTACCGGTAGAAGAATGTTTATGTCTGATATGCCGTCAACATTTCCACATTGGTGGCATATCTGATACCTTCACCCGACGCCGAAGCGCTCACGAAATTATCGATGAACCTCGAGCAGTCTATGCCATTCGTGCCATCAGACACCGGTGCTCCTTCGAGCCACAAAACACCGTGGATATACGGTGCTCCCCGATGCTGAAATTCGACACGATAATAATAATCTACTAAGGGATAAACGACGTTTACTGGACGATTTGTAAATTTATTAGCAAAAGGTGCGTCAACGGGATCGGAGGTGTTATTTTGAGAAGAAGAATCTTCATTATCGGAATGGGAGGAGGGAATTGAATCGACGGATGACTTGAAGAAGTCACATTTTCGCATTTCAGCCATCAATAGACGAATGCGATTATCGAAATAGCGAACAACGGTTACCGGATCGCTTTGGATGAGAGGCGTCCTCGCCGCCGATGACATTTCGCTAACTTCGATGTCGGAATACAATTTTTGATATAATACCTTACCAAGAACGGAAATTAATTCGGGCCAGCGAGCGTCTGCCGCTGTTAACGTTATATAAAACGTGGAAATATCCAATTGCCTGATCATGGCGAAGAGTTTTTTCTTTCGTCAGCCCATTAAGCGGGGGACGTAGTCATATTTTTCGTAAATGAAAATGCTTTATCGGCACCAATTAATTGCGCTACCGATTTTGAATTATAAGCAAGTCACCGGCCGTTAAAGTATCGCTTTTTTTGTTTTTGATTATTTACGTTAGTGACATTGGTTAGATTAATTTGGAAAAGAGAATTAAGAGGAGCGGCGGCGGCATTAGAAGTTTTATTAATCGCGGTACTAAGGTTGTTGGCGTTAACGGAGGAAGCAGTAGTCGTCGTTTGACGAACATGCAACGCAATTCCACTGAAAATGTCCAAAGTTTGTTTCAGAAAAAAAGAAAAGAACAATTTGTCCGCCCGTGTAGCGCAATATCTTTTATAAAACATGACCTCGTGGCGAATTACCTGGCCATAGGAAACTTTACGCCGACGACGGCCGCCATCGTTGACTGTATCAGCGGCGGAGCTAATTTAATCCGCGACGACGGTCGGATCGACGTGATTTCTGGCCTTCCCGTGATAAATACTGGGAAAGGTTAATTCTTCCACGTGGTGATCAGGGCCGGACTGGCATCAAAAACCGGCCCGGGCGATTATTTACCAAAACGGCCCATTTCTATGTGGCTTTCAGAATAATAGGTAAAAATGCAAAATATGGGACACATGATTTTGAAATAATATTTGGTTTCTTGTGAGAATAAGAATTATTGAGGTTTTTATCTCTTCGGATGTTTGAATTAATATTCAGATTCAGGGTTAATAGGGCTCAGGCAAAAAACAACCTAAGAAAAAATAACTTTAAGTATTGAAAATAAAAAATATATATATAATTTCTTCTCAAAAATAAAAATAAATAAAAAAATAAAATCAATTCTTTTAACAAATAAAAAAAAATTAAAAAAAAAAACAAAATAAATTCTTTTAACAAATAAAACAAGAAAAACAACAGCATCGTCAATTATATTTATATGGTGAGGAACTTTGTCATTGCCGCACTCTTTTTTGTTAAATGATCGATTATTTCATTATTATTTAATGAATAAAGTACATCCTTTTCAATGGCCATCAACATGAAAGTCTCCACATTTTCCTGAGTAAGACTGTTCCGTACTTTATTTAGTATATAATTAAGTTTTGAAAATGACCGCTCACAGCTCACTTGTGTAATTGATAAAGTTAAAATATACTTATAAGCTATTTCCAAATCAGGATATACTTCTGCATATAAATTATATTTTAGCAATAGTCTATAGCAGCACAAAATGCAGTTTCGACACGTGTTACATTTATTTTTTAATCCATCGCCTTCAATATCATTCGTTTGATGTATTTCAGCTCCAGTAAACTCATCAGGTAGCGATTTGGACAATCGATGCCATTTTGAAGCTAGATCAATTAATTGTGTTTTTAAATTATCATGATCTATGGATGGAAAGAATATTTGTAGTTTAGCTGTGACATTTTTCAAAGCATGTTCGGGCAACTTTGACAGTGATTCAAAACTACTAGGATGAAAACATTCAAAGTCTGTGTATAATTGTTTGTGTTTGACGAAGCGGGATTCAATAGAATTTATAACCTGATCCATTGTCACGAAAAATACTTTGATTTTAAAATCATCTATTGGACTACTTGAATTATTGTCACCACATGTCTCATCATGGAACTTAGTTTTTCTAATCGTTCTTTGAAGTGGGAATTCGGTTTGAATTTCACCAGGAAAATTTTTATCTAAAAAACTGATATTAACCATATTTATGAACTTGTCTGTTTCCTGTATAATACTTTCAAAGTCTCTAGACATATTTTTCAAAGCTTGCAATGTCTCCTCGACCATACGGTAGGACTGCAGAAGGTCCATTCCAGAGGTTTGTAAATATTTCGAAAGAGGAGATATATGAAAAAATATTTTTTTAAATATCACGGACATGATAATGGTTTCATATTTAAGAAAACCATCCAGAAAACACTTCGCCTTGAATTTTACTTCAGCGTTGAAATTATTAGAAAGAGTCATGGTGTGAAGAGTTTCACATAATATAACGAAAAAACCGTTTTTCGTATCGAATATTTTCGTAAGTGCTTTTTCCTTTGCCCACCACCTCGTTTCGCCTATAATATTAATAAAACGAGAATTCGAATCGGTATCCAATGCATTTTTCCATACATTCATGCGAAGGTAAGATTCTCTAACAAAAACTGCAGTTTTATTTATCAATCCAAATAAAGAAACAGCAGGTATGGTTTGATTAGTTACATCGGCCACTACTAAATTCAAGACGTGAGCATAGCACCACACGTGGATCTGTCCAGGGGAATCTTTCGACAACCATGTAGTGAAACCTTTATATTGGCCTTGCATATTACTGGCTCCATCAGTGGAGTTTCCTACGCATCTTCTAATATCTAAATCTAAGTCCTTCAAACATTGTGCTATCATTTCATACATGTCTTTTCCTTTACTGGAATTACAATTTATCAGTCGAATTAACCTTTCATGCACTACCCTATCCGTTACAAATCTAATGATAACAGAACATTGATCAACTACGTTAATATCTTGGGTAGTATCGATTTGGATAGAAAATATTTCAGCCCTCTTGACGTCATCTGAAATTTTTTTCTTAATTAAGTTTGATATGCCTGACAATATTTCGTTTACAGTCGTCTTGGATAATAGTGATATGAAAGCGCCTCTTCCTCGACGTTGTCCGCATTCTTCTGATTCTTGGAAATTTCCATTAGTAGGAGTACTTGGTTGAATTGGATGAAGACTTCGGCGATTCAAGTTACGTAACCGATTTTTTTTACTTTGTTCTGCAACTTTTTGAATATGATTATGAAGTATTGGGTCGAATTTAGCTATCAATAAAATTATTTCTAAGAAATTGCCATGATCAATATTATCGTTGAGTAGTGTATAGGCGGTTATAAAATTATTTTTACTTGAAATTATGATATGATAAAAGTTGTTTTTCTTAATAAATATCAATATGTTTCGGGGTTCGGGGGGGGGGGTGGCTGGAATTAAAATGTTATAGAGCCAGGGAAATTCCCATTAAATTCTTTCAGTGACTCGTATGTTGAAAATCACACTTCATTTCTCACAAATCTTCCCCAAAACATTTTTCTGGCTACGGCCTTGGATAAAAGTGTTTATAAATCTATAATTAA
Source organism: Psylliodes chrysocephalus (assembly GCA_927349885.1). NCBI lineage: Eukaryota > Metazoa > Arthropoda > Insecta > Coleoptera > Chrysomelidae > Psylliodes > Psylliodes chrysocephalus. Next base: position 86,664,477 of record OV651814.1, read on the forward strand.
TACAAGTTCAAACGTGAAAGCGAACAGGTCCATTATGCAATTTTTATAGGTTAGCTAATAAATTCAACTTAGTTAATAGTTTATAGATAGATACTTTCTTTACTCTCCATTTGGCAACAGGATATTTTAAATTTCGACCACTAAGTACATCACATAAAGAAAGAACAAAAAATGTAATATACTTGCCACATACTTTTAACTAAACGTTATAGGGCTGCAAATATCACACACTACACACTCTTTTGATAAATTTTTAATTCCAAGACGACTAGACAAGACTCATCGGCGGCTAAATGTTATATGTCCGTCCCTACATAGAAAAAAAATTGATGCCGACTTCTCTACTCTCCTGTTTCGTATTTTCGAATGTTCGCGATTGAGAATTGAGACGGAGCGCTTACACACAATTTGCAGGCTGATCATTCAACAGAGCTGGACCGGCCCAAATACACCTCCGGCCTTTCGGGCGATCGCCCGATATGCCAGTCCGGCCCTGGTGGTGATCCCTTATAAAAGATAAAGGCTTTTGGTTTTGAACCGGGGCAAAACAAATTGGACCATCATTTCTCTGTAACATCGTCTGAACATCCTCGGTGGTGTCGTCGTCATTTTCATCGTTAGCGATAACCACAGCTTCGTCGTCAATTTCGCAACCGTCATTGTTTTGACGATCATTTGCATTAACGTTACCGTCGTGATTAGTGTTGTGTGTGTGGGGTACGACGTCAACGATTTCGGAAACGGCAACAGCAGCGGTCGCGTTCGCCATTGACGATGGTGATGGCACAATAAAGGGTACAAGTTGATCATCAGTTTCAACTGTACCACCGATGGTCGCGGGTAATTTGGCCCAGTCCACCACGATATTGTTCGACTTATAAAGAGGCTGCTCAGATAAATACTGAAGAGCCGCTTTAATTTTAGCGGGACAGACCGTTTCCGATATGTAGGAACCGGCCTGCCGATCGCTCCTCTTCAAATTTATCTGAACGACCTCGGCTTCGTCGAACGTTCGCGGGAGAACCGAACACATCTTACCCACGTCGGTCGGCACATTTAAAACGTGAGCCTTCAAGTATTTCGACCAATCGCACCCCAAATTCCGTATTTGCATAAACGGAATTCGGGGACAAATTGGGCGCTCCTCCAATACGTTAAGCGTTTTGATCGCTTCGCATGGAGGATCGTCTAATTTGTAATTGTTCGAAATATAAACGACCGGCAATTTCAGGCCTAAAATGGACTTGTAGCACGTGGAACACAGCGCCGAGCTATTCGGCACCATGTGCGTACAAGTCGTCCGAGTTTTCTTTTGGCTCGTTTCGTTTTTCGAAACATTGAGCCAAAAGATTTTTACAGAAAAATTTTGCGTGTCGCGGAAAAACCAAAACTCCGCAACACGTGCACCCCATAGTCGGTCCTTCCTTAATTAGCTTAAAGTAATTAAGGATGGACTTATCTGTGCGTGTGCAAGTGGCGGTCGTCTCTACGTCGAAATCCTGATGGTCATCGTCACCATATACACTGTTATTGTCATCGTCAGGGGGGTGGTAGTCTTCGTCGCTATCGTCGTCGTCGTTAGAAAGATACACATTATTTATATCATTATTATTATCATCATTATCCCTGTCATTACTACGATCGTTATTGATTATTGATTGTAAAGATCTATTTACGCACTCATCCGTCGAAGTTATTTACTTCGTACCGAATGAGTCATTTGCACTTTCGCCGCTAGGTGGCAACGACGATGAAGACGCGGTTTGGCTTAAACTAAGCTTGCGTCTATTATATAGATTTTTTTTATAATTTATTGAAGGTTTTCTCGGCATTGCTAAAATATAAAAATACAAAATATATTAATATACTAGAACATTTTTTTTGTATTAAAATGAAATATTTATTTACTTTTCTATTTATTTATTATATTTGCAAATTAAAAATTATGTAAAACCTGTAATAAAAAATAAAAGCCAAGAAATAAATAAATCATTATCGTATAAAAATTATATATTTTAAATAGAAACCTTTATATACTTTATTATTATGGTTATTGTAATTGGACATTTTTTCAAACAATTCAAATAGTAATATTAAAAATTATCCAAATTTTTAAACCAATAATCTAATTCATTAGACTATTAGATAACTTTTAGAAGGAAAACTTTTTTTGCATATTATGTAGACTTTGTTTTTTAAAAGATTTTTTTTTCTTCTAATTTTGAAATATTCAATTTTCTTCCAATAACGTTATAAAAAATAAAAAGAATTGAACGAAAACAACTTTATGTAAAACTGTATTTAATTAGAGTTATGAATTTTTAATAAAATTTATAGATATTATTTATGTAAGTCAATATTTGTATATAATGAAGATTTTTTGAAAATTTTCATCGTGAATCCCAATTGCTCAGATCGTCTGGCAACTTTTTGAATGAATACATTTTTTTTCCTATTTTGAATATTTACCATTTTAATACAGTGTGGAAACCACTTATGGAATAAAATTCTCTGTCATTATTTTAGAAAATTATAAAAAATGCCGAGACATGTCAACTTTTGAATTGAGTTGTGCGTTATGTAAACATAAATTTAAATGTACAGGGTGATTCACGCAAGTATGCCATAGTCGGTGTTGTTTTTTTTTTTAATGTATATTTGCATATTTTTGAAATCCTCTTAATGAACCATTCCAACAAACTGAATAATGTATGGTCAATTATGAATTATACAGGGTGAAATTTTTATTTTGACAGTTATTAAACACATACATAAAATACCTGATGTATTTGATTTTAATACATTAAAATAAATGCTCAAAATGTCCTCCACCTAGTTGTTGGCAATAGCACAGTCTCCTGTAGAACTCCTCCTTAACTTTGTTTAAAGTTTGAGGTGAAATATTCCGTATTTCTGTAGTTATCCTGTCTTTGAGGTCTACAATGCTAGTTGGTTGTGTTGCATATACTTTGTTCTTGAGATAACCCCACAGAAAAAAATCTAACGGCGTGAGGTCTGGCGATCTAGCTGGCCACTCAATAGTACCTCTTCGTCCAATCCATTTATTGGGGAAGATTTCATCTAAATAAGTTCTTACCATTAAAGCATAATGAGGTGTTGCCCCGTCTTGCTGGAACCAAACATTTTCATTCGGTAAGCTAGGATCTATTGCGTTGGGATATAAGTTTTCCAACGCAGGAATAACTTCATTTCTAAGCATATTTGAATATTTTTCAGCTGTCAAATTTCCATCTATAAATATAGGACCAATAATATGGTGGCATATGATACGGCCCAAACGTTCACCTTTTGAGGGTACTGAGTATGTGTCTCACGCATCCAATTAGGATTCTCTGCTGACCAATATCTACAATTCTGTCGGTTTACCTCTCCATTCAATGTGAATGTTGATTCGTCAGAAAAAAGAATGGTACCAAGAGCTATCTCATTTCTGTTCAGCTTATTCATCAATCTTTCGCAGAAATCCATTCTACGATCTGGATCGTCTTCTGTTAACTCCTGCACAAAAGTTAATTTGTAGGGATGAAGTTTTTCTTTATGAAGACATCTTAGAACAGTTGTATAACTAACATTATTTTCACGGACAATTTGACGAGTACTTGAAGTTGGATTCTCTTCGACACTTAACAAAATATCCACTTTCACATCATCTTCAACGAAGTGTGGTTTTCTTTTCAATGGTTTGACACGTCCAAGTTCTCTGAATTGTGCATGAATTTTAGATACAGTACTTTGTGAAATATTAGGCAATTCGGGATACCTGTGATTAAATAAGTTTGCCACTTCAACTTGACTTCTGCAGTTATTCCCGTACCCGATCATCATTAAAATATCAATTCGGTGAGTCTCAGTTAAATATTTCATTGTTATGTCGACAAGGAAAGAGTGTTTGACAAATATTTTACTTTTTCAGTATAAACTCTCAACACATCAACAACTGACTGTAACCTACGAAATGAACTTGGTGATTCCACAAAAATTATTAAAGTATTAACTACAATTAAAAATGTTGTCTACTACGGTTACACAAGTTTCGGTTGTTCCGGTGTCAACCTTCGGGCCTTCGACGTCGCTCAGACGGCAGCTAGGGGGTGGATAGCTTACAAAAATTCCGGAAATAGTAGACAAATAAATAGGCGCCAACTGGGTCTATATAGTGGCCAAACTATGATCCTATTTCCCCAAAAACCCAGTAAATGAGGAAAGAAATAAAATACAAACCTCAACTTATGTTCCTTTATAAAGAAAAAAATATTTACTAAATATACAGACTAATTACCTGCTTAGGTAATCAACAAAAAAAAAATAGGAGGAAATTAAAGGGAAAATTTACACTGTATATGTATATGCATAACCCAAAATAAATTATGAAATTAAAATATGGCACGGTTCGTCGTTAGCTTGGTACCAGGCATGACGCATGCGCAAAATATTAATTTCCACCTTACATAAAAAAAACAAAATAATAGTTATCTTAAATATTGTGCATAACCGCACCTATACTACATCGTATATTATAAACTAAACAATACACTTATAATCCTTATAAGCTTATAACCCTCTCCAAATTGTAAGGTGATATCTGCTTAACTTTTAGTTAAGACCAAACTACCCAAAAGAAAATTATTAAACCATGAAATTTTATAATTAAGTATAATTCATAAAACTAAATAAAAATATAAAAAAAAATAAAAATACAAAGATACACAAAGGACTTCAGACACAGAGGTTATTTACTTAAACTCCCAGATTGGAAGAGGTTACTTAATCTCTGCCCCCACACGGGTCTTCTGAGATTGCTTAACTTAATCGTTAAGTCTGGTCCATTTAATAATGAATAAATTGAATAAAGTAAAATTATGGCAGTAGCCCTTAATAACTGAAGAATTACAACTTAAGCGTGGAAGCAGTCCAAGTGTTCTGCGACCCGAAGGATTACTACATCAGCATTAAGTGCTTAAATTAAGTAAAACTTTAAAATATTAATCAATTAAACGATGTAACATTTGATAATACTTAAGTAATGAGTGAAAGAACCCTAGAACATTCTGTGCTCAAAAGTATAAATAATGCTGAGAATACCTTGACAACATTCGGTTGAAAGTGAATGTATAGTTGAACAATGCACACATGAAACTTCAATATAACGTATAAAAAAAAACCTGATAGTAGGGTGTCTTCTTTCACAGCATTCCCATCTTCCTATCCAGAACGAGAAACATCCTTGTAAATCTAGTTACAAGTAAACTAGGTGGCTAGCATACCAATGTTCTGTGTTCCCTCGATGAGTCCACGATGAAACCGTTGAACTCCGGACGATATAACCCTCTGTGTACAACTGTTGAAATCCTGGGTCAACAACCCCCTTGGTGAAACTATCGTCTAATCCTGGGCTAACAACCCCCTGTGTGAAACTGTCGTCGAATCCTGGGTTAACAACCCCCTGAGTGAAACTGTCGACGAATCTTGGGCTAATAAGCCCCTGGGTGAAACCCTTAAAATATTACAAAGAAAATTGTCAATACACGTTGACTCAAGTATCCCGAACTATAGGATTACCCAAAAATGTACATAAACTAGAAAATATTCAGCATCTAGGATAAAGAAAAATTACATTGGCTCAACATTGAGTCATAAACAGTATTATGAGCTCAAATAATTAAAATCCTGCTATACAATGCCATAACATAAAAGAAATTGCCAGCCACATGGATGGTAACATAACCAAATATATACAAAACATACCTTTTTCGTAAAGGGTTAACTTGGTAGTCTTCCAAGGATGAGAAACACGTGAGAAGATCCTCAGCACAACAATATTCCACACTCCAAATGCTGTGAACGTCCAATTCTTGCGTTAAAATCCTATAATAGATATGGGCTGGACCAATGACCATAGGAATTTACCAATACACTAAAATTCCTCTCAAAATACGAAATGTCCATTTACCCACAATTAACCATGAAGTAGAATCTAAAATCCCCTTTAATTAGGGTAAGCCGATGGGGCTAAATATTAAGAAAATTCTACTTCGACACAAAAATCGTCTTCGTCGTGATTCAACACCACTGACAGAAACAATACGTCAGCCGTCCAAAATGGCCGAAATCCCTTTCCGATAAATTTCAAGCCAAGTGGGTTCAGAAATTCATCCTCAAGAATTCCCCACTATATAACTTAAGAGACCATTTACGAAAGGTACCCTAAAAACTATATTTATTTACAGTATAACTACATTTGGGAAACTGTTCCCGACAAAAATTAATACAACAGCGATCGCCAAAAAATCCCTCACGACTTAAAATCGCTCATTGTGAAACTACCTTACCTCGGGTTCTGAGCCCGATATTGGAACGTCCCACCAACATGACACTTGTCGGTGTTCTGTCGTCAAATGACGTTTATGTCATTCACTGTCACAATTAATAAACATTAATCCAATTCTGACAGCTATAAACAAAATAAACAACAAAGAAAATCTTAAAGAATGGTATCGTAAATAATTAATTACCCAAAGGTGAGACTATAATACATAATATGTATAAATTTACAACGAAACTTGGTCTATTTTTAGGAGAGTCTGGCAAATTAAAACAGTGAACACTACACCGCAAATATGACCAATGTACAAAGTATTATACTAGTGGTGAGATGGAATAAATTGTAATAATGATGTCCAAAAGTTAGAATACAGGTGAAATTAGTTAATGACCAAAATAATAGTGATATCATCCATACGATTTTACCCTTTTTTTTCGTATGATTAACCAGGTAAGCCAAAACAATTTTATTAATTCGTGGGGCCAAAAATGAACGTTACAGATTCCCCCCTTACTTCAAGAGAATTCACTCAGGTGAATTCTCACCAGCGCTAGCTGTCTTCAAATCTTTAATATTCCAAGTCCCTTTGTCATTACCTTTTTCGTCCATCAAAACATATGTCCACGGAGATACCTTTTTCTTAACTAAATAGGGACCAACCCATCGAGGTGCTAGTTTCTTAGTATAGTACCGCGCAGCATCAGAAGAAACAAAATTCTTACGCCAAACCAATTGATGAGGAAGCAATTCCTCCCTACGTCGCCGGAGATTATAAACCCTTTCGTTTTTCTGCGAAGCTTTATCTAGTCGCTCCCTGACGTCCTTAAACAAATCATCAAATGCCTTGTTATTCTCAACATTATTAATACCAATGTCAGCAGAACAACCTCTCAGTTTATCTTTAATTGCAAATTCGCTACCCTTTAAGACCATATTTCTCCCAAAATTAAGATAGTAAGGAGTCTGTTTAGTAGACTCGTTAAAAGAAGTACGTATAGCACAAGTCACTTTTGCTAAGTCAACGTCCCACTTTCGGTGATTATCAGAAACATACATAGCCAACATCGTTTTTAAAGTCCTATTATACCTTTCAGTAGGATTCGCCTGAGGATGATAATGGGCGTTAAACCGTACCGAAACTTCATACTCCTTCATTAATGAAGAGAACGCTCCCGAAGTAAACTGTGGACCATTATCGCAAAGCAACAAACGCGGAATACCAAACAACAAAAATACCCCCTCTTCAATTCGTTTAGCTACTATTGGTGCAGTAGAGGATTTCAAAGGAAAAGAAAGCGTAAACTTGGTGAATAGATCGACAACGACTAAGATGAATCTGTTGCCAGCCATGGATCGAGGTAGTGGACCTATCAAGTCAGTAGAAATAATTTCCCAAGGACGAGTAGCTCTGGGTTGGGGTGTCACATGTCCTTTAGGGCCACTCTGGTCAACCTTATGCGCTGCACAAACCGAACAATTCCTAACAAACGCAGCCACATCTGACCTAAGTTTGGGCCAATAAAACCTTTCACTAACACGCTTAAAAGTTTTCAACACACCCATGTGTCCAGCTAAAGGCAAATCATGCAATTGTTGCATAATCCCTCGCCTATCCCCTTTAGGAACAACTTCTTTCCAATCATCAGCAACATCTCCTAAAGTCTTATAATTTGTTCTAATGTGTTTGAATAGCTTACCATCAATGACTCGCCACTGTGAGTACTTTATAGGGTGTTTTAACACCTTATCTATCATACCACTGTACCAACGATCTTTAACAACAGAAACCTCACTAATCTCAACATCCGGTATAGCCCTAGACAAAGTATCCGGCACAACATGATCTTTACCCTTGCGATGAACAATCTTAAAGTCGTATTGTTGGAGTTTGACACTCCATCTGGCTAATCGACCAGCAGGGTCCTTTAGATTTTGTAACCAAACCAGGGAATAATGATCGGTGATTACTGTAAATGAGACACCCTCTAAATACGGTCTAAGTTTCTCTACTGCCCATAGAACAGCCAAACATTCACGCTCCGTAGTGGAATAAACACGTTCCTGCTTAGTCAACGAACGACTCAAATAACTAATTACTCGATCCCCATCTGGATGAATCTGAACGAGGACAGCACCAAGTCCATAACCACTAGCATCACAATGAACTTCAAATGGAAAATTATAATCAGGACAACTTAGCACAGGGGCCTTCACCAAACATTCCTTAATCTTAACAAATGAAACATCACACTCTGGTGTCCAGCTAAACTTCCTACCCTTACGCAACAAAGCCGTAATTGGTGAAATCAAAGTGGAAAAATCGGGAATAAACCTGCGGTACCATGAGAAGGTTCCTATCACACCGCGAACATCTTTAACACATTTAGGCGTAGGTAACAACAACATAGCCTTGACCTTGTCAGGATCCACATGAAGTCCAGTCCCATCTATAACATACCCTAAATACTTCAATTGGGGACGACAAAAATAACACTTATCCCAACTAACAGTCAAATTGGCCTCCCTAATACGCCTAAAAACTTCCTCTAAAATAACCAAATGTTCCTCGAAGGTCTGAGTAACAATTACTACATCGTCTAGATAGGTGAAAACGTTAGGTTCCAGCTCGGGTCCAAGAACTTGATCAATAAGGCGTTGCCACGTCGCAGGGGCATTATGGAGTCCAAAGGGCATTCGGTTAAACTGAAATAACCCACGTCCAGGGACAGTAAAAGCTGTAAAAGGCCTTGAAGACTCAGCCACCTTTACCTGCCAATATGCTGATTTGATATCCAATGTGGATAAATAATGGGCATTACGAAGTTTGTCCAAAGTATTGGTAATATAAGGAAGAGGGTAACTATCCCCTTCAGTTACAGCGTTCAACTTGCGATAATCCACGCAAAAGCGAAAAGTACCATCCTTCTTCTTCACCAGTAAAATCGGCGAACTCCACGGGCTGTTAGATTTCTCAATAACACCAAGACGAAGCATTTCTTCCAACTCCTTATCAATATGTTCCTGCATCACCGGAGAAACTGGGTAATATCTTTGTTTAATGGGTGGAGAATGACAAACAATTGTGTGTTCAGCAACATTAGAACACCCTAAACTAGTCCCCATTAAAACTTTATTATGCTCAATTACAGCATCCAAACGAGCTTTCTGCAAATCACTAAGCGTAAAACTGCTCCTAAGATGATCTACTGTGGCAATATCAACGGAAGACTCTGAAAAATGCCACTCATTATGTCTAAGATCTGGTACAACCCCCATTATTCTCCAAAAATCAGCACCCAAAATAAGAACATGTGGAACATCTAACACTACTAAAACAGGAATAATCTTCACTTGATCTCGAAGGGCAAATGGAACCAAACACTCACCAATACACTCACACATCTGTCCATTCGCAACCCTACAACTAGTTTTCTTCGAAGTATCAACTTCTAAACCTAAAGTCTGCAAAAGTTTCCAACCAGTACTACCTACAATAGTCTTCGACGCACCCGAATCCAAAAGACCTAATAACTCAATTCCAAATACGTTTACCTTAAGGTAGGGCCTTTCATCATCCCTAGCATGATCCAAAATATAATCAAGAATGGGTTGAACTTTAGTCGAACGTTGTACAGCACTACTCTTTCGACCAGTTAAGAGCGCCTGACTTCGTTTCCCTGGTTACACCTTGGACAAGTCCTCACTGTATAACCTTCACGCTGACATTTAAAACATTTCAGCTGCTTGGGAAGAAGACAACCAATTGCTCGATGCCCAGGTTTCTTACACCGATAACATACAACTGACGACTCTTTACCAATCGACATACTATCTACCTCCAAACGATCTACTTGACGTGTGTCAACATCGACGAAAGCCAAATCTCTTTCTAACACATTACCTCTTCGACTGTTAGGCTCAACATAGCTATTTATAGCATCGCGTCTATCCTCCATACGACGACAAACTTGTCTCAACTCCTCTACAGTACTAGGAAGTGGATCTCTCAATCTATCTTGATAAAAAGGGTGTAAATTCTTAATAATAATTGACATTTTTGCATTTTCAGGCACAAAACATCCCAACCTACTAAAATAACTAGACATAACAGCAAGATAAACACCTATAGACTCAGACGAATGTTGTGTCCTTTTTCTGAGTTCATCAAACAAATCATCAGTATGATGTGCAGTTAAATACTCTCGTTTGAACTCATCTTTTAATTCACACCAACTGTGAGCACGAAGCCTGACATCCTTGTAGAATTGATAAGCTTTGTCGGAAAACAAATCAACACCTGAATCTAACAATATTTCTGATGGAACATGGCGAGCGATACGAAGTTCTTCTACTCGTTCGAGAAAAGCTGTAATGGACAAAGACCTAGATCAGCGGTTCTCAAACTTTTTTGGTGACGGAACCCTTTTGGAAAGCAAAATACTTGACGGAACCCTACAATAAAACAATAGTTTTTAAAAGTGTATTCTTTATTATACTGATTATTACTTATTTAACATGCCACATGGCAAGTACATTATTACAAGATATTAAAAAAGAAAAAATCTAACTAATGGGAGGTATGAAACTGTTTTTTATTTTTCATTAATTGGTTGATGTCAGGTTTGATAGAAGACAGTTGCAGTCTCATATCAGGTTCGGCGTCCAGTCTATTGCGATATTTTGTTTTCGTGGCTGCATACGTTGAGAATCCTGTTTCGCACAAATATGTTGTTGGGAACGGGAGAAGAATATTCAGAGCCATTTTGCCAAGCATTGGATATTCATTACGAATTCTGCACCAAAAATCGTTGAGAGGCATCGTTTTGAATAGTGACTCCATACTTGTGTCTGATGACATTTCTAAAAGAGATTCATATATCTCGTTTGACATACTTTCGGGCTTTTGCAAGTTGGGTAAAAAAGGATTATGAATCCATGAATTCAGTTTTATTTTTGTATTCTGTTCTTCGGGAAAATACTTTTCAAAAGATGCGCGCATCGAAGTGAGATATTGAACCAATTCATCAAACATATCATCTTGAAACATTTCTGAGTCGTTATCGCTAACAAACTCACTGAGTGACGTAAAGCTTTCTATTTCTCTCTTATCAACGCAAACAATCCAAAAATCTAATTTTCTTTTGAAGGCAGTTATTTTGTTATAGGCCTGGAATACTGTTGTCTGTTTACCTTGCAATGATAAATTCAAGTCGTTTATTTTTTGAAAGATATCCGCCATAAAAGACAATCGGAACAACCAAGTTTTATCATACAAACGGCCTTTCAAATTAAAAGAAGTATCAGCTGAAAGAAACATTTGTAACTCCGCTCTAAGTTCAAATAGCCTTGTTAAAGTTTTACCCCGAGACAGCCATCGCACTTCTGTATGGAGCAGCAGTGTTTTATGTTTGCTACCATAATCTTCACACAATAATGAGAACAATCGGGATTGTAGTGGTCGTGATTTGATAAAATTGATTATTTTTACCGCTTCATCCATAACTAATTTTAGATTTGACGGCATTTGCTTCATCGCAAGTGCTTGTCTATGCAGGATACAATGGCTGGAACTACAATTAGGCGCTTTATTTTTTATGCGTGACACTGCACCTGCTGTTTTACCTGTCATAGCCTTGGCCCCATCTGTACAAATGTCAATGCAATCGTTCCAACTGAGATTATTTTCTTCAAAAAATATGTTTATTTTATTAAAAATTTCTTCCCCGGTAGTGTTTGTGGGCAGCGGTGAACACATAAGCATGTCTTCTTCAAAAGAACTTTCATATGGATATCTCACGATAACCAGCAAGATAGCCAGACCAGCGACATCAGTTGACTCATCAATTTGCAAGGCGAATCGTGTTTTTTGTAGACGTGTAACTAGTTCTTGTTTGACGTAGCTTGCCAGATCATGGATTCGCCGTGAAACAGTATCGTTTGATAGCGGCACAGTAGAAAGATACTTTACAGATTTTTCATCGAGCATACATTTTGTTATGTCTAACACACATGGCTTTATTAAATTTTCAGCGATAGTGTGCGCTTCACCTTCTTGTGCAATGCGATAGCTAACTAAATATGATGCCTCCGTGGCCTTTTCATTGATAGTTTGTGTTACATGCATCATATTTTTTTGACTTTCCAATAACTGTTCTTTTCTGCGAACAAAAAATTCTTTATTCTTGTCTTTAGACTCGGGGTGTACAGTTTCTAAATGTCGGCGCAATTTGGCAGGTGCCATGGAACTATTAGGAAGCAGTTTACTACATAGCATGCAGAGAGGTGAGCCGTTGGAATCAACAAATCCGAAACTGATATATGATTCATCATACTTCCTTTTTTTCGTCTTTGAAACCGTGGAGCTTGACGTCGTGGCATCATCGTCTCGATCGGTAATTGCTGCATTCTCCGCATGTACTGCTTTTGAACATTCAGCGTCATTAGAAGATGTTGTTGCAACACGTTTAACGCCTTTAAGCCAACGTTCCATTCTTCTTTATTAATAATGTTACACGTCAGGATGGTGGGGTCAAAATAATGCACAATCGTTACTGCTTATAAGAGACTAAGTTTAGTCCAAAGAAGAAATGTACAAATCTGATACAATCAGAATACAGCAGGCAGTAGAACAATAAACACTAGTTATATATCACGTTTAAACTCCGCAATTCGCTAGACAGCTTGTAAGTAGGTAGGTAGGAACTTATCGCTACGAACGCTAATCGTCAACTGACTGACGAGGCGCGACGCGCGATCGCCGCTTTTATACTTAGTCCTAGACTCGATCTCGGGACTGCGCACTCACAAGTATGCGCGCGGCAGCGGCGCGGCGGGCGGAGTCAAAACGTTCGACCAGAGAGAGGTGTTTTGATTTTTTTTCTAAATTCTTGCGGAACCCCCACAGGGGTATCGCGGAACCCTAGGGTTCCGCGGAACACACTTAGAGTATAGCTGACCTAGATGATCCAGAAAAATTTTCTAATCCCCACTTATGTGGCGGTACCATTTTAGAATTTAGGCTATGAGACATATTAGCCTGCGAAATATGAGTTTGTGAAATATTAGCCTGAGAAGAAGCATGTGGAATACTAACAACAGGAGACACCATTCAAAAATTGTCCATCTAGATTACTGGTCACGACACTCAATGCAGCTGGTACAATAGCATCTTTACTAGGAGTTGGTCGCGATTTCGTCTGAAACTCATCATGCAAACTAATCAATTTGGTCAATATTTCTGTTCTTTTGCCTTCAAGTGTCACATCTCCAGCAGTATCCATTTGATCAAACCTATTCCATGTGTGTGACAACTTACTCTGCAGTTTCTGAGTCTCGCTAACATTATCACTCCCACTATAACTACTTAAGAAAGCGTCTAACTCCACACACTTCCTGGAAAGAGCAGCCTCATCATCAGCAAACTTAAAAGGATAACTAGGGTACTTAAAACTATCACCAGCTTTTTCCATACGCAGAGCCATAGAAAGTTGAGATCGCATCTCTTCTGCGGTGCCAACATTGAGACCTCTAAAGCGAAGTTCCCACTCAAGCTCCTCTTTCTCCAAACGATTAATAAACATTTTACGAGCCATCTTAATATCAAAACTCATAAACTCGATATAAATATAAGTTCCAAAATATACAGTATATAGTACAAAAATAATAATAAAGTCAAAATTTCAACTATAATACACAATTAGTTGACTTTCTTTAAATACTCAAAATTCAAATAGTAAAAATCATTTAAAAAGGTGAATCAATGAATCAAATTGGTACACTATTCAGTTCTTACAACATATGGTAAATGCATATACATATACTCAATTCTATCAGCATGAAAATTAACTAAGACTTATATTCATCAAAAAGCCAAGGTAATTACTCAAAATATAATATTTTAAACACGACGGCCCCACGTTGGGCGCCAAAAAATTCCTCACGACTTAAAATCGCTCATTGTGAAACTACCTTACCAAGTTTCGTTGTAAATTTATACATATTATGTATTATAGTCTCACCTTTGGGTAATTAATTATTTACGATACCATTCTTTAAGATTTTCTTAAAAATGTAACCTACGAAATGAACTTGGTGATTCCACCAAAATTTTTAAACTTAAAAAAAAATTATTAAAGTATTAACTACAATTAAAAATGTTGTTTACTACGGTTACACAAGTTTCGGTTGTTCCGGTGTCAACCTTCGGGCCTTCGACGTCGCTCAGACGGCAGCTAGGGGGTGGATAGCTTACAAAAATTCCGGAAATAGTAGACAAATAAATAGGCGCCAACTGGGTCTATATAGTGGCCAAACTATGATCCTATTTCCCCAAAAACCCAGTAAATGAGGAAAGAAATAAAAGACAAACCTCAACTTATGTTCCTTTATAAAGAAAAAAATATTTACTAAATATACAGACTAATTACCTGCTTAGGTAATCAACAAAAAAAAATAGGAGGAAATTAAAGGGAAAATTTACACTGTATATGTATATGCATAACCCAAAATAAATTATGAAATCAAAATATGGCACGGTTCGTCGTTAGCTTGGTACCAGGCATGACGCATGCGCAAAATATTAATTTCCACCTTACATAAAAAAAACAAAATAATAGTTATCTTAAATATTGTGCATAACCGCACCTATACTACATCGTATATTATAAACTAAACAATACACTTATAATCCTTATAAGCTTATAACCCTCTCCAAATTGGAAGGTGATATCTGCTTAACTTTTAGTTAAGACCAAACTACCCAAAAGAAAATTATTAAACCATGAAATTTTATAATTAAGTATAATTCATAAAACTAAATAAAAATATCAAAAAAAATAAAAATACAAAGATACACAAAGGACTTCAGACACAGAGGTTATTTACTTAAACTCCCAGATTGGAAGAGGTTACTTAATCTCTGCCCCCACACGGGTCTTCTGAGATTGCTTAACTTAATCGTTAAGTCTGGTCCATTTAATAATGAATAAATTGAATAAAGTAAAATTATGGCAGTAGCCCTTAATAACTGAAGAATTACAACTTAAGCGTGGAAGCAGTCCAAGTGTTCTGTGACCCGAAGGATTACTACATCAGCATTAAGTGCTTAAATTAAGTAAAACTTTAAAATATTAATCAATTAAACGATGTAACATTTGATAATACTTAAGTAATGAGTGAAAGAACCCTAGAACATTCTGTGCTCAAAAGTATAAATAATGCTGAGAATACCTTGACAACATTCGGTTGAAAGTGAATGTATAGTTGAACAATGCACACATGAAACTTCAATATAACGTATAAAAAAAAACCTGATAGTAGGGTGTCTTCTTTCACAGCATTCCCATCTTCCTATCCAGAACGAGAAACATCCTTGTAAATCTAGTTACAAGTAAACTAGGTGGCTAGCATACCAATGTTCTGTGTTCCCTCGATGAGTCCACGATGAAACCGTTGAACTCCGGACGATATAACCCTCTGTGTACAACTGTTGAAATCCTGGGTCAACAACCCCCTTGGTGAAACTATCGTCTAATCCTGGGCTAACAACCCCCTGTGTGAAACTGTCGTCGAATCCTGGGTTAACAACCCCCTGAGTGAAACTGTCGACGAATCTTGGGCTAATAAGCCCCTGGGTGAAACCCTTAAAATATTACAAAGAAAATTGTCAATACACGTTGACTCAAGTATCCCGAACTATAGGATTACCCAAAAATGTACATAAACTAGAAAATATTCAGCATCTAGGATAAAGAAAAATTACATTGGCTCAACATTGAGTCATAAACAGTATTATGAGCTCAAATAATTAAAATCCTGCTATACAATGCCATAACATAAAAGAAATTGCCAGCCACATGGATGGTAACATAACCAAATATATACAAAACATACCTTTTTCGTAAAGGGTTAACTTGGTAGTCTTCCAAGGATGAGAAACACGTGAGAAGATCCTCAGCACAACAATATTCCACACTCCAAATGCTGTGAACGTCCAATTCTTGCGTTAAAATCCTATAATAGATATGGGCTGGACCAATGACCATAGGAATTTACCAATACACTAAAATTCCTCTCAAAATACGAAATGTCCATTTACCCACAATTAACCATGAAGTAGAATCTAAAATCCCCTTTAATTAGGGTAAGCCGATGGGGCTAAATATTAAGAAAATTCTACTTCGACACAAAAATCGTCTTCGTCGTGATTCAACACCACTGACAGAAACAATACGTCAGCCGTCCAAAATGGCCGAAATCCCTTTCCGATAAATTTCAAGCCAAGTGGGTTCAGAAATTCATCCTCAAGAATTCCCCACTATATAACTTAAGAGACCATTTACGAAAGGTACCCTAAAAACTATATTTATTTACAGTATAACTACATTTGGGAAACTGTTCCCGACAAAAATTAATACAACAGCGATCGCCAAAAAATCCCTCACGACTTAAAATCGCTCATTGTGAAACTACCTTACCTCGGGTTCTGAGCCCGATATTGGAACGTCCCACCAACATGACACTTGTCGGTGTTCTGTCGTCAAATGACGTTTATGTCATTCACTGTCACAATTAATAAACATTAATCCAATTCTGACAGCTATAAACAAAATAAACAACAAAGAAAATCTTAAAGAATGGTATCGTAAATAATTAATTACCCAAAGGTGAGACTATAATACATAATATGTATAAATTTACAACGAAACTTGGTCTATTTTTAGGAGAGTCTGGCAAATTAAAACAGTGAACACTACACCGCAAATATGACCAATGTACAAAGTATTATACTAGTGGTGAGATGGAATAAATTGTAATAATGATGTCCAAAAGTTAGAATACAGGTGAAATTAGTTAATGACCAAAATAATAGTGATATCATCCATACGATTTTACCCTTTTTTTTCGTATGATTAACCAGGTAAGCCAAAACAATTTTATTAATTCGTGGGGCCAAAAATGAACGTTACATGACAGAATAGAAAACAATCCACATTATTTACCGATTTTGTCTAATTATTGGCGTTTTTAGGCAATTTTTAGGTATTTATGATAAAATTCATGGGCGTAGCAGGTTTTGTTTAATTGTACAAATACGTCTAATAGTTAGTTTAGATTTTTGATAAATCCATATTTAGCTAATTTAAAAAAGTACCAATATTTCAAGTGTAATAAATTATTAATTTTAAAATTTCACCCTGTATAATTCATAGTTGACCATACATTATTCAGTTTGTTGGAATCGGTTCATTAAGAGGATTTCAAAAATATGCAAATATACAGGGTGTTTCATTAAAAAAAAACAACACCGACTATGGCATACTTGCGTGAATCACCCTGTACATTTAAATTTATGTTTACATAACGCACAACTCAATTCAAAAGTTGACGTGTCTCGGCATTTTTTACAATTTTCTAAAATAATGACATAAAGAATTTTATTCCATAAGTGGTTTCCACACTCACTAAATAGATCACACTTTGAAAAACCTTTCCGAATTTTTTTTTTTTTAAATTTGAAACATTTCTTTTTCAATAACGTTATAGAAAAAAAAACGAATGAACGACAAATACCTCTATGCAAAAGTTTATAGAATGAAAGTTATGAATTTTTACAAAAATTAATAGATGGTATATATGAAATTCAACATTTTGCCAAACACTTTGTATAAAATGAAAATTTTTGGAAATTTTAATGGAGGAATCCAATTGTTTGGAACGTTATGTTATCCCATCGGCATACGGCATAATTGGAAGTCTGCGCCCTGCCACAACAAATGGTTTTACATTGTTTTGATAGAGGTATTTTCCAGTTGGCTGATTTGATGTCTAGTACGATTAGGAAATGGACGTCTCTCAGCTTATCCAGGGCCTGGCTGACAAATGGTTATCTTGTTCAATTGGGGGAAATTGACGCAGAAACGGTCTTCTGATTTCCTAACCAGCAAAATAGGAGATGACGAAGCTGATGTAAACGGTTGCACTTCTCCTTATTTTATCATACCATCAAATTCTTCATAAACCTGCTTTAGTAACACCGGAGAGAATGGATAATGCCCTGAGCGGATCGGAGCCAACTTCGTAACTATCGTATGGTCGACCATCTTCGTGCATTCTAACGTAGATCCCATTTTAGCAAACGATCCATCTACCAACTGTTAATTGTTTTTGTTGATAAACATCTCATAAGACTGAATGGCTCCAATATTTATGTAATTCCCTATAAAATTTTCTTCATTAAAATTCCACACCTCTGAAAATAAATCGGTGACAATTTTTATTATGATTCAAAAATCCATCCCTAGGATTAACAAGTGTGGCACATAAAGAACATTAACAATTTTAGTACCACCCTATATGCTGATTGGTAGAGACAATTCTCCTAAAATCTCTCATTCTTCTCTATTTGCTACTTTGCAAGTACTCTCTGAACTTGGTTGAAGAGTGGTAACTCCTTGAAGTTTCATCCACCCTGGGTGACCTAGGATTGCACTAGTAGCACCGGAATGAAGTAACCCTATAAACTCTGTTCAACATATATTTACCCGCAGGTGAGAACTGACCTGATTCTTAGCATGGGCAATAATAAAATCTAACAATGCTCAATTGCCATGTAGAAGAGGCCGTGGACACTAATCACGAGACATTTAGCACCTCGAATGGCCGTTTCTTGGGCAGTTGTAGGCTGTTACGTTTACCAATCCACAACGAAAGCAGAACAACCTTTTAGTAAGGGGACATTTTTTAAGTAGATGGTCATTCTCCTTGCAGTTTCAGCACACGGGTTGATTAAAATTGTCACCAGCCGGAGAAAAAAAATTGAACTGGACGTTTAGTGAAAATATGTACTAACATGTCAGTGTTCTTGCTATACTGTGCATACCTCGCATTAACGACAGAGAGTGGATGAGGGGTAGGATTTTTATACTCTAACTCTGGTTCTAAAACAAATATTTTTAATAAAATTATGGTCTTCATTTGCCCTTTGAGTCATTAATTCGCAAAATTCTAATCTTCTGTCATAATCATCCTCAGCAAGCTGTTGTAAAAGCTGTATTTTGTAAGGAAAGAATTTATTTAGCCGTAACGTTTTATGCACAGAGCCAACGGAAGTATTTGTTAATCTGGAGACTTTTGGTATTGATGTTTGAGGTTAAATGGCAAAATGACCTAAAATCTCAACTTGTGCAGCTTCAGTTAAAACTCTACGATTCCTTACAGTTTTATTGCACACACTTCCAGTTTCTTGAAATTTATGAACTAAATCCAACACATACTGATGCCCAACATTTTTATCGGAATGTCTCTGATTAAAAACACGAGCAGTTCTGCGTGCACAGCGTTGTTCTTCACCATAAAGATTATTTCAATTCTTTCTTGTAAAGAATAAACCATTGTCACATGATACCCCTTTCTATTTAAAATTGTAGAAGTGATATTCACCACCGCTTAGGGGATGAAACTGCACGGTTACAGATACTTGTAAAATGTGTCCCCCCGTAAATATAAATTAACGTGTTTTTTGTTTTAAAGATATTTTAAAAGTTATTTTGGGTGGCTAGTTTTGAAATAAAATCCGTGTATGTTGGACAGACGAACGTATGTTTAAAAATAATAATCGTTTTGTAGCAAAATCTGTAGATATTGAAAAGTAACACTGCTCTATGGTACTTAAAGATAATTTCCTAATAATTTACTTAGTAAGTAATTACATTTTTCTCTGCCACCTGTTTCCTGCCAAATCTTTTTAGGTTGTCTTATAGAGATTTTAATTGTACCATTGACCGTGGACCAGTTACTGCTACAGAATTATATTGTTCCGTAACCATCATCCAACAAGATTTTTTTGTTTGAACTGACTGCCCATCCGTCTTTTTATTTTCAATAATATTACTGAATCTGTAAAATACAAGGTAAATATGGGGAAAGGTCAAACAGGAATTACTAAAAGGAATCTCATAGGAATAGTTAGGTATGGTAAATGTTTGAAGAAATTTTAAAATTTAGGTATACATATAATTAAATAAATTAAATCATTTCAAATTGGAATATACTTACTAAGCGATGATGGTTAACAACTTGTCTTTATCGGCAGCAGTAAAATTTGGCCCACGGCATCTTTTCTTGTTAGAATCCATTCTAAAAACTCTAAACCTAACCTAAACCGAGAACTAAACAAAACTAAACACAACTAAAAATTTTCCTTTCCACTATAAACTATTTGAAGGTCGGTCGGTCGATGATTGAACTTTGGTTCGCACTTGCACATTTCACATGTCGGATGTTTAGGTTATGCATTTGTCTGTCATAATTTACGCGGCGACGTTGCCAGATTTACGCCGTTAAAATCTATCGTTAATTATAGAGGAGCCAAATGAAATTTAACAGGTCATTTGGGTCTATAAATATTTAACGATCGTTCTTGTAACCGGCTATTAGATTATTAAGCTTATATGTAGCATCACATAATAATAGTTCTGGATAAAGTTCAAAAAGTATTTTCATATCTTTACTTTGATAAAATATACCTTCTAGAACATTATCTTCCTGGATTTAAACTTCCACTGTAGAATCTTCCATACTTCTCAAGAATAGTACAGCTTGGGATGGACCTGAGAGAGAGGCAAATTATTGCGGCCTTTGTCAGGTATGATGTGTGTGGCTTTTTCTTAGTTGAATCGTACTCTACACGTCTATTTTCCGATTTTCCGAATATCTTTGTGTCGTTGATTATCAACTGCATTCACAGTGCGACTTTTAGGTGGTTTTGGTTGATCCGAGGTCTCTTTGGATTTAACCGATCAGTGTCGTTACCTGATCTTTTCATCCTTCGAGGCGGCGGTACTCGTATTCTATGCGCAGAACGATAAAATCAAGGTGTCTTTCATCTGGTCTACACCTCCCATTGATTTTTTAGTCTTTTATAATTTGGGGTGCATCAATCGATAATTTTACCATCACGTTGTTTTCTTTTTACTTCTGTTGTTTCTATGTTATGAAAATTGGACGCTATGTGCTCTACTCGATTATCCTTCCATTTGAAATATGATATTCCTGTATTGGAAATCCTGTAATCACATTCTCCCCCTTTAAGTTTTTTTATCTTCTGTCAATTTTGCTGGTAAATTCTTTGGGTTAGTTTTTATTGTTCCACAAGCTAAATTATTTTCTGCCTTCAATTTTTTAAGTAATTTTACTGAGGTGACAAAATATACAATTTTATTTTTATTCCAGTCTTCTTCCGTTAAGTACAGCACAATTTTTTTTCCTAAAATTATATTCTTTGTATTTTTCATCAATTTTCTCATTCTTGCCCTGATATATGTCGATTTTTTTAATAAAGCCATTCATTTCACTATAACACCATAGCTTGTAGCCTCTTCTTATGAGCTTCATAGGATTATATTGCCTAAGTGCAGACCGCTCCTTCAATTTTATTATAGATTCATTTACAGACATGTTTTGCCCCCTATAATAGTATATAAATTGACTATTTAACTCTTCAATCAAAGGCCTTACTTTATATGAACGTTCCGTATTATTTTTTGGAATACGAGTATTGTCATTTATATGCAAAAAAGATAAAATAGCTTGAAATCTATTTCTAGTCATTGTCTCTTGTACAAATGTAACAGATATGTCATCTTGTTTTGACCAGTAATTTGGAACAGAAGGCAAAATATAATACCCCATTAAAAAATTAAATCTTAAAAAGCAAGAAATGTTTCCTTTGTAACATTTAGTTGCTTTTTTTTTGTGTTGCATACAAATTGGACTGAAATGTTATCAGTACCGGCGTATTTCCCAATAATTAAAAAAAAATGTCTAGTGAACTTTGACAATCTTTAAAATTGGCTTTTTCCCAAACACATTCCGGTTCAACATAAGTCGGAATTTCTGTAATTTTTTTAGACTTGCCTGTCAACCTGTTCGTGTTCTACAGTATGTTGATCTGCTTCATCTAAACCCTCAGATTATTCAACTTCAATACCATTTCCAAATTTATGACTGCGCATTTTCTATTTCATCAACCAAATCTACTGTCACACTATTGTTGGGTTCTGATCGTTGCTGGAATTCCATAAATGGTTCTTCATCCTCAGATTCCAAATCTGTGCCTTCGTAATTGTCGATTGGTGGTAAAAACTCACTTAAATCTTCGTAGTTTTCTAAAAGTTCTTTGTCAATATACTGTTTTTCCATTTGGCCTTTGCAGACATACTAGAATTAAAAAACAAATATTTACTAAAAGCTACATTTTATAACATTCCTATTGAATATGTTTGACTAACTACAAAGAAATGCATTACAAATAGTCCCAGAGGTACATATAAGTAACATTCATAAATAAGTCTTTTTTTGCAAGTTAATAATTAAAAACTATTAAAATAACTGTTTTCATGTAAAAATATAACTTACCTTTCGATTTTTATCAAAACTAAAGTTAAAAGCGTTCAGAAACTTCAATAAACCAATACTTAAATCATACTAATCAAAAATATTCCTTTAATAGCTCATACTGCTCTAGAATCCTTGAACACTTTTAACACCATGTATTCTGAGTGTTCTTATCACAATGATTGAAAGACAATCATTTATTTTAATATAATACAAAATCTTTGTAAAAAAAATTAGTTAAATTGCGTTATGATGAAGTGCCTGCGAAGATACATTGAGAGCATTGAGAATATTTATGACAACTTGTCCTCTTCAATAACATTTTCTCAAATATTTAAATTTTACCGAAGCTTAATGTTGTAAAGAACTACTGTTGCGCAAAAGATTGCTATTGAAGTCTTATTTTATTTGGAAGGCACGATACAGACATGGAAAGAGCCTTTTCCAAATTCCAAACAATGTTTTAACTGTTTCGAGTTTGTTTGTGAGATCTATTATACCTTCTGTCTGGGTCAGTGTTGTCTACTAATATATGGGTAAGGAGATACTTTCTGCGGGCATATCCCTTATCAAATTTATTTAAAAACTTAATTTCAGATATCCATTAATACCAAGCATCAAACCTGAAATATCACCTCTCGCCATATTTATTCTGCGGTTAAATAATAAACTATCATAACATGATCCTGGATGCAAACAATATCGAGAATTTCTCTATTAGATTCAGAAAGAACTTGAATATTTAAATAATTTTTTGTTCTATTTAGGTATACTTGGATTATGCTTATCTAAAAGGAACCAAGCGACAAATTGGCAAAAATGAGTAAAATACACCAAGCGACAGTGGAAGGTGTAATTTACCTTGTATAAAACGTTATTATTACTAACTCTACTCTAGTACCATCTTTTAGCTTATGAACTAAACACGTTAGGAAACATGAATTACCAATTTCAATAAAATAACCATCCGCCAAAAATATCTTCACACTCATGTTTGTAGGTAGCTTAAGATACCTATAAAATTGTACCAATGATAACATATTAACTATTTGACACCAGTCACAAACCTGGAGTTCTCTAAATGTATTATTCTAATAGAGCATTATCATCTTAAACCTCTTAATATCTCAAAAAATCCAATTTGGCGCATGTTTTTTTTTTTTAATAAGCATAGTGTTATTATGAATTTGCTCCCGCAAGATTTGTTATTTTAATATGAATGCAATCAATACATCTTGAAACGTTTGGAAAATTAGCCATTTGGTAAAACTTTGAAAACAATTTGACTGTAATCATTCTTGCGTTTTTAGGAAATAAATAATCAGCCAAACGTTTCGCTATTAAAATCGACAGCCTTTTAGCGATGAAAGTTATCGTAGATTAGCTAATTTCACTTAAATCAGCTGATACAATCTTAAAATGGACAGTAGCATAAATACGTAAACACGTAAGTTTTACAATTGGAGATATCGGCAAACCACGATTATCCTGCTTTTGTAGTCCTTCATGTACCAGAGACAAGAGTATTTTTACAAAATGGGGTATTATACAAGAACAAAATATTGAAGAAGGTGCACCTTAAAACTGCAAAAAATGCACTCTTCCAGTGTCGCAGAAATACCATATTGGCAAATTAAATGGGTATTTGTGAATATTACTAGATGAAAATATATTATCTATTATCTATTTTTGTTATAATTGAAAAATCGGGGATACTAAAACACCGGTAACCAAATAACCCTTTTATTCACGTGTCACTCATTACAATTTGCCAAATGCGACTGCCTAAAATTCCTGCGCGCATCGGCCGTCGCATTCGTACATACACAAGATATCAAAACAATGCACTAGAGATGGGCGCGGTGTAACAATTGTAACTATTCATTTACCATACATTACACCACCTCCACCTTAATAGATCCTACTTAACTAAGACCGATTTATATACAAAAAAAAACATTAAAATCTTAATCGATCTGGTTCTCTCCTATTTCTAATAGGGCGCATAGATGAAGGAGAAAATTGCTCTTCTAATATCTCCGATTGTGTTAGAGTCTGCCAGTTATTGAGTACATTATCTGTACCTTTACAAATCTGCTCCGCATTAAAAAAAGTATTCTCATTCTCACCCTCTCTACTATGCTCCCCTGACAAATCTTTAGGATCACTTGAAAAAAATTGGCAACTGCTATCATCTAACTCTTCATGATTAAATAAATCTGACATAAGTTTATACTTAAGCTGGTTGCTATGTCTTTTCCAAGTGCGGTTACCATCTAGTGGTTTGACAATATAAACATTTTTTCCCAAAATTTTAACTACTTTTGCTTTGCACCAGGTGCTTTTCGCAGTTCTATAGTCTTTTGTTAACACTGTGTCACCTATCAAAAATTCAGCTTTCCTTTTTCCTCTATAATATTTTTTATTGCGCTTATTGGCTTCTAGTAAATTACCACGAACTGTTTCAATGCTATTTTGTATTGGACCTTGACTTCGCAGGTTCGAGGGTTTAATTAAATCTAATCGTGTCCTTAAAGGGCGTTTTAAAAATATTTTAGCTGGGCTTTCGCCAGCTGAACAATGGATTGTATTTCTGTAGGTTAGAAGAAATTTTGATAGAGACAGATTTACATTTTTCTGGTCCAATTCTTTATATAAGAAACGTTTGATTGTTTTTACACTGTTTTCTGCGGCCCCGTTACAATGGGGTGAATATGGTGGCGAAGTGATGTGTTTGATGCCATTAGCTTGGGTAAAATGCTGAAATTCTTGTGATTCGAGTTGAGCTCCATTATCCGAAACCAAAATTTCTGGTAACCCGTACCTAGCAAAGGTTTCCCTTAATTTACTTATAGTAGCTGATGATGTGATTGAGTTCATATGAAATACTTCAATCCATTTAGAAAAGGCATCAAGAATTATTAAAAAAAATTGATTTTTCTTTGGTTCAGCAAAGTCAATATGAATACGAGACCACACATCTTTGGGTACTGGCCAACCTTGCAGTGGGACCTTAGGGGGGTTTGACTGAACTTTTAGACATTGTTCGCAAGTTTTGCTCAAATGTTCAATGTCCTGGTTAAGGGACGGCCACCATACATAAGATCGTGCTAAAAGTTTCATTTTGACAATTCCGAAGTGTGCACTATGCAATTCGCTCAAAATAAAAGAATGGAGTTTACTTGGAATGACTACCCTTTGACCCCATATAATAACATCCTCATCAATAGTGAGTTCGAAACGTTTTAAAAAATATGGTTTAATTTCTGGACTGACATTATGAGGCCAGCCTTCTCTCAAATACTGGCAAATTTTAGACAAAATTGGATCTGATCGGGTTTCGTCCCGAACCTTTTTAACGTCAATAGGAATTTCAGAATTTTCACTTATATAGTGTAGGCCTATTTCGTCAATTTCGAGATCAGACATTTGGTTATCTTTCTCGGTATCATTTACTGGTAGTCTGCTTAAAAAATCAGCAATATTTTGCGTGGTATGCACATATTTAATGTCGAAGTCAAAACCACTTAGAAAAACTGCATAACGCTGCAGCCTGTTTGCAGCGAGAATAGGAATCCCGCGTTTTGGTCCAAAAATGGAGACTAAAGGTTTGTTATCTGTGATTAAGGTAAATTTGTTCCCGTATAAATACTGATAAAATCTTTTAATTCCCCATACGATAGCTGTCGCTTCTTTATCCAATGCCGAATATGACCTTTCAGCTTTCGTTAGTGTTCGACTAGCAAAACAGATAGGCCTATCTGTCCCATCTTCAAAAGTATGTGAAATAACGGCTCCTATTCCGTAATCAGAACTATCACATGTCAAAGTAACCCTCAAATTTGGATCGTAATGAACTAAAATTGATTTAGAAGACAAAATTAATTTTATTTTATTAAATGCTTCTCGACAACTATCGTCCCACTTCCAAGTGGTACTCTTCTGTAATAATTTATACAAAGGGTTGAGTACGTCAGGGATATTTGGGATAAATCTATTGTAGTAATTTATTGTGCCTAAGAATGACTTTAACTGAGTCACGTTCGTAGGTTCTGGAATATTTTCAATAGCTTTGATTTTCTCTGGGCACCGGTGAAGCCCATCTCTATCAATCACAAAACCCAAATAGGCCACTGATTCGACAAAAAAAACGCACTTATCTTTTCTTACCGTGAGCCCTACCGATTGAAGCGTCTCTAAAACCTTGCACAAGTTTGCGATGTGTTCGGTCCTGGTTTTTCCCGTCACCAGGATGTCATCTAGAAAAATTGCAATACCCGGCATTTCTGAGAAAATTTGTTCCATTATACGTTGGAATTGAGACGGTGCCGACGATATTCCGAAACATAAACGATTATACTGAAAAAGGCCCTTATGAGTGCTAATAACGGTAAACTTCCGCGAGGAGGGTTCTAACACGATCTGTTGATATGCCTGACTCAGGTCTATTTTCGAAAATTCTTGACCCCCTTGTAATTTAGCAAATAAATCGTCAATGCGAGGTAAGGGGTATTTATCGGCTAAAATATAAGGATTTATCGTGATTTTATAATCGCCGCATATACGCACAGTCCCATCTTTTTTTTGCACAGGAACTATTGCTGAGGCCCATTCGGAAAAATCTACTGGTGAAATTATTTTTTCTTTCTGTAATCGTTCGAGCTCCCCTTCTACTTTATCCCGCAAGCTAAAAGGCAAAGGCCGAGGTTTAACAAATTTTGGTACTGCGTCGGCGCGTACATAAAGCTTTAATTGTAAACGATTGAAAGTTCCGAGTTTTTCCGAAAAAACATTTGAGTAATTTTGGGTTATTTTGCCAACCCAGTCTTGGTTTATGTAATTTAATTCTTTAAACCCCAGATTATAATGTCTAATAAAATTTCTTCCTAGCAAGGATGGGCAGTCCCTAGACATGATATAAAATTCTAAATTATTGACTTTATCGTGGAATTTTACAGGTAGTTCAGTTTTTCCTAGAGGTTTAATCTTGTCACCTGAAAAGTTCACTAATGAAATTTTGGTTCCTGCTAAAGAATAATTTTTAAAATGTGTATTATAAATACTATATGGCAAGACTGAAACGGCTGACCCTGAATCCAACTCAAATTTAAACATTTTACCCTCAATATCAATATCTATGCAAATAGGTACGTCACTGTTAGACTTTAAACACAAAACAGGTGATTCGGTCTCTGATTCAATTTCATCAACTAAAAAATTAAGCTGTTTATGATTTGATTGTTTACATACCGCCTGCAGGTGACCCCTACCTCCACAAAGGTTGCAAATATATTCCTTATATGGGCATCTTGCCGCCACGTGATTTTTCCCACAACGGAAACACTTAAGCGCACTAGCACTAACACTCTCACTAGCACGTGCTGATTCTCTTCCTCCAATCCATTTTCCATCTCTTGATTGCCTCGAAAAAGCCCCGAAACTGGGAACTTGTTGTCTGGAAGATCCTTGAGAGGACGAGTTTGCGCGGTATTGGTGCCGAACTGAACCGGCACTATCAAACTGCTGTTGCCTCCCCCTGCTAATCTGGTGCACATCCAACTCCGAAATTCCTGGTTCCTTTTTAATGTAAACTTCCGGCACTTCTTTCAAGCCCGCTCTGGCTGCTTCCTCAATCTGAGCTACCTCTAACGCCTTCTTAAAAGTTGTGTCTTTCTTCAATCCAAACAAGGCGTTTCGTACTTTACCCTCGTTATATTTAGTGATAAAAATATCTCTGAGTATCGAGTCCAATTGTTGACTAAATTCACATGTGTTGGCTAGCTTCTTCAAGCGGACATTCCATTCCTGAACTGACTCGTTCTCTAGCTTTTGTGCAGAGTAGAATTTTGCTCGTTCTACCCAAACCACACACGTCTTGTCGTAATATTCATCTAGACACTTTACTAGATCTGCAAATGAACACGCTTCGGGTTCGTTTGGAACACATAAGTCTTTTAGGAGCTTGAAAGCCTCATCTTCTAGGCTGTATAACAATACTGCCCTTTTAACATTATTATCCGTGACTTGCGTTGCTATAAAATATTGCTGGAGCCTTTTGATGAACACTGTCCACTCACCCGTCCTCGGATTGAATGATAAATTTAAACCGATATTCGACGGAACGTCCGGCATTTTGTCTATGAAATCTCTTAAAAAAAAAACTTATCAAAAAGTTTATTATAGGTACCCGGGTACTGAATGTTTTTATGATTTAATTATTATCGCCCGCGAACCGATATAAATACAATTATTAATATTTTCTGTCGTCGCCACTGAAAAATCGGGGATACTAAAACACCGGTAACCAAATAACCCTTTTATTCACGTGTCACTCATTACAATTTGCCAAATGCGACTGCCTAAAATTCCTGCGCGCATCGGCCGTCGCATTCGTACATACACAAGATATCAAAACAATGCACTAGAGATGGGCGCGGTGTAACAATTGTAACTATTCATTTACCATACATTACAATAATAATTCATCTATGTTTATAATTGTATTTTGTTTATTATAAAAATATGTAAATTAAGCTTGGTATCACTTACGAATTCTAAATCTATGAAGTTTCGTAATCCATTGATTCTGCAGAACTATCACTGGAATCGTCTTTATCGTTGGAACTTAAAATTATGACTAAAGGTTCAACTACCCTTTCGATCATACCGTCCAAGCGCCACATATTATCTTCTTCCTTAATTACATGGGAAATAGAATTCTGCCAATCTTCAGGTTGTATACTATTAATTAATTATCTACAATTTACTGTAAGGTATACACGACAAATATTTAATTTCCCAATTAAAACAAAAACTAAACAAGGTGAAGCTACTATAAATAATGCCGATAAAATTCAGTAATAAGTTCCAGAAATGTGAGATATTTTAATTATTATTTCAAAATGAAATCTATATATTACTTTCGTCGATAAAAATCAGTCAATAAACCGTATTAATTTCTCACAAAAAAATTGTCTGAAAAGTCATGTTGTCGAAGTAAGGAATAAAATTTCAATATCGATAAGAAAGTTCGAGAAAAAAATTCACGTATTGAATACCAGAATCAAATAAATTTAAAAGTCACTATATAGGTATATATATAGATAATATTTCACTTTATATGACAAAAAAATTCCAGAAAAATATACCCAAAAAAAATGTCTATAAGAAACCAAGTTGTGGCGCCAATTTGCAATATTATATTGACACGTTGGGCTCCAATTTGCAATATTACCCTGACACTTTGCCCGCCATTTTGTAATATTATTCGTTACCCTTCTGATAAATGTTAATTTCAAAACACTTATAGAGATTTTTACTAGCTCAGTGAAATTTAATAACATACGTTACTTACCTTTAAAAATTAAAAAAATAAATGAGCACATACTTTTCTCTGTCGTGAATTAGGCGTTTCAAATAGACAATTTTAGGGGTAGTAATCTTTCTAGGAAATGTTGGGCACCAATAATTCTTTTTTATTTTTAAAAGCTAGTGAGAATTATAAATTCTAGCTTTATCAATAAAAAGAAGTTAATAAAAATTATACAGAATTTAGTGAATGAAAGAGAATTTTTGTGACCTTTGAAAAATAAGATTCAACATATACAGGGTGTTATTAAAATACACGTACATATTAAAATGGGGAATAGTATGTAATGACCAAAAACGAATGGCACCAATTTTAACTTCAAATTCTAAAATTTAAATATTGGGGAAGAGTCCCCTTTTCCGACCTACTAGTTTCCATATTTAAAGAAGTAAAATAAATCGAAATTGAACTTACCCATAGAAATTGCACTGTTGCCGTAGCAAAACCAATTAATTCAAAATAAAGTTTATTACAATAATTGTTCAAAATGCCGTCCATTGTTATTTACACACACTTGCAATCGTCTTTCCAAAGAACTTTGTCTTGGATTTTGTCGTAGTTCCTCGGCTACCGCATTAACTTTATTGGTTAATTGTTCAACACTATTAATAGGTTCATTATAAACCAGTTGTTTCATGTGACCCCACAAAAAGAAATCGCATGGATTTAAGTCCGGAGATCTCGGAGGCCACTTAGTAGGTCCATTTCTGCCTATCCACTTTTGAGGAAATCTAATGTTCAAAAACTGCCGTACGTTTAAATCAAAGTGAGGAGGAGCGCCATCTAGTAGGTACCACATCCGTTGCCTTAATTGTAACGGTATCTCTTCTAGGAGTACTGGCAAAATATCTTCTAAAAAGTGGAGATATCCTGGCCCATTTAATCTGTTCGGGAGAACATAAGGCCCGATTAAATACTGATCTATTATGCCAGCCCAAACATTTATTGAAAATTTTCTTTGATGCCCAGTTTCCCTAATGGCGTGAGGATTTTCATCACTCCAAATATGCGTATTGTGCATATTGAACACGCCATCACGAGGCTTCATTCGAAGCCTCGTCAGTATACAATAATATTTTTAGAAAATCAGGAATATCAACACATTTTTGAATCATCCATTCACAAAACTCCACTCTCTTTTCTTCATCACCTGGATATAAGGCCTGGACTTTTTGGATGTGATAAAGATGTAAACCTTGTTCTTTAAGTGTCCGCCACACAACAAATGAGGACACTCCAATTTCAAGACCTAGTCTTCTACAACTTAATTGAGGCCGGTTTTCAACAGCTTCCAATATTTCTTCTTCGGCCGCCAATGTTCTTTGTGTTCTTGTTCTCCCTCGATCTGCATTGACACTCTCAAATTTTCCATGGTCTCTTAGATGCTGAACAGTTGAAACCGTTCGCGATACAGGATTTGTGCTTGCCGATAATTTTCTCCAGCTGCCCCATAAACCAGCACTATATCCGTTAGTTCAATATTCGTAAATAGTGGCATCGTAAAAAAATATTTAAAAGTAATCGTAACAACACTTTTTACCAACTTGGAAATGACGCGCTCGTGTTAGCCAGATTCGTAAATCAACTAAAATTTTAATAATCTATAGTTTCAAATATGTATAGTTTAAAAACAATCATTTATCAAATATTCTAGTTTTTTGATAACGAGGGTAGTAAAAACCAGTCTTCGGATATAGAAATTAATTCGAAAATCTTGGCAACATGGTTATTTCTTACAAGACTAGTTTTCTTATCATCTGACAAAAACTTGCATATTAATTACTGTTGATGTTTAAAATAGGTAAATAAACCTAATTTATATAGGTCATCCTCAACATATCAGTGAAGTACGTTTGTTTTAGAATTAATTTTCAAAAATTAATAACTCCCTTAATAAGGGGTATTTTTAAAAAATAATATTTTTCTACATTCAGTGGGGATCTGCGCAATACCCAGTTTTAATATGTACGTGTATTTCAATAACACCCTGTATACTTATAAAAATTAATGATTTTATTTAAAAAACAAGAAACCTTTTCGAAAACAAATTATTCATAGTTATCAGGTATCAAATTTTGATTCGTACATAAATAATTCTAGTCACTAGTAATTACCACATTTTTACTTTGTTAGCTAACCACTTCTAGATAGCCATAGGTAGTTGAGATTTCTGCCCCTCGGAAACCAACGCCTTTGTCGGTTACTTTTTCTTCTTATGAAGCTTCGAATTGTAGCTGTCGCTTTTCCAATTAACTCACGTTTCACAAGAGATTTCTGCTCCTCGGGAACCAACGTTCAGATTACAGCGGTTGATTTATTGCAGTTCAGTTATGGCTTTGTGGCTGATTCCATTCGTTTGCTAGACAAAAATAGATTTTGTTTTTCACGTGGTTCTGTACGATATATAAATTTGAAACATCTACTTTTTTTAAAAAATTAACCAATCAGATAATAAAAACTAGTGACTATACATATTGTGCCATTCTAGCAACCAGAATGAATCATAAAAACACATTTAACTTTACTATCAAAAAACTAATAATTAACAAAAGGTTTGAATAATATTTCTACTGAGATATTTAATAAAGACATTATAATACTTTTTTCTTTAGAATATTGTGTGTTGGCGATAATTAAATTATACCGGATGGCACACATTTAAAATAACATTTTATAATTAGACTTTTAAAATGTTACACTGTCTTTGTGCCTGTGCTGACAATATTCAATCTGTAACCCGTCTGTCGTTTATTTACTTGAAACTCATTCATTTGTCATCGCCTCCAAATATTAGGGTATCATCTTACAAAATTTTACTCTCTATTGCAGAGTTAAAACTGATTTCAACTGATTTAGCGGTTTTGACTCTACCTGATCCACACATGTACGAACTTTTTTGTCTGTCTTAACTAAATGAATGTAACGATCAACGAAATTGCCAAGAACGGAGATGACACGTTTTTAAAAGCGGTGTTTTTAAAACCATTAAACAGAGATAACGAAGTCAATAGGGAATAAATATATTCATTTCTTGAAAACTATCAAAAACGTATATTTAACGCATCATCTTTGTTTAAATAAAGATGTTGAGAAACAAATTTAATAAAGTTTACTAACAAATACCTAATAAATAATTATTTGGTATTTGATACGCCGCCTATGCTGACTCTGTTACTTTCCGTCGGAATTTTCATTCATAGACATCCGCTTCACTAATCGTTAAATTAACTAATAATTCTTCTACATATCTACCGAAACTATCAATTGATTTTCCATGTTGTTTAGCATTATGTTTGATATGTTTGATAAAGTTGAAACTGACTTTTTAGTAATGAAATATTTTCTCAATTCAGAAATTAAATCCTTATTAGTATCATAATTTTGTTTTAACCTAATTTTGGCATTTTCTAAAAGATGTGTCTTTAAAACAAACGTAATTAAAAGTTTTTTACCATTTGCATCTAATAATGAGTCGTATAATTCAATGTTATCAATTAGACTTTTTGTTACATTTTCATTTCCGTTCATAACAGGAATCAAACCTGTGGCAGTTTTCAAATCAAATTTTTCTCTCATGTTTTCTTCTTCTGAACTTAAAGGTGAATCTGAATTATTGCCTTTAGTGGCATTTACTAATCTATCTTGTAAAATATCAGCAATAGTTTTAAAATACTTTTGAATTGAATCTGCCAAAGTTAAAATTTCTTGTTTGTCCTTACCTTCAAAAGTAACATTATTTACTAACAGTTTTAAATCATTAAAATCATTGTTAAGCTTATCTAATTTAACTAACTTACGTTCGACACTTTCTAAATGTGTCCTTCTATCTATTGGGTCTTTATTTAAGTTCCTATAAAATACTCTTAATTCTTCTAGCAAGTATTTTATTTCGTTACAAACCGGCATTACACTTAAACGCACATTATAATTTTTTGTTTCACTTTAAACCATCACTTTTTCTTCTACA
Organism: Psylliodes chrysocephalus; assembly: GCA_927349885.1. Taxonomy (NCBI): domain Eukaryota; kingdom Metazoa; phylum Arthropoda; class Insecta; order Coleoptera; family Chrysomelidae; genus Psylliodes; species Psylliodes chrysocephalus. The sequence goes on from OV651814.1 coordinate 86,698,551, forward strand.
CTAATTCTTGGCTAGCCGTAATTTCTCTTCGAATCTTCTTTTCAAACTTCTTCTTACACCTCCCATATAGGTATAAGATTATAACTGCAACTGCTACAATTATAACTCCAGTTTTCAATATGTCTCTGCTCGAGATACTTCCATTTTGTTGTGGACTATTCGTTTGTCCTCCGCTATTTCCAGACTGGGCTATTACAATTTCTTCGCGTACTTCTTTTGAGTTTGTATTTCCAGCCATAGTTTTACAAATTTAAATTCTGGTCCATTTGAAAACATCTACTCTAATTTTTCTGGACTGGCAGGATCGCCAGCTAACTCCTTGTTTATCGAAGAAAATTAATTAAAACTCATTTTATATAAAATCCCAATTTATTCGCATCCTTTATGCATGCCAACTCAATACATCAATCCATTCTGGTTTCTACATTCTATCTATCCTTTTTGATATATCAGCACACAACGTACATCATGTAACAACCGGGTTATTGCTGAGTAGACAGTCCTTAAAGTCAATAACACTAGAGTTGAATTATTTAATTGTCGATGCACTAATACAGGAAATTATGAAATATAACTATTCAACTATAAAATAATAAATATCATTACACAGTGTTGATCATGCATATGACTCACCTTCTCCAATATTTTGTTCTAGTATAGTTATATTTTAGTATACACAAAACTTATAAAATAGGTAGGAAAAGAAGACAAATCAGAACTCAAGATCGGTTGGCTGTAGCAAAAAATATTTGTATTTTGTGCAAAATTGTTCATTTAAATTGCAAAGCGCTTTTGGCATTACGCCATCATCAGTGCTCATCTACAAAAATAAAAATTATAAAATATGTAAATATAAACAAGAAATTTGAGTTACAAAATTAAATTTAATTTTTTTTAAACAGTTAACAAGGTTAAACAATTACAAATTATAGAAAAACCCAGTATTGGCAATGACAATGATTAGGGCATATAAACCCTTAATTGTTCAATGTAACTTCAAGAAGTACGCACTTATGTAGAGAGCCCCAATCATGGTCTAATTTGGATTTAGTTTACAGTTAAAAAACAAGTTAAAATTAAAATAGCAGAATATGCGATGAATGTAATTGAAATATTTATATATATTTTATGTTATTTATATATATTTAATACATTTTGTCTTTTGACATATTTCAAGAGAAGAGATATTGAAAATAGAAAATTAAATAAAACAAAATTTAAACATCAGTATTATTGGTCCATAACATTTCAATGTTGTTTTTAAATGTTGATTTCTCCTTCTGAACGGTAGTACACCAACAACTAGCGTATAACATACTTAAGAAAACAAATAAATATGTATATGCTCTGTCAAATAGAAATACTAATCTGTTTTTTTTTAATACTCACATTTTCAAATATACAAATAATAGAGACCCCTTGATGGGTATAATGACACTTAATATTCAATTGTTTAGAATGAACAATTTATCACCACTAAACCTTTAAAATTCGTTACTTGCTCACTGAAACCAGTACTCTGAGCGATTGCTGTGTAACTGTACTATAACAAGAACGATACCACTATATTGCTATTTGTAGGAAGTAAGTAGTGGTGGTACTATTTTTAACGTTATAAATTGGCCGGGCATATAAATATTTAACCAAAACATTATTTCAATTAGTCTAGCAACAGAAACTTTTTAAAATTGTGTAATTATCAAAGTATCACTAAATGGAACGACTGACCGTACAAATAACTAGCAAGTGTTTTGAATATTCAAGATTATCTGTGAAGGCACTCATTTCATTATTTAACAGAGTTTCGCTTTCGACAATACGATATCGATGCCTTAACAAAAATTAAGAACTTATGGTGATGTCATTTACATGAAGAGATAGCTTTGTAAAAAGCGAAACAAACAGTAATAATATTAATAACAACAATAATAATATATTCTTATGATATACTCTTTAAAGCCCTATAGTTTTGTGACATTTACTATGTTTTAATACTTTAAATTTATGTGCACGCCTATGTTGGGTGACATAAATTATGATATTTAAAGTGCCACTAAGTTGGGTGATATACTCGTATAATAGAATAATTCTTTACTTAGTTTTTTCCCTCTCTATTTTTTAATTTTCACTATTTGATAAAATGTAAATTTTATTCTTCTTTGCCTAGCATGAGCTCTCTTGTTCTCTGGTCGCGAAGTTCAGATTACATAGATTCACATCCATTCAATAAAACAAACTGATTCTAATAGAATTATAATCAACAACAATAAAAAAAAACAAATCAAACTTGTACAGTTGTTTCTTTATTTAAATTACACTATGGGAGAATAAACGTAACATAAACGTAAATTGTTCTGCCTATACAACCTAATAATATTTAAGAGATAAAATAATAATTGTTTGTCGCGAAAAATAGAATAACTTTAGTGGATTATTAAATGTATAAGTTTGCAAAAGCATAAACTTCAAACGGGGGTTATTTCAAAGTCAGAGGTCATAACATACAATTATTTAGTTTTAATTAAAAGCATGAAAACAAAATACCTTTTGAAAGTCACAAGTCACTTTGAACTTGTTAATTCGATGAGTAGGTAAGCTAAAACGTGATAATGGTTTCTTACTAACCTTGAGGTTCGATAATTACTGACGATTGTCCTTTTCCTACTTATATAATTTAAAGGTTTGTCTCTTCGATGAATTTTGCGTGACACTACAGCCAAGTTTGTGGAAACAAAGCTAGATTCCAAAGGCGTATTCTAACTCTAACATTAGAGCTATGATTTTGGTAAGTTGAAATTATTTATTTACCATTTCAGGAAAGAAAATAAATTTCCTTTTTAGGTTATGTTGAGGTTTTTTCGGTCTTCGCTGACAAACTAATGTCAAACAAACGCCGGCCGTATTCACCTTTATCGCCTTTATTCTATCACGATCAATTTGTGTCTCTTCGTATCAACTCAACGATCGGTTGTCGCGAAATATATCAAAAAAAGTTTAGTTTTGATAAACTATTCATACCGCTGTCCTCCAAATAGGGTGAAGCAGTGCAATACAACACATTGAAAAATAATAAATAATGAGAAATACTTAGGACTATGTTACTTTTCGATATCGGGGTTAAAGTTTCATCAATACTTACAAATATCATTTATTCCAACAGTGGTAACCTAGCCTTTTTTTTCCTACTTTACTCGATTGAAAATCTAGGCAAATTTTATGGGGTTTATTTGAATTTGGTTGAAATAATATATATCTTAGTATACCACATGCTCCGTTTACTAGTCCGTTCTTCACATCAATGTTGTTTGTTAGTATATACTTTATGCCTAATTTAAATTTAATTTTGTATGGTAGACCGTTGACGTCAGCGGTACTTTTGTATTTAGGCGATTCAATTACTTTGTTTCTGGTCACATAGCTTACTTTTCCTAAAATCATGTCTGTTGCTTCGAAAATATATTCAGTTGCATGTCTATTTTGGTTTAATTAAATGAATCTACATTTTAGTTTTCTGCAAATAATCTAATTGCGCTCTGAGGTACATGTGCCTCACTGCATTTCCTGGATTTTATTAGATTAATATCATCGAGTCATTTGATCTATTGCTAAATTATTGAGTGCTTCGATGAGTAGTGTCTCGCCTTTTTGTTCAAAAAGCCTAAACTCATCCCATAAAGGGTTTACATCAAAAAATTGTTTCATTTATTTTTTTCCGGAACTTTAGATATGAGCGTATCCATAACCGGTGGCAGCTGATTTAAATCACCCACTAAAAGAACTGATACTCCACCGAATGTTTGATTTATGCCCATTATTTGTCGCAAACACGTGTCTATGCTACTCAAAAGTGTTGAGCCTACCATAGACATTTCATCAATGATTAATTTTAGGTTAAATAGTTTTTCTCTAATGGTATTTGCAACATCTTCGGATAATTCTGGCATTTGTCCACCAAACTGAGACACCGGAAACGTAAATGCAGTATGTAATGTTACACTATTGATGAGATAAGCTGCTTTACCTAATGGTGCACATAATAAAACTACTAACGTACGTATCTTTAGCTGCACCTAGAAGATTGTCAAAGTAATGTGTAACAAGTTAATATAAGCAATGTATTACAGTGCTCCTGCCTACTCCTGCCGAACCACTGAGAAAAATTTTTAATGGAATGTGTCTTTCTTTTATACATTTTAAAATGTGCATCACAAAGTCGCGTTGTGAAACATTTAAATCGTACATTAACTTTAGTAAATCTTTTCCTGAAATTCTTCTTGAACAACTAAAACGATTTCTTATCATTAACAATTTCTTTGCCTTCTTGTTCTAAAATATCTATTTGCTGATCTGACGCTAATTGATCGGCAACAAAATCGTTAATGTTGTTCTACACTACTAATTTCATTTTATGCATTTTCGAGAATTTCGTCACGTATAATTGAATATTTCTGCCTGTTTCCTTCTATTTCAATTAAATTGGTACAGTAAATATTTTCACAATTGGCGTTCTCTATTTCTGTGATTTCATTTCTCCATGGTAAAAATAACAAAACTTGTTCGCGATAGTAATTGGTTGGATGTTGAGCTAGTTTCTAACGCCTGTATCTGATTATAGCTGATTTTTGCCTAGTTTGGTATTCTGCACTTGGATCGTCTTCGTTGTTCGTGGTTTAACTTTTTCTTGGAATGCATAGACACAAAATCTGGTAGCGAAGTATTTTCTATTGTTGCTGAATGGTTGCTGTATTTTGCGAATATATTTTCCTAAATACATCTGTCGAGTTGTTTTCTAATGTACCAAGTTTCTTTGTCATTTTCAACATCATTGTTCGTTCGTTTACGGGACTTTTATTTATAAAAAAATGTCGACTGATTTTCGATAATGGCAATGATAGAACATGATACGATGCTTCTTGAGCAGACATTAAGTTACTGTTTAAAACCACATTGGAAATTTTTTTAAATTTATCTTTGATATTTTTGCTTTCCTTATTCGCATCGGAGGCAGCATCTCTAAATAATTTTGATAAGCCAGCATCTACCTTGCCATCGTAGTTAATGATATAGGAAGCAACACCGTATTCTTCTAATACAAATTTAACATCGATATTCGATTGGAAATTGGAGCAGGTGCAATATGTTTTTGTTGTTGCTATTTATACCTACTTTGAAACTGCTTCTTTTTAAAAATACCTTCTGCCTTCGATGTACATCACCCTGATGATGGAGGACCTCATCCGTCTACCTTTGGACCTGATCCATCTGCCTTTTTAAATCACCCAATCGCAGTTTGATGCGGGCATCTTTATCTGCCAATCCTTCAGCTTCGTACTGAAGTGGCGCTAAGGCTACCTCAATATCCTTCTCCATATTGTCCACCACCATCTTCAGCTGCTTGTACGTGAATTCAGTGATTTCAATCTGATCTCTATCAGTCTTTAACCGCATCTGCATATTAATTATGGCGATGTTGGCGGAGCTGAGATCCGTCGCCATATCGTCGTCATCAATCAGCATCGGAATTGGTGCAGCCTTACTTGTGGGAGTCACACTTTTTGAGACTACCGCCTTCAACTTCTTCGCCGGCGTTGCATTCGGCTTCTTTGCGGCCCTCGGCTTCTTACTTTTCGGCACAACCACTTTTGGTCTCGTGGGCCTCGACCTACAGGGCCCATCGTTGGTTGTGCCGACACGTTTTGCATTTTTCGTCATGACGTACTGGCAATGTAGGGACAAGCACATTGCTAAGAACATGAATCTTCTTCGCTGTCTGAAACTCGTCCTCACTATTGTATACCGGTAACGGGGCTAGTAACGGGGCCGGTGATGGAGTCGGTAATAGGACCGGTAACGGGATGTCGCCCACTGACTGCGATAACTCTATCGGAGATACCGGTGAAGGAACCGTGTTGAACAGTAGCATTTCGTCGAAATCAAAATCCACCGCATCGAAGTTACAAGCGTCGGCTTTCCCCATTGTCGACAGGATGCTGTTGGTAGCTGCCGTGGTTTCTTCATTTGAAGACATCTTAAGTACAAATTGGTTCGGTTTACTAGAAAAATAGCACAAAAAGTTAAGTAGTTTTTGCAGCGAGCTAAAATAAACTGAATTTCTTATGGGGAGTGGAGGAGAGATAGTGCGAGTCTCTCACAGCCTCATGTTTTAAATAACGAGCATCGCGTATCTAGGGCAACATAGCCATACTTTACCTACACAACGCGCGAGGCCAGTAAATTTTAGGTATACGGCATAATAGTATATAATAAATTATCTTATTTAATTGCAATACGGGGCATTTCATTAAGTACATTTTTATTGAGTACCAAATGCAAATGACTTATTAGGAGTTTTTTGTTGGTTCTAAAGAAAAGGACCGTTTTTGGACGAAGGCAGACGACCTATTGCGAATCAGAATCGCCGTCTGAGTCTGACACCGAGTCGTCGGACATTGAGTCATCCGACCCAGTGTTCGGCTCGGTGTCATACGACCATTCGTCCAGAATTAAAATGCGGGAGTCGCATGGACCGGACAGTGATGATGGCCGGCGAGGTTTTAGACCCGCAGTTGAATCACAGGGGCCATCGGAATATTATACTCTTACTCCCCCTGTTATAATGTCGGCTGTAGAGTCGCATTCTGCTACTTCAATAACGTCGGCCATGACTGTCGTCGGTAGTAATCTAGGGCAGACTGAATTTTAGAGTCCGGGAGCTGGATATTTAAATGTATGGTACACAAAAAGAGTGGGAGAGAGTTGGGAGAGCATCGACGAGGCTTCTTCATCTAAAATAAAAAAAAGGAACAAGGGAAAAAATATATGTATTACAAACTTTCAATTTACATTTATTCTAATAATAGTCTAATTACAGTTAATCTAATATATTTTCTTTGACGTTGCTCTGTTGCAGCTATTCTGCTCTGGTTGGAACTTCCCCAATGTTCTATTCAGCGTCGCATGGCCTATAGTGGCTTGTTCTCTGGCGATTATGGTCGCTATGTTGATAGACATTTTTACGGCTTTTCTAGTTGGGCTGGATAAGGCAGAATAAATATCTGGCCATGAGCTTCTTAATGCGTCAATGTATTGACTTTCATTTTAAAACCTAATTCCCTTAACCCCAAAACTCAAATTGCGATTATTGCCATGTTAAATCGTAATACGATTCAAATGTATCCCGTGTCTCCGGATCTGCTGCACCATAGAATTTAACCCATTGGAAAACGCTAATAGCGTGTCGTTAAACTCTTGTGTGGTATGGCCCTTATCCGTACCTCTCGGTTCTTCATACATAAGTGCATTGCGCACTTGTTGCACTTTTCTGTCCCAGTCGCCATGATCCAGATCTATGCTTGCCAGATTTGCGTGGAACCTTTCAGTCTTACCAAAGGGTGCTTCATTTAGTCTCTTTAGTATTTGCACTCGCTGTTCAGTGAGTGAAAAGTTTATCATTCGTGCTGCGCTGATAAACTCAAGCATATGTTTTACATTTGCCCATTGTCCTTGAGCGATCATTTCCATGTTCGTTGTCCACGGTTGGTATTGATGGTTCTGTAGTACGCCTACCAAAAGACCGCCTGCTGGTGCACACATGGGCAGCGCGTGTGCTGTGCGTGGGGTGGGTTCAATTTGCGACGGGCCTAAACCATCGCGTACTAAACACAGAAATAAACTAGATTGTCGCCGACCTGCTTTAACTGTGTACTTGTCAATTTAAAAACATGCATTCAATTTGAAGGCTTATAAGTGCCGCTCGACGCTGATTGCGGTAAGCGGAAATCTACTTCCACTGTATTTGTACACTAATGTTTATCACGGTGGTGTGAAATTCCATTTACCATAGCGAATAGGGATATTTACTTAGTTTTTGCAATATTCTTTATTAGTTATAAATGTATCAACTAGTTAATCTTTAAATGTTTTTATACAGGACGTTTGTATCTCGTTTCTGTGAGAATAATTAAATCTAAATCACTCTTTAAACTATTTGTGGTGACCCCTATTCTCCCTCTTTGGAGATTGTCATTAATTTTTTGGGAAATGTTTAGTAATTCGTCAGTTGAGAAAAGTATTGAGAGAGAGAGAGAGAGAGAGAGAGAGAGATATGCTTTATTGTCGTAACAAAATTTACAAAAATTTTATAGACAAAGCGTGTCACTTAAATACTAAACATATTATAAAAATAACTAAACAGCAGAAAAAACAAACAGAAACAAACAGACAAAATAGGAATAACAATTGCAATGGATATGCAATATCCGTCATTATAATTATTCTAATTTAATTTTTAAATTTAAATTTAAACTTTAATATTTAATTATTTAATTAATGCCATTGTATGTGGAACTCAAATGTCTAAGGTACGTTATAAAATTCTGCTACTGTGTAATATGGTCTTTCTAGAAGAAAAGCTTTAGCCAGTCTTCGGAACTTATCGTATGTATTTATAGATTTTAATTGCATCGGAAGGTTATTATACAATTTTTTGGCATTGTAGGTAATGGAATGTTTTAATAGGTCAGAAGTGGGCATTGTTAAATAAACATCAGTCTCTAAATTTCTTGTAGGATATCTACGAGTCGGTCTTTCGGATAAATTTTGAATGTGCTTGCGAACTAAGCAGACGGATTCGAAAATAAATAGAGCAGGAAGGGTTAGAATTTTGAAATTTTTGAAGTAATTTTCGCAATGTGTCCTACTACTTAAACCAAATACATAGCGGATTGCTCTTTTTTGCAGTTTAAAAATAGATTCGAAAAGGTATAAGCTACAAGAACCCCAGAAAGGTAAACCATAGCGAAGGTGAGATTCGAATAAGGAAAAGTAGGTTATTAATGCAGTAGAAGGAGTCAGCTCTTTAGAAACCGATTTAATGGCAAAACATGCGGAGGATAATTTTTTTGCTAAGGTATCTATATGAGCAGACCATTTTAGAGAATCGTCTATATAAAGACCTAAAAACTTGATTGAAGTGACCGTTTGGATCAGATTATTGTTTAAAGTTATAGGTTGTAAAGTACCTCTGTAAGACAATGCTACAGTTTTACTGGTGTTGAAACAAAGTCCATTCGAATCAGACCAGGACTTAATAGTCACTAGATCTTCACTTATGATAGATTGTAATGTCTGCATGTTAGAATTATTCCAGGTTACACTAGTGTCATCAGCAAATAAAGTAATTCTACCACTTATTCTTAAGTCTGTGATGTCGTTGATGAATAATAAAAACAAAATTGGACCTAATACTGATCCTTGAGGTACTCCACTGCTTATTGCTAGATTTGTAGAATCCTCACCATTCGCCCGCACCTGTTGATTTCTATTTTCTAGGTAAGTTTTAAACCATTGTAAAGGAGAACCCCGTATGCCATGAATTTGTAACTTATTAATTAAAATATCATGATTTACACAATCGAAGGCCTTTGCGAAGTCACAAAATACTGAAGCGGTGAAAAGTTTATCATTAAGTGATGTGTATATTTCATTAAGAACGGAAAACATTGCGTCGCTAGTGCATTTTTTAGGTAGAAAGCCATACTGATGAGCTGTGAGGATGTTATGTTTGAAAAGAAAGGGCAAAAGACGGTTTTTCATTAGCCGTTCTACTATCTTCGATAAGGTAGGCAATAACGCGATAGGTCTATAGTTACAGGTTTTGGTTTTGTCGCCACCTTTATGAAGTGGGATTATTATAGCTGTTTTTAAACAGTTAGGAAAGAGACCAATTTCAAAGGATTCATTAATCAGTGAAGTTAAAATGTTGATTACTACATCCGGTATATTTAGAAATATTTTGGTGGACAGGCCATCAATTCCACAGGAAAATTTATTTTGGATGTTGTTTATGGTTTGCACTAGTTCATGAGAGACTTCAATAGTCTCATTGATATTTTGTGGTGAATCGGATCTGGGGGCTGTTCTAGGGGGGGTGGCGATGATTCTTTTGTATTTATATTTTGATTATACGCTGGACTGGCGTACACTGGTGACTTAGGGTCCCTACTGATGTTGTTTAGACATTCATTGTGAGCTTGAGCTTTTTTATCATATGAATTTATTTTTCTTTTTGGGCTTGACGTTAATTACATTATAATTTTTCTTTGTCGGTGTCTTTGTATGTGGGGCTGCTAGAAATCTCTGTTGGACATCGATTATTTCAGTTGTGTTGTTTTTATTTGGTAATGAGGGAAAGTTACTCACCGTTGGGAGCACTTGTTGATTTTCAGTAGGCTGGCCTCTTGGAGCTATTATTTTGGCTGCTTCATAATAAGAGATATTTTGGAAGCTTATGGTTTCATTTTGTTTTTGTATTTCTTGAGATAAGTCTGTATTTCTGAGTTCCTCTTCTATGTTGTGCCTACAATATATGTTGGAATTTGAATTACAGGCCTGAATTCAAGTTCCAACTGATACGACCCCAAAGAATAATTAACGGCTAAATCAGTACCCGTAACCCCATCTAGCGGCGAGGGGGCGGAGTGCGGTTGGCACAAGGTAGCGGTCTACGCTTGTGACGGGCGCATTTCGCACCCCTGCGCAGCTGGATGGTCATATATGCCGGAAGTAAGACCGGCGCGCGAAGACTCTCGCTTGATGATGTAGCTCCCTTGTTGATGATGTTCGTTTGTAAACGGACGTGCTAATAAGTCCAGTGTTTTGTCTTGTAATAATGTGGAAATCCAAGTATTATGTGTGCTCAGAGTGGTGGCAATAATTGGCAGAAGCCCAGTGGGCAATAGTTGATTGAGTGAACTGAACAAAATAAAGGCAACTATTAAAATAAATGTGTTTCAATGAACCAGTGTACGAGTGTCGAAGGTCTCATGAACTGTTGACAGCAAAACCAACACCCGATGTGAGGACAATGGCGGCCAAGAACCTATAAAAAGCCCATTTTCCCTCAATATAAACTATTTTTAATATCTGGAAACTTTGTACATTCAGTTATTTTGTGAGTTTTTTCTCCTTTGATGTAACAGTGATCGTTGTTATTTCTAGCTTTTTTAAATGATATGATTTATGAGAGTCACTAGATCTCTGGTTTTTCTATATCTGAGTACCTAGTCTTGACAACCTAGATATAAAAACAAGTACACTTAATAATAAAATTATAAATCAAGCTAGCGATACAGTTATCGCTATCTATGTACAATGTATTGAATACTTGCTTTGTTACAAAATGGCTGGCGCAAGTACCGCAGCTTTAATAAAAGTTTGTCGCAAAATTACCAAAACATGTCAATTTTTTTTAATGGGGCATATTGAAATTATTTTTTTTTAATTAGCTGCTGAGATTGCAGCGCTTTTTTAATGGAAGTATTGCGAAAAGGTGATTCTCCCTACATTTATTTAATATACGTCTTTTGACTGTAGTGGACTGTTGAACGGTGAATAGTTGGGTTTCCTTCACTGATGTAAATAAGAAGACTGACAATTAACACCATTTGGATAATGTTATGCAATAGAGTTTAAAGTCACATGCAAGCCATTTAGAGTAAAGAGCGTTTACATTTTGAAAGTAAAAATATACATTAATTGAACTATGACTAAGTGCAATGACCTTTTACTATTATATTCATATTTTTTCACCTAGCCTGGTTACTACAAACGGATTTTTGCGTCGCGAATTTGTTATGTAGTCCTTATCTGTGTAGAGACGATTATGAGTTTGTAAAGCACATTCAGCGCCTTCAAACTAAGAATGATTCAACAAAAAAGTGTGACCGGGTTGTAAAAATCGTAAGGTAATAGTTTTAAGAGTAAAATGATTTTGAAAAATATGTTGAAGCATTAAAACCATTTTAATGATACGGTTTTGACCATACAAGAATCTGCCCAGAGTATCAATCTGGAGGCTGTAGTCTTTAAATGCTGAAAAATAAACTTTATGAGACATGATCTCACTTTTTGCGTTCCGCGACTCGCTTCATATTCCAGCCAAAAGTAAAAAATCCTTTACCACTGCTAGCACAATATATTCCTTGATTAAATAAATTCAACTGCTTTTTATAATAGACGATACTGGTTGGTAGTCGTGGTAAAATGTGAGTTTTCTCCAATTCAAACGTTAGTGTCTCAATGGCTGGATCTAACTTTATGGAAAACACTTGTATTATTCTGAAAAACAAGAACAACTTTTTGCTTGTTTTAAAAATAATTTAAACAGAAGTCAAATATCTTTATTTTAGTGAAATAATGACAAAGTTTTGATTTTTTTACATTATCCTGTAATTGGGCCCCTGGTCTATTTATATAATTAAGGATTTTTTTATTAATAGTTTAATAAATAAAATAAAAGTCAAACTTACTACACTGAATTTATTAACAATTAATATAACAAAAATATTTTTTTTTGTAAATATACTCAACCGCAAAATTAACCGGATATGAGTTTTTTCAGAAAAAGTTTGATAATTGAAATCAAAATAATTATTTCAATTAATAATAAGGTAACTGCAGGTAATATGGCCATCCTAAGGAATTATCCTTCCAAATTGCAGATGATGAAAATATATCATATTCCGGATAATACATTAAATAAACTAAAGTCTTAAGCACAGGTTTTTATTTAAAAAATAGGTAAATTCTTAAAAATTTAAATTTTATGGCTATTTTAAAAATACGTTACAATTGGCCATATTGTCAACCCAGGGTCGGTAATATGGCCACATACTTAAATCTAAAAATTTTACTATCATAAAAAAATAATTATTACTCAAAAGGAAAACTTAAACTCATAAGCATAGTTTTAAATAAAAAATATGAAAACACCGACGAGTATTTTTATTTTCCATCACAATTTGGACAAAGAAAAACTTCTATCTTGTCTTTTGCGGTAAGTCCCATGCACTCTTCATGGACATATTCTTTACAGGCAGTGCATAAACGCATATTAGCTACCCTGTCTTCACAGCATAATTTACAGTACCAGGATTCTGTTTTATTTTTAGACTCCTTATTCGTAGCGGACCCCGTATTTCCTTTAGAACAAGAAATTGTTTTTTTGGTAACACTTTTTTTACTAGTGCTTACTGTATCGTCGATTGATTTAAAAGTGCTAGTAAATAAATCTCGCGTGACTACTTGCGCCCTGCTGTTAATTGCGGGGTTTCGGGGTTTTTTGGCCTTTATTACTGCTTCTTCCGGAGTATTAAGCATGTCGGTAAATGAGACGTTACAGGTTTCGTAGGAGTCATTTTCCATGTTTATAGATTCAGAATCTTCATCCGTACTGAAATCGTGGAGACTAAAAGAAGATTCAGAGTCACTAGTATCCGGGGAAGGGATAGTAGGTCGGAGGGTTTTTTTTTGTTTAGTTCCCGATGTTGAAGGGAAACTATTATCTCCCATAGTGGAAGCTCCGCTATGTGATTCTGGTGGTTTTACGACCTTTTGTGTTTGTGGTAGTTGATTCGTGACGGTACTGGGGGCAAATGCTATATCCGGAATTGCATCTGGGTTAAAAGGATAAATTCCTGTGGACGAGAAACCAGATTTGATATTAGCAGGAGTCATGGTTTTATCCCAGACTGTAGAAAAGATTGCGCCAAAGCGTTGTTTGGTAATAACACGATCCTGGTGATTAGAAAAATACTTCATAACTTCGTCGTCCCAGTAATATTCAAATGCTCGGAATACTGCCTTGTCCATCGGCTGAAGTTCGTGTGTGGTGTTACTGGGAAGACAGTACAAGGTAATCTCGTATTGATCCGCAGTCTCGACTATCCTGTGGTCTAAATGACTTTTTGCTCCATCAAATATAATTAGACAAGGTCCGGGAACCTTGAATTTTGCAAAATGATGAATCCAAGCACAAAAAGTTTCGATGTTCATACTCCCTTTTGTTGTCATATTCACAACTGCCCCTGGAGGTAGGGAGTCAACCCATTCTGGCTTCAGACGTTTTCCTTTGAAAAGCACCATAGGAGGTATTGATGAACCAAGAGCATTACCACACGAAACAATTGTTACATTCTCTCCATGCTCATTGGCCACAATATGCACACTTCTTGTCCCTTTTTTCGCCAGAACTCTTTGTTGGTGGTGAAGGCTTAATCTACAGCCTTTCTCATCAATATTGTAGATCCGTTCAGGCTGGTTAAAAATGTTCATTTCTCTCAAAGTATTGCCTAGCTTTGTGAAATGATCTTCTACAATGAACTTATTCATTTTTTGGGCTCTAGCTTGATTTAAGTTTTGTGCTCGCCTAGGTCTAACTTGGGGATTGCGTTTCATAAATCCACGAAGCCAGTAACGACCAGCCATTTCTTTGGCATTCTGAAAAGGATTTGGGATATTATTAGCTTGAGTAAATCGGTAAACGCATCTGCGAAGAACTCTTGCGGTTAATGGGTATCCAATTTCTGAAAGCCGAATAATTCGTTGAACCAATTCTTCTTCTTGTATTTTTGTAAGTATTGTCTTTCGTCTTAAAGCTGATTTATCTTTCTTTCCTTCTTCTAAATACCGTCTAAGTGTTCTTCGTGGTATTTTGTATGTATCACTTGCTCTCTTAACTGCCATACCGTCCCCTACCGCCGTTAATGCCGCAGACAAATTCTCTGTAGCCCATGTACTACGCAATCCTTTACATTGGTAACGTGGCATTTTTTTATACCTGCAAAATACTTTGATTCAGTGTCTTGATTCATTAATATTACCACGTGTAGAGGTATATGGCCATGGCTATATTGCTCTACTTTCCCCCTGGCCATATTGCTATACAATGACATCCACAAATGTTTACCAAAATATTAACTTTAAAAAGATAAATAAACGAAAAACTAACATGCCTATCCTCTTTCCCACACTTCTTACATAAGTACAACATAAGAGAGAAACCAAAAACTTACCAGATTAAGCAAATAAATTATGATTTTTACTCTAACTGTGTTAATAACCTGTTGACACTCTTACCACCAAATACGCTTATGGCGCCAATGAATATATTGCAGGCCATCTAGCGACATCTATCTATTTCCTCGGGTACTTTTTAGACTAAGTTAAGCATTTGGTGTTGCAGATCGCTGTAAATAAATTTCTAGTAGGAAATGAAAGGCATGGCCATATTGGTCTACATGGCCATATTACCTGCAGTTACCTTATCTAATAATGTATATTTTTCACAAATTAAATTAAAACTTGTTTTCATACCAACAAAAATTATTGTTTAAAGAGTTAAAAACCGAAGAAAAAACTTTGCGGGACGAAAATAAAATGTCCAGATAATTTTTCGGTCTAGCATAGTATAAAATTGATACTATTTACAAAAGTCACAAATCCATTCTGTATTTGGCATATTTGAAAGGCCTACACATATAAAATGAAGCCATTTAATTTGGCACTTGTTATTATCGCAGCAAATCATTGGCGTTCCATCATCAACACTCTTACATTTGCACCAAAAAATCAATTTTGTAGATCCTTCTTTTCTTGTTGAATATTTACCCAAAAGTTCTGGCATTATAATTTCGGTATGAAATTTTAAGGCAATTTTTGAATTTGTATTCCAAAAATGTAAGTCTGGAAATATTCTTTCAGTAAAAAAAATAAATAGAGACCAAATTACAAAGTCGTTATATTTCAAATTGCACACAAGCATTTGTACTTGATAATAGTACGAATGATCACGTTTTAATATGATTTTATTACCTTTTAGAATTAGGCAAGAGTTTTTAAAACTATAATATTCCCTAATATCTTTAGTGCCATTTTTATATGAAAGTTAAGGACTTTTTACTTCCAACACTCCTCCTAAACAACACTCACAATACACTATTCTATCTGGAGATGCTCCCAATTGTGGCTACCTGGAACTTACAACGAGGCCCACATCGTTGATCATTAAATTTTCATGTTGTTCCTCCATTACTTTTTGGTATTTTCCAACAGCAACAGATTCATGCTCTTAATCTCCATTATGTTGCTTTTGTGTAAAATGCAGAGTTTACTGTATAGCATATGCTTTTAATAAGCGACAGAGAAGGCGATTTTTTATTTGTCCTGCAAACAGCTTTCAGTTTTGAAGCAGTTATTCTCCTGCTCTTTGTAAAAACCAATTGTTAGTTGCATGTTGTCCTTGGGTATACTGCTCAATTAATGATATTTGCTCTGCAGTCAAAGACATATCGAGATTTCCATTAATTCAATACAATTTTTACAAATATATATTTCTTGAAAAATACTAAATTTGTTTGGTAACGTTACTTCTGAGGCTGCCTGTAGTTTACTTCCAAATGGTTCCATTATCCTCATGAGACTAGCAGTACGAGACAAACTTTCAACCCTTCTTAATAAATTTACTACACCTTCTTTAGACATCATGGGTATAGTTTTGCATTGTTGTACAGAAGCCACTGTAACAAAGTCATTTCGGCTATTGGGACAATAGGAATTGCTGTGAACAGTGATGGCATGAGTCACAAAGCAGCTACATCAGTACAGGAAACCGTACTTTGATTTCTGTTTGCATATTCAGCAGCAAAGAGCAAAGCACCAACATGGCTACATACTTCGCTATTACCAGCCATACATGTACACTGGCCACTTGAAGTCGAACCATCATTAGTGATGATACACCAAGCCTCAAGGGGTTTAGCATTGGCTCTTTGAGAATGTTTGACCTAAAAAAAAAGTGTAAAAAACATGACTAACTACATTAATATACCTTTTACAATGTAAAATGTTTATATGAAATAGATCATGAAAAACATAAAAAAATTACCTCTTCAACCAAAATTCATTCAAAATCATTGTTCTTACTTTTAAGACGAAACCTGATGAAAAATAGTTTAGAGATTTGTAGGCTTTCATCTGCTAATGTGTGTAAAAACTGTGAGTCAACAAAATATATGAAAATATATCGGGACATGTGACTGGTGGAGTGCCATTAACACTGTAGTCTAAATCGGTAGTTGAAAATGTGAAAGGGTCCAAATTCTTAATCAATGTCAGCTTCAATAGATACCTACGAACAAATTATATTAGTTTCAAGCATAAACGTTTGCTGATTAACTAAGAAAAATGCATAAAATAAGGGTAAAATCCCCTTATTTACCTCTGATCAACGTCAGGGTTCGCTTGCAATAATGTCTTAAAATATGAACTTTGCATATTGAATTATCGTAAATATTCAATTTAACTTCTCCAAATAACTAATAACGATTTTCAAATTGATCAAATAATCCAATAAAAACAATAAAACTTTCAAAATGTAGCCGAACACAATATAAACCATAGGAATTTTTAACAATGTCTGCCAACCAAGCGCCATCTTGACAGCTAAAATGTCACGAGGTTTGGATTGCCTAATACCAAGGTTGACGATTGCTTTCAGGGGTTGGCAGGTAATTCAAAAAGAGGTCGAACATTCAAACTAACGTCCGTTAGTACCCTTTTCTCGAACTAACCGATACCGTATCCTTTTCAAGAAAATAAAAGGTACCCCGCAAAAAGTTGAAGGCTGGAGTCGGAGAGAAGAAGAGACCAGAAACTCTGAGCCTTAAAATGAGGCGTCACCAGGAGTGCGCCAAAGGCACGAAGTGCTCTTTGGTACTCCCTGACATTTACTGCCTATTTTCTTTCTAATTCAACCAGTGTTAAACAATGTGGCTTACGCCCATATGCACCGTTTTAAAATTTAATCTAGATTTACAAATCTCGTTTAAATGACTAATGGTTATTTTCTAGGCACCGCATACGAATTAGATAATCAAGTTTAGTAATCTGACAACACTGGATTTTTATAAATTTTACAAAAAAAGAAGAAGAAAACATCAGATTTGAGTAGGAGAAATGTATGTCAAAGGATAAGAGGCCGTGGAAGCCCTATTTTTTTTAATGCACCAAAACCGTAAACACACCGTAAAACGCATACCGAATTTTATGCAGGGTAAAACGGACTTAGAGTTCTGCTGGCATATGCGATGACAAAATCGATGCCATCTTTATTCTGTGTCAGCGCCATTCCTAATATAAAATATAATATAATATAATATAATATAATATAATATAATATAATATAATATAATATAATATAATATAATATAATATAATATAATATAATATAATATAATATAATATAATATAATATAATATAATATAATATAATATAATATAATATAATATAATATAATATAATATATTATAATATTATATTATATTATATTATATTATATAATATAATATTGTAGTGTAACCAACTGAAATAAAGAGAGACAACTTAACTAATATCTCTCTCTTTTATAAAAGTATGATAAATCAAGTGGCGGCGTGATCGACTATGAAGTGACTAGGACACCACGAGTGACAGACTGAAAGATTCTTTATCTATTGGCTACTTACGTGTTATTGAGGGAGTGGTAAAGGTTAAAAGAAAATATCTATTGATGTATATCTAATCTTTATTGAAAATATTATAGATGACAGAATCAGAAAGTAAAAATTTATAAGTATATAAAATATATTTATAAAGATTAAATATAGGTCTGGTTCGATGCAATAAAAAATAATTAGTTTATCATATGAGGGGAAAGAACCAGCAAGAAAACCCCAAAGTTATAATAAATACAATTAAACCAATCAAGCGTCAATTTGGATACAATTGACAAATTAAGTATATATATAAAAAACCCATTTAGTTACTCGATGATTTAGTTAAACACAGAAAAATATATGAAATAATATTCAATTTGAGTTAAACACAGGAAAATATATGCAATAATATTCAATACATTATATAAAAAAACAATATCTAATACTGCAAGGCAAAAATAAAATAAATATTTTAAAAACAATAACTCATCAGATAACAAACATTGAGCATTACTAGGTTCAAACACACTCGATGCAAAACTGAAGAAGGGTTAGTAGGGACAAGGTAATGGAGAAGCTATACAGCTTTACTACCCACCTAGAGTTGAATATTCTGGTGACAAAATAGGGTAAGTGTGGGATCTTTATAAGTGGTATATCCCATCAATAAATAAATAAATAAATACGAATTCATGAAAATATAATTTTTAAAATAAATTGTATGTCATGACATGTATATATAAAATTGTAAATTCTAAAGTCATAATTATTATAAACAATATTTTGTTTCCCTCGCGATGAGTTCAACCTTTTGTCTTCGCTAGAACTGCCACGAAAGGTTATCTAAATGATGACGGCAATTTAATGTGTATGACGTAATGAAAATGAAAATGAAAAAGATAGGTAGTGCAAGTATGTCGCTACATACCTCCCCCTTATATAAAAAATGTATTGTCAGTCATCAAAAGTCGATAAGGTGTTGATTGTTGCATATTTCTATATCTACGAGTACCTTCACCTTAATCAAAACAAAATTTTAATATGACTCTGTATATGAAATTGATTGAAATTTTTAATTTAATTGTCAAAAATATGTCATCAGTAATGTCAGTATTTTCTATAAATAATGTTGTATTTTAGATCGTGTTCTGGATGAATTATCCATTCTTTGATTATCGAAATTGCCCCGTTGTTAAGTGTTTAGTAATTCTATGTTATCTAGCAGGTTCTTTCTATTATATAAAGAATACTGCCATTGATACAATTAAGAATTACCATACTATTAGGACAGTTAGTGTCCTAAATAGAAAAACACCAACGATAAGAAGGCATTAACAGTTAAAAAATTCTACGATCTAATAAAAAGTAATGTTAATCATGACGTACAAATAGAAATATTTTTTTTTTTTTTTTTTTTTAAGTCTTTATTCTTTAAATATCAATGTGTAAATGTGCCTATTTGGTAAGTTAAAATTTCCTTTTCATTCAGTTATTTGTTTTTTATCAATGTGCAAAAAAAATGTACCTATTTGATAAGTTATTTGTTTTTATTTAGTAATTACTATTATGCAGACAGGTTCTTGCTTATGCGAAGAATACTGTCAATACAAGATATAAGTAAAAACTGATTTTATTGTTCTTTTGGACAATTATGGTCCTTAATAGAGTAAAAAAATATTAAATATACTAGTTACATGTAGTTGGACAATTAAGGTCCTTAATAAAACTACTGGTTGTACGTTTGGACAATTACGGTTCGTAATAAAAAATGCTATTAAATATATTTGGACAATTAGGGTCCGTAATAAAAAATGCTAGTTGCATGACTTCGGTTATGTAGTGTTTATTTGCGTTTCGTTATTTTGTACGTTTATTTCATAATTAAGTCGTCATGATTAAAATTGGTCATTTGTAGAGTTTATTAAATAAATAGTCGGTTAAAATGCTTTTTACATGGTCAAAAATATGAAAATAATGTCAAAAATGATAACTAATGATAGAAAAAATTAATATTTTCAATTCGTGGCAGTCAGCGACAAAAAGATTAAACTCACCGGGTTTAATGTATCTGGAGTCCAATCCACGTATCTTGTTCGGAACTTTTCGGAATTTTCCGGAGGCGTACTGGATCTACATTTCTTCTTAGTAGGGCCCGTTAAAGAATCCGGGTTATCGGGAACCGCAGCAGGCTCAAAAAACCGAGGTACGGCCAAAAATAAAGCCGTCGCTAACGCGTACTACCCATAAGTATCTCACCAACAAATAGTATCAGATAGATGTATCCTCAAAATCTTTGAAGGTCGGGCATTCTACGGGGTCACCAATTATGGGATCTTTTATATGTGGTATATCCCATCAATAAATAAATAAATAAATACGAATTCATGAAAATATAATTTTTAAAATAAATTGTATGTCATGACATGTATATATAAAATTGTAAATTCTAAAGTCATAATTATTATAAACAATATTTTGTTTCCCTCGCGATGAGTTCAACCTTTTGTCTTCGCTAGAACTGTCACGAAAGGTTATCTAAATGATGACGGCAATTTAATGTGTATGACGTAATGAAAATGAAAATGAAAAAGATAGGTAGTGCAAGTATGTCGCTACAGTAAGTTACCGAGACACCTATCCCGATGTTGTCCCAGCCACGGGCGAAAATGTTAGTATCAATCAACAAGGCATTTCATACTTTTAACTTAGATCTGCCAATGCTGTGAATATCTGATGTTAGAAAAGCACATAATTTGCTAATATAATATTACTTTTCCCTTGCCGAACTTTAAAAATGACAAAAAAAAATAATCTCAATGTCAAATAAAAATTATAGCAAATTTTCCTTAGCATAACTATAAAATAGCAATAAACTTCAAAAATATTTAAATTAAAATATTAAAAGGATGCTATTTTTCACTGATTTAGATAGTAAAATAAGTAATAAAATCAAATAAACTCGTTAATTGGAATGCAAGCAATTTTTTATGACAGATACAAAAAATGCTGTCAAGAAAAAGCATGAAATTACTTGAAACAGTGAAATTCAAATCTAAATAGTGAACCATCAACTAGTTAAATAATATAAAAGTAATTGAAACATAATAATTGATTTAAAAACGCACTTACTTTTTTATCACAAATAAAACTAACAAAAACCTACACCTTTTTAACAATCGCGACATTCCATTCTCTCTACGTTCAAAATCTGACATTCAATAAATAATTCCCGTTCCTATGCGATGATTCCCTGCTTCTATTCCAGCGCATCCACGACTTTGGTTCCTGGAATTTACCGCGGTTAAAAGCGATAGAATAGGTGGATGCTTTATATTGCCATTCAACGGGGACGGAATTAAATACGATCCCTTTCAATATAATATAATTAATATAATATAATAAACAAAACAAAAATAACGGTTGCGGAACGATAGCTGTGACAGGACGGAGCTCAATCAGACGTTTATTATTTACAGAAATAAATCAAAGGGATGAATGAAGTTTGCTATAACGGGCCGGAGGCTGAGTTTTAATTATGTTATTAGTCTATTATTTCATACATAATTTTGAAAAATAAATGTTAAATAAATAAATGAGTCAACTTAAGAAACATTATTTTCAAGCAGTCTTAGTCTTCGTTCCTTATTGTCTTCTTTTGTTTTTCTTAGCACTAACTTTTCTCTTTCAATTGCCAATTTTTCTGTGTAATAATTCTTTAAATCGTTTTTCATTTCTATTAATATTTCATTACGCTTTTTATAGTAAGTCTGAGGTAAAACACTTGAGGACTCGGTGTTAATAGTGTGAGTACTTTGAGAAATACTGGGGCCAGGTTGTGTAAAAACTTTATCTGATGATAATAAAATTGCAGGTTTTAAATTTACCTTTTTATCAAATATTTCATTGAAAATATTTTCATAAACGAATTTTTTTTTGCCCCTGCCCGTTTTGTTATTATTCTCAACAAATTTCTTATAAGCTCGCTCTAGAACCTTATATTTGTTCTCAAATTTTGCAGGGCTTACTGTAATTTTATATTTATTGGACATTTCCCGGGCTATAATCTCCCATAGTTTTTTTCATCGTTTTTATGTCCCCCTTTCCTACTTTTGGCTTGTTTAATTTGTAAAAATTTAAAAGGGCATTTGTTCTTTCACTATTAAAATAGTTAAAATCCTCTTTTTCTGGGAAACACAAAAACTCTGAGAATTCTATAAAAATAGTTACTTTCCCGCACGCGACTGCAGTTGGCCCGAACGACGCGAAGCGGAGTTCGGGCAAGCGGTCAAGTGCGGGAAAGACACTTTACGCATGAGTTAGGAACATTATTTTTTCTACGACCGTATATACAAAAAAGTAGGAAAAATTATTTTTGGAAAATTATTTTATTTCAACATATACAAATCTTTAAATAAAAACAACTAATTATTATGGATATTAATGTTAAATACACAATTTGTAGCATTTTGTAAATTATGTAAAATTGCCGGTACAGAGGAATTAGTTGGTGTTAATTGGCTGTTAATAGTCGTAACGCTCGTAGGTTGAAAAGATGACGTGGACGGGAGTGACATCGGTTGCAGGTCGCATGAAGGTGAAAATGACGGTGGCAGCAAAGGTTGCAAGTCATTTCTATTTGAAAGAATTTTATTCGAAATGTTTTTCTTCTGTGTTTCGGAGTCCTCCAAATAGCCTTCAGCGATAGTAGTGGACTTCCAGCCACCGAGACGTTTTATATTGGTTATCGTTTCACCTGAGTCTGCTAGGAATGTTGCTGAAGAACATCTAAAAATGTGTCCTGTATATCGTTCAGGATTAGGTAGACGCAAATATGCAGCAATCTCTGTTGGCATCTTACTAAAGGTGTTTACGCCAACGCACTGAATTGAGCATTTTCCCTTCTTATAATTAATAAAAAAGCGGCGATGCGGAGTGGTAGGTGGTCGTAAACCTGCGTACTTTCTGTACAGCTTCAGAAAGTTTCCATTATTTATTTCTTCACATAAAACAAATGATCTTGAAGAATGATTTTTGGAATCGGAAATTTTCACAACTATCAGATTGCCTTTATCTTGTATATCATCGAGAGTGATATTTACAAGCTCCGCTCTGCGGAGAGCACCAGCTAAAGCAAAAATGGTACTCACTTTAATCATAAGGTATACCTCATCAGGGGCTAACATAAACCTGGATATATCTTCTTTGGTAAAAACCTGCGCCTTCTGTGCTCGAAAACCAACATTTTTTTGTTTTAGAAATGACGTTAACTTATGGAACTGGCTTATATCCAAATTTTGTTTTATTTTTACTAAACTTTTCACCATCGAATAGCGAGACCATAAAGTATTAGATTTCAAAAACTTACTTAGGTGCGAAAAATACGCCAGAAACACCTCTTCTTTGTAGGTTTTTACCCCTTCCTGTTTACAACATGTGACAAAATGGTCGTATTGTTTTTCATATCTTCCTCGTGATTTGGCAGGTAACACCTCCAAATTTGCAGCTTTTAAAATGGCTTCGGGCAGCTCTTCATCCGATGAATCCATTATTTCTTTAATTTATTTTAATTCAGTTGACGCTTCAACAAACAACTTTGACGTTTTTGTAACAATAACACGCCTTGGTTACCATATAGCAACCATATCAAGCCATACATGTCACAGCCTAGTCTGACTTTTAAAAATATACAGAAGGTATACAGGGTGTTATTGAAATACACGTACATATTAAAATGGGGAATAGTATGTAATGACCAAAAACGATTGGTACCAATTTTAACTTCAAATTCTAAAATTTAAATATTGGGGAAGAGTCCCCTTTTCCGACCTACTAGTTTCCATATTTAAAGAAGTAAAATAAATCGAAATTGAACTTACCCATAGAAATTGCACTGTTGCCGTAGCAAAACCAATTAATTCAAAATAAAGTTTATTACAGTAATTGTTCAAAATGCCGTCCATTATTATTTACACACACTTGCAATCGTCTTTCCAAAGAACTTTGAACATTAGAAATTAGTCTTGGATTTTGTCGTAGTTCCTCGGCTACCGCATTAACTTTATTGGTTAATTGTTCAACACTATTAATAGGTTCATTATAAACCAGTTGTTTCATGTGACCCCACAAAAGGAAATCGCATGGATTTAAGTCCGGAGATCTCGGAGGCCACTTAGTAGGTCCATTTCTGCCTATCCACTTTTGAGGAAATCTAATGTTCAAAAACTGCCGTACGTTTAAATCAAAGTGAGGAGGAGCGCCATCTAGTAGGTACCACATCTGTTGCCTTAATTGTAACGGTATCTCTTCTAGGAGTACTGGCAAAATATCTTCTAAAAAGTGGAGATATCCTGGCCCATTTAATCTGTTCGGGAGAACATAAGGCCCGATTAAATACTGATCTATTATGCCAGCCCAAACATTTATTGAAAATTTTCTTTGATACCCAGTTTCCCTAATGGCGTGAGGATTTTCATCACTCCAAATATGCGTATTGTGCATATTGAACACGCCATCACGAGTGAATAAAGCCTCGTCAGTATACAATAATATTTTTAGAAAATCAGGAATATCAACACATTTTTGAATCATCCATTCACAAAACTCCACTCTCTTTTCTTCATCACCTGGATATAAGGCCTGGACTTTTTGGATGTGATAAGGATGTAAACCTTGTTCTTTAAGTGTCCGCCACACAACAAATGAGGACACTCCAATTTCAAGACCTAGTCTTCTACAACTTAATTGAGGCCGGTTTTCAACAGCTTCCAATATTTCTTCTTCGGCCGCCAATGTTCTTTGTGTTCTTGTTCTCCCTCGATCTGCATTGACACTCTCAAATTTTCCATGGTCTCTTAGATGCTGAACAGTTGAAATAAACGTACGACAGTCCGGAATCCTCCGATTTGGAAACCGTTCGCGATACAGGATTTGTGCTTGCCGAGAATTTTCTCCAGCTGCCCCATAAACCAGCACTATATCCGTTAGTTCAATATTCGTAAATAGTGGCATCGTAAAAAAATATTTAAAAGTAATCGTAACAACACTTTTTACCAACTTGGAAATGACGCGCTCGTGTTAGCCAGATTCGTAAATCAACTAAAATTTTAATAATCTATAGTTTCAAAAATGTATAGTTTAAAAACAATCATTTATCAAATATTCTAGTTTTTTGATAACGAGGGTAGTAAAAACCAGTCTTCGGAAATAGAAATTAATTCGAAAATCTTGGCAACATGGTTATTTCTTACAAGACTAGTTTTCTTATCATCTGACAAAAACTTGCATATTAATTACTGTTGATGTTTAAAATAGGTAAATAAACCTAATTTATATAGGTCATCCTCAACATATCAGTGAAGTACGTTTGTTTTAGAATTAATTTTCAAAAATTAATAACTCCCTTAATAAGGGGTATTTTTAAAAAATAATATTTTTCTACATTCAGTGGGGATCTGCGCAATACCCAGTTTTAATATGTACGTGTATTTCAATAACACCCTGTATAAAAATATTATTCAAGTTTTCCAAAAAATTAAAATTGTAACAAAAAGCAAGAAAAAAAGTAAATTTTATTAAATGTAATAGTTGGAAAATACTAAATTACCTATTGTAACAATAGTTATAACATCCGAGGTAAAAAAACTATACAATAGGTAAGGCCAAATATTCATAATTTTACTTTCCCGCACTAGTGCGGGAAAGTGACACTTTCAAACCTAAAATGCGTGCGGGAAAGTGGGTAAAAATACACGGTCGTAGAAAAAATATTTATTATTAGTCCTGTGAATTTTTTCGAATGAAAAATAGTTCATCCGTTTCATTTTGTGAATTTTCCGTTGTTCTTATTAAAAAAAATACTATAATTAATATTGTTGAATACTGGACACAACAGAGACAGAGACAATTTTTTTTGTGGGAATTCCTTGACAAATGTGTGACGTTATCTAGATATGGTGTACAGCCAATCACATTGACAGTTGTAAATTATAAAAAAGAAGAATTTAATAAAATCCTGTTTGCGTTTCAAACGCTGTTATGGTTAATCCTGAACCGTCCTAGGTTTTATTTATTGCGCATCCAGTTCTGCGCATATTCAAAGCAGTTTTAATGTTTTTAACGCAAATAAACCTATAGCTACCGTATTCCGGGCCGCTTACTGATAAAAATGATGACTGGATGGTTTAAAACACAGAACTCGCTTGGAAATCGAATTTCGACGTTATGTTTTCGTGGTAATTAGTAAAAATTAAATAAAAATGATTTTAAATCTGGCTTTTCGATTGCTTCTTAAAGAAATAAATAAAAGCAACTTGGTTACATTCCAATATAAGGACCTAACGGCAAGTAATTGAAATTTAAATAAAATGTTAAATTCGTTTTTTTTTTTTCGACGGATTCTATGTTTCTCAAATAATTAAATAAAAGTAACATAGTTATATTAATAAAAATGCTAAATTTAATTTTCCGACGGATTCTATGATTTTTTAAATAATTAAATTTATAAACGTAACCTTAATGAAATAAACAACATTCTGTTCGATGCAATTATTGCAATACAAGTTTAAGAACCTTTTATTGTTTTATAAACGAAGGTCTTAATTCGAACCCAGTCTTTTTTTTTAACGTCCGATGAATGTTTTAATAAAAATTCCTCGCATTCATGTTTCTTTGCTATCTATGTCCTAAAATACTGGGATACCAGCTGTTTTTCCTTCTGTGTCCATGGTATCCTTCCAGATGCAGATTTTAATTTGGTATAAGTTTGACAAAATACATTTTTTTACAAATGTCGATTTATGTAAATTAGACAATGCTCTACCGCGAGGTTTAATAAGCGACAAAGCGAAAGGTTTATTATGTATAGACAAATGTAGTCCAGAAACTGGACACTGAAGTGCACATAACTGGAAGAGCTCATAAAAAAATATAATAAACCAAATAAAACTTTCTGAGTAATTTTTCTTCGCAGAGATTTGCGAATTTTAAACTAGCTTAGTTACCTTTTTTAAGCAAAAATATATTTCTTACCTTTAGCTTCCTTTGTTTCGTTATTATTGGTACCCTCAGAACTATTCATGTTGCCACATGCCAACTAATGTCTATACTAGTGAACATTTCTCTTGCATCACAAGTGGCTTGCACATTCAGTGTTGGATGACCTTTTCGGTTGACATACTCATCACCATGGCGATTTGGTTTTAGAATTCCTACGTGGGTACAGTCAACTGCGCCAATTGCTGTGGGAAACCTATACTTGTTTTGCCATAACTGTTTGGCTATCATAAATTCATTGTTGGTAGTCGGAAACTTTATCCAGTCATTTGATTGCGCCACTATGCTGTCAATTACGGTAGTTACTGTACGAGATACTGTAGCTTGACTCACACCCAGTTCTTGACCAATGCCTTTCTGATATCCAGGGTCACTGAGATAGCGTAAACATATCTGCATTTTAAGGACGGATGATAACGCACCTCCTCTAGTTTCAGCATTTATTCCCAAAAATCTGTTAGCAAGCCATTGCACATTTCCTTCTTGGTATATTTCTTTGTAATCACGAACAGGTGTTGATAAACGCTGCTTGTAGTGTTTAATCTCTCTCAATTCCACAATATCTGCCATCGCTACATCTGATCACTACAAGACTGATGTGAGTCTGCTACTGACCACACTCGAAATTATTGAAGGATATCCTTTTTAGTTAGAGTAAAAGGTAACGTTTATGAATAACCAAATACTTTTTGTGAAGGATTTGCTCATACTCTATAAGTATAAGGTTTTACTCGGAATATTATGAATGCGAGATGAAGGATTTCCTTTATATTCTCCAAGTATAAGCATAACCTTTTTTTTATAAATACGGCCCATTGTGCCGTCCACATATCACACTTCGATGTATTCCGGCAAAAATTTGGAGCTCATCTCCCCCAACCGTCTTAAGTACTGTTTCAGTCGTGACCAATAACCCTCCACGTGATTCTTACACACACCAGTTTCTGAGTCTCTAAAATATTTGGCATGATTTACCGTTTTGTGCATATAACCAATGTTTTTCAATTGGTTATACGTCCTCCACTGATCAGTCCAAATTTTTTGATCGGGGACGAACCACGCGACAGATTATTGACGGATTATTGGAATCAACGTCGCAGCTTGTCTATTGTCAACGTATGTAATGTATCCCGTCTTTGTCGTTATGTCATAAATTCCGAGTACCCATTGTTCCGGAATACATCGGCCACGATTATATTTCCTCTTCGTGATGACAGACTCGTTTATCTGCACAACATGGCCATCTCCTCCTACAATTAAAAAATAGTTTTAATAAAATATAAATTTTTAAACATTTTAAAAATTTACCCAATATAGATAGTTCCTCTTGTTTAATTAGTTTCCAAATAATTATGTCTCGAAAGAACCTATATTGTTGGACGACGCACAGTGGGCGCCACTGTGCCACCCAAATTACTCTACGACTCACAGGATTGATTCGTTTTAGACGTGCGTCACCTTAAAATGTTCGTCTTGAGTTTGCCTATCGACCCTTGTTCCGGGATTTTTGATTTCGAATTTTATTTTTCTGTAATTTGTGTCCAAAAATTTACTTTCATGGAAAAATGGCGATTTTGGGTGCAAAAGTCATCCTAGCGAACGCAACATTGAGTTTTTACAAAACTTTTTTGAAGGAAACTCTTCCTCTTGACAACCCCTACAACCCTGTGTACGTCAAATTGCGAGAGAAATTGGCCGTCATGCCTAAAAACGACCATAGTGATCCAAAACTATTGATGCGAAAGGAAATTGTTCCTCAAAAATCTATTGGAACAAAAATCTAAATTTGTTTCAATAAAAAGTGTTTGTAATCAATCCAGCAATACGTACAAATTTTCTCAGAATGTTTGAGGATATTTTTGGCCATTTAATTTGGCCAGGAAATCGCCAAATTCCAGAATCTCGGAAAATTTCCAAAAATTCTGTAAAAATTCGGACATATTCCTTAGGTGATACTGAACACTTTTCGTTCAATACAAGTTTCTCATAAAGGTCGTCATTTCCGACATTATAGTTCATTATCAATAAATCATTAATCAATTTTTCAATCAATACTCTATTAGCATTACCCAGGACACACCGCGAGGAGGTTAAGTATTTTAGTATCCCTCTTTTTTGTTTTTGTTTTTTTTTTTCTTGTTTTCTGGTTTTCTAATAAGTATTTTCAAATATTCAATCAGAATCGGATTCATTATCATCTACTATCACTAACTATCACTAAATTAAATGGCCAAAAATATCCTCAAACATTCTGAGAAAATTTGTACGTATTGCTGGATTGATTACAAACACTTTTTATTGAAACAAATTTAGATTTTTGTTCCAATAGATTTTTGAGGAACAATTTCCTTTCGCATCAATAGTTTTGGATCACTATAGGCATGACGGCCAATTTCTCTCGCAATTTGACGTACACAGGGTTGTAGGGGTTGTCAAGAGGAAGAGTTTCTTTCAAAAAAGTTTTGTAAAAACTCAATGTTGCGTTCGCTAGGATGACTTTTGCACCCAAAATCGCCATTTTTCCATGAAAGTAAATTTTTGGACACAAATTACAGAAAAATAAAATTCGAAATCAAAAATCCCGGAACAAGGGTCGATAGGCAAACTCAAGACGAACATTTTAAGGTGACGCACGTCTAAAACGGATCAATCCTGTGAGTCGTAGAGTAATTTGGGTGGCACAGTGGCGCTCCGCGCCACTGTGCGACGCTTACTCTGCTAATGTCAACCATTGATGCTGCACAGCCGGTCCTGATTTCATATGCCCAGCACCACATAACCATTAAAACATTTCGAACGAACATTTTCATTTTTTCAAATAATGATTTTTTTAGCACAGAATAATCTTTGCGACATTTTTGACAATGAAATACCATGTTTAAATTATTAGCACCTTCTTTTCTCCTAATAGTGCATATTTTTCTGCAATTTATCTTCTCACATTTAAAATTGTTTTTTAATAAATTTAAATTTTTTAAATAATTAACAATGTCTTCATCACTTTTGTTAATAATATTTATTAAATCGTAAATATTCTTCACCTCCATCTTTTACTAAGATAAACCTAGCAATTCACCCTTCTTATAAAAAATTATTTGACAGAATATTTCAGAAAAAAAATAGAACGCCTCCTTGATTTAATAAAAATAAATGTAATATAAATGTAATAAGAAAACCTACAACACATTAAGTAATCCTATAAAACTATCTTCATCTAAGTAATTTTTTGTTATGTCCAAGTCTAACGAATCGTCTAAAATGAAAAAGAATATTAATACTACTTAATAAATATTGATAAAATGTCTTAGCAAATATAGCAATATTGATATTTTCTGGATTTAATTCTAAATCTTCTCAAGATACCAAATATTCCCATTGAAAGTTGTTATCAAGAAGTACTCTTCATTTTGTAAAAAAAGCCACTTTAAAATTATTTCCATTTTCGCAATATGATTTTTTTCACAAGAAGGTTTTGGAGCACTGCACTTTCCAATATTTTTAAGTCCTATGACTGTCAGATGTGCACCGTGTGGTATTCCTTTTTTTTTATTAACATTAGGCATTTTTATTGTTAATAAATTGTCATATACTGAGGTGTCTTTGTCTTCTGAAATATTTTTGAAATATAAATTAATTACAATTCTGGACTATTTTTTACTTACTAATATGGAATTGATCAACTTCTATGTCATTTTGGCAACTTTTTGAAACATTGGCCTATAAATTTACAATAAATTAAAAATCAAATTTGGTAATATCAAAAAAAAAAAAAAACAAAACTCTGAGATGGTGAGACGACTTTCTTTGTCCATCCTCTGTCTACTCCCAATATAAATAATGTATATTACCATTAACTACATATATAGACGCATGTGTATGGTTGGAACTTTCAGATTCATTAGTATGGTTTATATCAAAGTCTCTCCTATTGTAATATCTGCTTCAAAAATTGTTTAAAAGCAAACTTTTGTAAGTACTTGTATTTAGCAATATCATACATTTGCATTCAATTATTCTAAAACAATCCCTAAAATTATTATTATACACAAAAGACAAACAACTTATTTTTTGTGAATTTGCATAAACAATTTACCTCTCACTGGTTCAGGGTCACACAAGTCAACAATTTTTAGTGTAATCATATCCTCTTTTACTACCCTGTTTAAGTTTAAATCTACAACTATTTACAATTATTATATTAAATTTTGTCGATTATTAATCAAGTAAAAGCCACACTTACCCAAACTATGAATATGTGAAATTATTAATTCATTTTTAGAATCTTATATTCCATCCTTATGCTTTGTATTTCCTTCTTTAGATATACGGTAAACGCTGTCTCCAGAGTCTTCGTCTAAAAAATAAAAATGACATTAATATTTTAAATTAATATATTACGTAAAATGTTTACTCTTCAATTGATGAAGTTTTGATATCAATCTTTTCTACAGTCACTTCCCTCTCATGCTTTCAAGCAAAATCAATTTCTTGCAAAAGTTTAAGTCTATAGTCAAATATGCTATTGCATAGTAAGCTACCTAAAGTTGCCATCGAATTAGTTATTGTAAGTAGTTTTTTCCTCTTCTGTGACACAAACAAGGTTTTGTTTTTATTTGTTTAAAATATAGTTGGCCCATTACTTTCGATTTGTTCACTATTAACTGTGCAGTCAAAAGAAACATGTTTTTCTATCTTGAATTGCATAATTCCTTGGCAAATAATGGCAACTGTAGATGTTTACGAACTAAAAATATTATGTTTGCATGGCAATAGAATAGATGAAAAATATCTGCCTGGACATTTATTAAAGCTTACTTTTAATATTATGTTCGTTGAATTAACTGTACAAATTGTTTCATTTTATGAAGATATCTTGATGTATTTAGCTAATTAAAAATCTGCTTCAAAACATACTGAAAAGCAAACCTGGTTAGTTACATTTTATAATTTTGTTCTGGACTGTTTTATTGGAATCGGGAGACAGGCATTTTCAATATATTTTTAGCAGCATGATGATCCCCTTCATATCGCTGTGAATATAAAAACACAAATATATTCCTAACAAATTCATTCATGTTTCTATTTTTTCTACAACCTGTTTTATTTTATTATTTTATTATTCCATTTTATTATTGGTAGGTACTGCTTAAAAAATTATTATGCATACTAAAAACACTCCATTGCTGTTTGATGCCATTCTAGTTTTTTTTTTTTTTTTTTTGAATATTTCAACATGCTTTTTGGTGAATTTTTTTTATATTGTTCTAAAATGAAACCATAATCCGCAGAAGATAAGCTATAAACTAACTTTTGCGGATACTCCAAACATAGTTCAGTTCCTTTTTTTTTAGAAAAATTAATTTTTTAAATTGTTATTACTTTTTTAAATGTTTTTTAATGTATAAAATAAATAAAGGTATGTTGGAATTCCTGGTAATAAATAGCTCTTCTAATACCTCTTTTGTCTCTCATAAAACATTGAATTTTATTTTCAACAGGAAGATTTTCATTTTTAAAACAGGTCAGGAAAAAATATAATGTGTCTTTATCCTGATCAGCTGCTATGCAAATGCCTTCTATCTCACCATGGCCATCTGAATTTTCAACTAAGAGTAAAAATACGGTAGATCCATTATTTAATAATTTATATGTTCAATCACTAGAAATTAATTATGGCTAAGCTTGCATGCTGTTCCTCATTGAAGAAGTCGAAAAATACAGAGCTTTGAAAATGTTATCTTCAGAACATAAAACACTGCCATTAGAATTACAAATTAAAATACAATAAATAAATTATAATAAAAATATTAGTTTTAAGTATGATCTTCACCCTCATGTGATTGACATAAAACATGTTTATTCCTTAAAAATTTTTTAAAATCTCTAAATAATAGTTTTTGTAGTACTTACCTACTGTAGATGTTTTCCAAAATATTGTCAATTTCATTATTTTTCTTTCTATGAACAATTTTTCTTATATCCTTAAGAGAGGGTTTTTTTAACGCCTCCACCTAAAAACATATTTTGAATTTATTTTTATCAGCTCCCAATTCAATACTTCTTTGAATACCCTCATTTCGGTAGTTTGTAGTTATACATTAAATTATCTACTTTCTAAAACAAATATCTTTAATTAAATAATATTTATAATGAGTAACAAATTTGTATTTAAGAGTCACATAAGATTCTTGATAATATGCCATATTAGTGTGACGCAATTTTGGTTCCACTGATATCATTGGCCTATTCATCTTTAATGTTTTTAGTTTTTTTTTTTTTAAATAATTTAAATGTATGTAATTGGTAACTAAACGATTATTGTATATTTGATGCATGTTGTCTACTTACTTCAGAATATATTTATAAAAGTTATAAAAGTACCTATATAATTTAGACAGGTAAATAAAACGAACAAAATGCTCTCAGAAAGTCTAGTCATAATGCCAGTTAAACCAAAATTACATCATCATAAATTTGGCAAATTGAATTTTAAATTTGTCCAAAAGGTAAGGTAGGTATTAAAATAACTGAATTTATTTAAACTTGACCTTGTCTTTTACTTGTTAAATGACACTAGTATGATTTTATGGCAAGTTAATCTACGGGGTGTCAATTTGAAAACTTTCAGTGCGAATATCTCGCAAAATTAAAAAGTTGGAAAAATGCCGTTTGGCAGAAATGTTACAGAGTTAGGGGGAACTAGAACCATCATTTTTAAGTGAGCGGGTGAGTCACTCCTAACAAAAACAAAAAATTTCAATAAAAAAATTTAATGATATTTTATTTGATTAGATGTTCAAAATGCATTCCATTTTGTGCTAAACAATAGTATAATCGATTGTCAAATTCTGTTCTAACATTGTGGAACACTTCTCTTGGAATATTGTTGCATTCCGTAATAATTCGTTGCCGAAGATCTTCTATTGAATCCGGTTTTGTTTTAAATACGATGGATTTCATGTTCCCAGAGAAAAAAAGTCAGGAGGTGTTAGATCGGGAAATCTCGCCGGCCATTCGATTGGACCTCTCCGTCCAATCCATTGACCTGGAAAAGCGTCATTCAAAAATTGCCTGACTGGAAGAACGTAGTGAGGTGGTGCTCCGTCTTGCTGAAAATGTATTAAATTTTCATTCAGATTCCTGTTTCCGTCAATGACTAGCTGATTTTCAATTTCTTCAACAATGAGAGGTTGAATGGTGGTGTCTAACATTTCCAAGTAAGTATCGCCATTAAGATTTCTATTAATAAATAATGGCCCAATCACATGCCATATGTTTGTCAGATGGTTACCAGATGTTAAAAAATATTTGCACGTGTTCGCCAGATGGTCACGCGACCATCTGGCGAAAATATTGCATGTAATTCTTTTTGTCAAATGTTCTTATGATGACACTATTTCTTTTTATCGATCATACAGAGGTTCTGATTGTATGCAGTGGTTCACTGATGAAATGAAAAAACTGGCCGAAAATTTGTAAACTCTCTTTTGGTGCCCTTTCGACATATATATCTCTGTAAAACAGGAATATGATTTTCAAAAATCTACACATTGTAATATATGTGAACAAACGTTCGAGCCCGACGTTAAAAAAAGTTAGAGATCATTTTCATCTTCTTACAACACAACTATAGAGGTCCATCCTATGAGGTATGTAACATAAATTATCAGGATAGTCATGTGGTTCCTGTAGTCTTTCACAATTTGTCCTGGTATGATGCCCACTTTGTAATAATTGACATAGCTACTAGACTGCCAGGTCGAGTTGATTTACTTCCTATCACCAAAGAGAAGTATATTTCGCTTACCAAACATATCGAAGATTCTCCCATTCAGTTTTGATTTATTGATAGTTTTCGGTTTATGAATTCTCGTTTAAGTACATTTGCACCATATCTAGAAAATTTTCTCAATTTAAGATCTCAGTTTGCTAAATTATTTGAAGATCATTACAAATTATTGACAAAGAAAGGAATCATGCCATATGACTACTTCGATTCATTTGAACGATTTAATGAAACATGTTTTCCTCCAATCGATGCATTCTATAATACATTAGAAAACAAGCCATGTTCACGTAGAATGTACCTTCGTGCCCAGGATATTTGGAGCAAGTTTTTGTGTCGTAACCTTGGTGATTACAACATAAAAACGGATATTTTGCTTTTAGCTGACGTTTTTGAGCCATTTAGATCAAGTTCTCATAAATTTACGGTTTAGATCCAGCACATTATTATACCCTACCTGATTATACTTGGGATGCTATGTTAAGACTAACTGGTCAAAAACTGGAACTGCCAACTGATCAAGATATGTTTCTCTTTATTGAAAAGGGAATACGTGGAGGTTTAAGTCAGGTCTGCTCAAAAAGAAGAGCCCATGCAAACAACAAGTACTTACCCTACTATGATGTGTCAAAGCCGTCCAACAACTTATGTACTATGATGTTAACAATCAGTAAGGATAGACGATGTCGCAATATCTACTTTATGGAGGTTTCAAATGGGTGGATACTAATATTGATATTATGTTAATACATGACCATGCCCCTGAAGGGTATATTTTAGAAGTTGACTTAGAATATCCGAAAGAACTTCACAACGTTCATCAGGATTTATCCATTTTACCTGAACATCTTAATCCTGCAACTTTGAGACCATGTACAAAGAAATCTAAATTAATAACAACATTACAAAACAAAGACAAATACGTGATCCACTATAGAAATTTAAAATAGGCGATAAAATATGGATTAAAGCTAACAAAAATTCATAGTTTTAAAATTTAACCAGTCCCCTTGGTTATATAGATTTTAATACTAAACTTAGGAAAAATTCGAAAAATGAATTTGAGAAGAACTTATATAAACTTATGAACAACGCTATCTTTGGAAAAAGTATTGAAAGTGTGAGGAAATATCTTAATGTGAAGTTAATTCATCAATAGCAGGGGAGTTATGGTGCCGAAGCAATGATATCAAAACCTGAATTTAATAATAATAATAATAACGGGTCTTTATTTGCACAAAATAATTACATTTTTGTACAGTTAGCATGGGCGAGGTTTAGCCTGTGGCTATTCTTACACCTAACCCTAACAAAACATATACATTTAAATAACTATAATATTAAAAGTTTATCAATACAATTTGACATTAGTAGCTCATTATATCTACCAGTTTACATTTGACTAATAAAGAGTTGCCTTTTTAAAGCATTTTTAAAAACAGGTAGAGATCGTGATTTTTTAATATCGGTATGTAAAGTGTTGTACAAAACAACCGCGTTATACGAAAAACTACGATTATAAATAGCACTAGAGTGACGAGGCATTGATAAATTAAAATTGTTTCTTATGTTTACATTGTGCGTAGACGATCTAAAAGTTAATTTGCTCATAAGATATAATGGTGACGCAGTAGAAAGTATTTTAAAAAGAAAAGAAAGGAACATAGATATATATAAATTATTAACAGTTAGCCAGCCAGTTTGGGAGAAGGCTTGGGAAATATGATCGAATTTTCTAAGTCCTTTTGCGAATCTGCAGCATGTATTCTGCATAATTTGCAAACGGTTACGATCAGCAGCTGTTAAACAAGGATAATACACAACAATTCCATATAATATTTTTGAAATTACAAGGCTTTGGCAAAGTTTTAGTTTTATAGATTGGTTCTGTAGGATGTGTTTATTAGAATAAAGCAAGCGAAGACCACTATAACACTTTTGTAACACATAGTTGACATGTTGACTGAACCTCATTTGATCGTCAAAGTATAACCCTAAATTTATAGACTCAGTTTCATGTGGAATAGATTCACCAGATATCATCAGAGTTGTATTGTTCTTTATATATTGTCTAACATTTTTACTACAGAATAATAATAGTTTGGATTTCGAAGCATTAATGTGAAGGTTATGATCAGACGAATAGTTATCAATTTTTTTAAGATCTTGATTAATCTTATCAACTGCAGTAATGACTTCATTCGACGAAAAATCGAGGAACAGCTGAGTGTCATCAGCAAAAAATTGGACTGCACAATTATTTACGTGTTTGTAGAAATCCGAAGTATAGAGTAAGAAAAGCAGGGGCCCTAGGACTGAACCTTGTGGTACACCAGATTTGATTTGAATGGATGTTGATTTCTGACCGTTTACTGTAACTAACTGTGATCGTTTACTTAAGTATGTTTTTATGAAACCTAATGAAATTCTATCAAATCCATAATATTGACACTTGGATATAAGAAGACTATGATTAATGGTGTCAAACGCTTTGATAAAATCTAGTAGAACTAGGACACCTGCTTTTTTCTTATCAATACTATTGAAAATATTGTCACTTAAATGTGCCAAAGCTGTTGAAGTACTGAAACCCTTTTGAAAACCCGACTGATGCAAAGGGATTATATTATTTTCACAAAGATATTCGTAATTTAAATCATGTACAATATTCAATGAAAATTTAGTAGCCATAGAATAGCATAAACTAGAGATATTTTTAAACAAATTTATTTATATTGGCCTTAGCATTTTGGATTTGGCTAAGACAACTCTTTATGACTTCCATTATGGCTATATGAAAAGTGAATTTGGAAATAATTGTTCCATTTTATACACGGATACGGACAGTCTAATCTATGAAATTCCAGATCATGATCCATGTGAAATTATAAAACGTGATTGTATGCAATATTTTGATACTTCAGACTATTCACTAAACAACGTTTACGGAATTCCTC
The DNA here is from genome assembly GCA_927349885.1 of Psylliodes chrysocephalus. Lineage (NCBI taxonomy): Eukaryota > Metazoa > Arthropoda > Insecta > Coleoptera > Chrysomelidae > Psylliodes > Psylliodes chrysocephalus. Next base: position 86,736,657 of record OV651814.1, read on the forward strand.
AAGTTAATAAAAATACTAGGTATGATGAAAGATGAGAACAATGGTATACCAATGACTGATTTTATTAATCTTCGTTCAAAATTATATACTGTAAAAATTGTTAAAACTGAAGATACTATTGTAATAGAGACAGTACGTCTTAAAACAGAAGAAGAATATGACTCTGATGAAATTGAAGATATTTTGTTAAATGTTGGATTAATTAAGGAAGCAAAGGGCGTAAAAAAATCTATAGTTAATACTATAATAACTTTTAAAGATTATGTAAAATGTTTGGAGACATTTACAAATAAGATTGTTTCGCAGAATTTAATTCGTTCAGATAAACATCCAGTTTATTCAATGACTCAGCAGAAAATCGCCCTTAGCCCCTACGATGATAAACGCTACTTGGTACCTGAATCTTACAATACTTTACCATGGGGACACTACAGCTTAGCAGACGTTCCAACTGGATTTAATTAAATACTTTGTAATAACATGTTATTATGTAAAATTAAACTGCTTAATTATGTATGAGAAAAAATAAATGATTTAAAATAAATATGTGATTTTTAAATCCTAATAAGTTAAATATAAATAAAATAGAAAGAAAGGGGTATTTTTCTAGTGCTCTCCTGATATTTTAAAATTAAATAAATTTTGATAAGGGGTAAATTGTTTTAGTACGGCACTGGAATTTTGGTATCAAAAATTACCACGTTGGACCTTGGCGATTTCTTATGGGAATTAACATGGGGAATGAAGCCGAATCGGTGCTGCTATACTACTAACTAGCAAAGCTTCAAAATACAGACAAAGGAAGATAAAATACACAATCGAGAATCAACTAGTTAACATAACCTAATTAAATCAGTGAATTTTTTTAAAAAGCGGTTGCAATACCGCAACAAGGTGTACCAATTGCCGTAATGACATTTCTTCTCTGTAAATACGAGTCTCATGGGCGCACAAAATGTCAAAATTATTTAACGTAAAGCTTTATTTTTTGAAGAGGTTAAGTGGTGTGTACACACTGGGTAATAAGAAATAATCTCACCCATTGTTTATTTCTACGTATTGGGATGAGCCTCCACGTTTTTTCTTAAATTGCAACCACCTTTTAGGAGTGGTTCTGTTATTTCTTACGACTCAAGCCTCAAGTTATGGTGGAGAACAGGGACCGTATTGTGGCAGCCCTTTTTAATCTAGTTATATATTAATTTTCATGCTTCTTCTACATTTATTGACGATGTCTCTGATGATGGCCTAACATGCTGAAAGCGCTCAGACTAATATTACTGAGTTTTATTAATAAAACTCTACCTACACACTTTAAATACTTTCGATTCATTTCTTTTTATTTTTTGAGTACTAAACATATAATGTTACCGTCTAATCCTCGCACGAACGTCGTCCGCGTTCAATTTCCAATGGTTGCCACTGCTATAACCCTACAAAGGCAATTTACCGACTCACGAAGATTTTCAGGTAATGCAAAAGTTTCGACTGTCTGATGAACAGCCCTGGCTCCGGTTTCGCTTCGAGTGGAGAAGGCGTGGTCCGTTTAGTACCAAAAATTCACAGGATTCTATTCTTTTGAGCGCCAGATCGGTTTAACTGCCAGATAAAATGCTTCCTTGTCTCCTACCTAAATCGATCAAACAATAGGAACGAAATGAGACAACAAAACTCCTGCTATACCTTTTTAATAAATTTTATACCTTTACCCTGTATAAATTGTTGACATACCTTCACCCTGTATAAATAACTGATATACTTTCACCCTGTATAAATAAATTGACAGACGTTCCCAGACTTTACCCTTAATACAGCCCTAACAATAACCTCAATATTAAAACAAACTAAACACATATGTCATCAAGAAATAAACACCTATAATATAGAAAAATGTACCCTGGTCTATAACATTTACTACTGTCGTAGCTAACACCAAGTTGTGTATACAAATTACTATCTTTAGACCAAAAATGTTCACTATGTTGTAGTTATCCCCATAAATATATTAATTAAACACAGTAAAGTCCCCTGGACTCAAAATACAATACTTTACAACTAGGTTGTAGTTGGCGCAAAATAGATATGAATAATATATAATAAATATAGTAAAAATGGTTATGTACGAGTGGTTATGGCATTAATATGTTGTATCTAAAACTAAAGTTGATGTCCCTAGGACAGAAATCAAACCTGTAACTACTGGGGTAGAAATCCCCTACCGTTTAATTAAAAATGTAACCAAAAAAATGTCAGGGTCATGGGCGTTGGTACCAAAGGCATGAGTGACTTTTAAATGCTATCTGCACAATGTAAAAGTTAAATACCGATACAAAGTTAACTTGATTTCAGTCGTACACTTTTACTACAACTTAATAATAATTTAAGACCATAAAATCCCTATGTAACATACTCTTGTATTACATATAAAAATCCCCTTCCCAAAAATATTAATGATTAAATAGAAATGTTCATTAAAATTTGATCAGCAAAATGTGCCGTTAATTTAATAATAAAGTAAATAAAACCTCCTTCTTGGAGTCAGTGTCCCCCGTTGGTCACTGCTGTAAGCAACAGTTTGTCCCTGCTACCATTTCAAATCCATGTAAGGTATAAACACCTGCCTCCTCTGCAGACTGCTATAATTCAGCTAGTTCGAAGTTTCACCCTCTAAGGTGGAACACCAGAAACAAGTTCTAATTGGGACAGTTGGTTTAACTGTGCACTCCAGTAATAAAAACCCTAAAAATATGAAAGATTTTAATACCCAAGCGAGTTTTGGATATCAGTCTCCCTCCCAAAAAAAAAGAATTAACTACATTAAGTAATTTACCCACCCAGTCAAATATTTAAGGAACAAACCGGCTTCTTACTAACTGATTCCCCTCCTAAATAAAAACGAGTAGCAGAATGTACGCAGTTCTTTCTGGGTTTTTTTTTTTACTTCAGCTTCGATGACAAAAAAAAAAGTCTATATAAAAAAGTGTTTTCTGTACAACTATTGAGAAAAACAATACATACCTTACTAATAAGGGTTTTCTTCAAAAATCACAGGTGATCGGCTCGGCTACGACTTAAAAAAGTATATATCCCACCATGGGAGTTGGATGAAAAACTGTTCCAAAAAAAAAAAATCCAGTTTTAAACGCCAGAACAAATAACCATACGACGGTCATCCACAAATGTAGGTTAAAGAAAAATAATCCCCATATACTGAGTTGGGAGTTACAACATCCCTGGATTTTCTAAAACCTAAAAAACTTATTCAAAAGTCGAAAAGCCGGTTCACTACACAGAAAAACTTTTGCGTGCTTGCTGGGTCAGAATTCACACACGACAAAAATGGCTTCACCGTCAAGTCCGGAAACTGATAATTCGCTAATCTGCGCAAGTACGTCATCATCGAACATCCGGAATAACATGCCTACCTCAACAAGAGTCCAGAAAAGATAAAAGAAGAAGTAACTGAATAACACAAATGTCAACGTCCTTTGACAATGACATTAAACATTGACAGAAACTGCCGAATGTCAGTGTTTGATAAACGTCAAAATAATAGCCGAGAATATAATAACATAATCTTTTTTAACAAGGAAAATACTTAATACTTTGAATATAATATCCCAGAACACTACAATAAACGAGGCAAATAAATTAGCGAAGCGATTTGGTCCGTCAACTCAACGACAAGGTAAATAAATGTATGACAAATGTCATTAACAATAAAAAATAGTTTTACAAGATTATACATTATATAATTATTACATCTTAGGACTAGTCCAGAGATTCTAAGACCTCGATGAGCATATAGTTCTCACCAAACTGAAACTATAAAGCGTTGGCGACGCCTTACAGATGAAAGAAAAAGAAAACAAAAATAGGCACGTCGACCCAACTATTGACGAGCTTGGATCTAATTAACACAAGAGCCTCGGGTCACTCTGGATGTATTCGCATGGCTTCTATTTCCATGACTATCAAAAACTGAATAGTTTATAACCTTCTGTCGAACTGGAATCATTTACATTGTAGAAAAAACTAACTAAAAAGAAAATAATATTGAAACTCTACCCGCTGATGGGTACTGAGGTGTACATTGACAGCAAAAAAATGGGGTATTTAAATGTATCAAGCCAGCTCACAGGTAACCTCCTCAAACATCAAGAAACCTAGGTTAAAACCTGGTAAGTTTCACATCTGGACTAAGTAATAGGCGAGGGGCGAATCACTCCCGCAATACATGTACAAAATATCCGAAATCCCATTGAAAATCGCTGCAGTCCCATCAAAATCAGCGGCAATCGCTAAGAAATCGTCGCAGTCGTTCAGAATTCCCTCGCAGTCTCCCGAAATCTCCCGCAGTAGCTGAGCAATCACTAGCAATCATTAAAAATCACGCGCAGTCAGTTGACATTTCACCAATTCACCATTGTGTTTTGACTAGGAAAACTAAGCCATCTTGTGTAAAATTAAACAAATTGCATTTACGTTTATTGAAAGTGTCGTTCCATCAATTATTATTAATTTTAAAATGCCATTTTTGGCAAAGTTCATCAAATTTCTGATTTGATCTGATAGAAGATAGTTCCAAGGTGGTCCAGAATTGTCTCTATTTTACCAGATTTTTTTAATGCATAATAAAATTGTTTGTACTTTATTAGAGGGGGTCATACACGTTTTAATTAGGGTTTTAAATGTATTTTATTTAGAAAGGAATTAATTTACAATACATTTTTTACTTTCCTGTCTGTATACAGATAAGGAAAGTATAGGAATCATGACTTTTTTTGACGGATTTTTACGTTTTGGGGTTCCCTAATCCGTTTTGACTATTTTCGCGATGATGTATGTGTGTGTCTGTATACTCAATAACTCATGAACGGATAAAGAGAAAAACACTAAATATTAAACTTAAGCTTTGATTAATCCTCTAATAATGAGTGAATTACATTTAGGCATAGTAGGAAAATCTGGGGAGGGGTACATTGTAGGGGTCGTTTTTCTACTACGAATATTTGTTATTTACGCTTGGAGAAGAAAATTCTTTAAATTAAAGTTGCTTGTGTTGCTCTATAATTTTTATCCTATAAGTAAATAATTTTCCTAAAATTGTTCGTATTCAAAAATTTTTACAAAAAGGGCTAATTTAGAATTTTTAAGAAAATCATTCAAATAAAAGTTGCTTGTGATGTCTTTCTCTATAATTTTTTGTCCTATACATGATTTGTACCGTATTCGAGATATTTGGGGAAAAGTGGAAATTTCGAATATGGTAAAAACTCAAAAATGGTTAAAGAGAAAAACATAAAATTTTAAACTTAAGCTTTCATCCATTCTTTAATGAGATGATTAGTTTTTGGGCACAGAGCACTTGGTAAAGGGTAGTTTTTCTGCTTAATAGAAATATTTAGTATAGATCCAAGTATCCGTTACCCAATGAGTTTCTTAGCGAGGTCCAACGTAGAGGACTGTACTAAATTAAGTTCATTAGATATTAAGGTTTGCTTTGTTTTTAAATTTATTGTTGTTACTTAACTCTACATTACTATTAATTTTTTATAGGGTTTGTAAAATATCCAATAAATAAATATATGATATTTACACTTGAAGAAGAAAATTCTTCAATTAAAAGTTGCTTGCGATATTTTTCTCTATAATTTTTATCCTATACATAATTTTCCAAAAGTTCATATTCGAGAAATTTTACAAAAAGTACAAAATTCGATTTTTTAAGAAAATTGTTCAAATAAAAGTTGCTGGTGATTCTCTATAATTTTTGTCACATACATGATTTTCCTAAAATGGACCGTATTCGATATATTTGAGGAAATTGCAAATTTTGAATTTGAAAATTACTCAAAAACGGATAAAGAGAAAAACAAAATTTTAAACTTAGGCTTTAATAAATCCTACAGTGAGCTGATTAAATTTTGGGCATAGTCGAAGCTCTGGGGGAGGGGGTCGTTTTTTTTTTACTTTAATTAATACTATCTCTGTTATTTACGATTGATAAAAAAAATTCTTCAAATAAAAGTTGTTTGCGATATCAGTCTCTAAAATTTTTGTTTTATATCTGATATATCTTTAAAATGGACGGTAATAGAAAAATTTGACAAAAAGCGTAAAATTTTAATTTTTCAGTATTTTCGTTGGCAATAAATACATGTTATAAATATTTGGAGTAAGATGTGTATGGAAAATCTCTAAACATTTACAAGGATGATACAGTAGGTTGTACAAGTTTATCGGAAAAAACTTGTAATAACTAGACAAAAAAGTCATGTGTTGGACACATCAGATTTTAATGTGAAAAAGCGGAAACAATTATTTATTGCAAAAATAGTACACAGAAACTGTAGGGATAAAAGTCCCCTGATGTATCCCTTTAGCTTTAGAATAATAGTTGACAGGTGCAGTGTTACTATGAGTTTATTTAATTTAAGTAAAAAAAAAGTAGATATGTTTGAATAAAAAGTTTATAATGAGTGATCCACAATAGTAGTTTATGCAACAATAGTGGATATGATGGCCATATGTAATACGTATAATCCACTCAAGTTGTACAGTATATTTTTTTACGACCCACTAACAAAAATTTACAAAATTTAAAATATTTATTTAGAGATAATTGAAACAAAATGACTATTTTAAAAATAGTTGATGACTTTTATTAATTTATTAAATAAAATAAACTTTAAAAAACAAAAACAAAACAAAAATTTTAATTTACGATATAAATATTTGTAAATATACTCGAATATCTTATGACATGCTTTTATTTACCGATTCTTTACAAGTATCATTCATTTTTAAGTACATTTAATCTCAATAACTAAAAAATATATTCACAATTAGTTTGACAGAATTGTGACTTATTTAACATTAAAAAATAAAATTAATTCAATAAAACAAATTTGACATTGTTTTCACGTCTTATAAAAACTTAAGTTTTTCTTTTTTTTTTTATGAGCCATACATGTCCTATATAAAATTTAGTTCTTCTGATATAACGCTCAGCTAATGTTTTTTTACTGGAAACCTACTAGAAAGCCATACATTGTCATAAAAATCCTTCGGAAATGCCTTGCAATTTTGAAAAAATAGTGGCAATCCATACGGAAATCGCCGCAGTCAATGCATAAATCAACGCAGTCACGAAAAATCTATTGAAATCATGTGGAAATCACCGCAGTAACTAGAAATCTGTAGGAAGTCACATGGAAATCATCGCAGTCATCCAGAAATCGCTATATGATTGCGGAAATCATGTGAATTCGGCAATACATGTACATTTTTACAAAGAGTAATTCGCCCCTCGGTAATAGGTCACAAGTGACACTACCACATAGCCATAACAATATAGCAAGTTTTATACATAATAAACACACTCAGAAACGCTCAAGTCACCACCATAGGCCCCGAAGAAACCTACAGACAGCCGTAAGCTGAAAACTGAAAATCCACCTAAGCACTATAGGGAAGAAAAACAGTTTCAAATGACCAACATTCACCCTCAGTCACTCTCACAAGGTATGTACTACCATAAATATATATTTAACTACATTAAGACACAGAAAGATACCGCCAAAATATTCTAAATACGTCAATAATGTAATTCTTTGCCTACAAAAGTTGCCAACAACAATCAGAAACCTATCAACAGCTGTACGTTTAAAAATTGGGAACTATTGATTTAGATTTGCAGAATAACACTCACCAATATAGGGTATGTAGGTCATATTTCAGATACAAACATAATGAAGGTCACTAAAAACAAAACTAGCATATACGAGGGGTGTCGAATAAACAAAACTAGTTGCTAACAACATTAGGGCGAAATCAGATCGTAACAATAATAATATTTTTATAAATTTTATATTATCAAGAATTAGACATGTATAAATTAAGTAACTGAAATAATTCTAAAATTATCAAAATAATCACCATTATATTTTTCGGTTTTTTTGGTAATATGACTACGTTCATGAATGCTCGTAAATATTCGTGACATTTTGGAATTATTAGAATAGTTAGGGACATTTTAATTAGTTGGTAGAACTATGACGAATGACCGACGTCATTGCTGACGTGCATCGGGATTCGTATTAAAAATACTATAATAGTGTTTGTTTCCTAAAGCAATGAAGGTATACAAATTCAAAAGATTTTGTATATGTTGAAATTCCACGAGCATCAATCATTTGACTCGCATTTATACTTGAATTTTCACCAGATGAGATGTTTTCCATAATCTCTATTATGGCGAGGAGGTTGTCAAATATGGAATTGACAACTCTAGTGTAATTTGTCCAATGAGTTTTTTAGACTTAATTGTTGTCATAATTTTCTTGAATGTCTTGAATGTAAACAAAAATAATTTTTTGCATTGGTAATCGGTTACACAATAAACAGTTGTCGACCCGACTTAGACGCCGCCACTGCCGCGTTACGCATTGCTTTTGAAGATATCATCCGTTATGATTTACGACCTCATAAAATAAAAGCTCTTTTACTTTAACTTTGGACTAAATAAATAAATATAACATTTTAGTTTAAAATAATATTTGAGGCATTTCAAATACGGTGTTTCCAAACATCTTTAATTTTAATAAATGTTACAGGATGTAATAAAAGTAACTGTCTATATAGCCACTGTAAAGAAAACTCGTCTTTTACAAATTTAGGTTTCAAATGGACTGTATGACATTTTATTGACATTAAAAAGAACTTACATAACAACTGTTATATAAACAAAACAGAACTTTTTCATTAACATTATACGTTACACGACGCAGCGTGAAAAAGGGTAAAGAGAGAGAGAGAGAGATATGCTTTATTGTCGTAAAAAAATTTACAAAAATTTTATAGACAAAGTGTGTAACTTAAATACTAAACATATTATAAAAATAACTAAACAGCAGAAAAAACAAACAGAAACAAACAGACAAAATAGGAATAACAATTGCAATGGATATGCAATATCCGTCATTATAATTATTCTAATTTAATTTTTAAATTTAAACTTTAATATTTAATTATTTAATTAATGCCATTGTATGTGGAACTCAAATGTCTAAGGTACGTTATAAAATTCTGCTACTGTGTAATATGGTCTTTCTAGAAGAAAAGCTTTAGCCAGTCTTCGGAACTTATCGTATGTATTTATAGATTTTAATTGCATCGGAAGGTTATTATACAATTTTTTGGCATTGTAGGTAATGGAATGTTTTAATAGGTCAGAAGTGGGCATTGTTAAATAAACATCAGTCTCTAAATTTCTTGTAGGATATCTACGAGTCGGTCTTTCGGATAAATTTTGAATGTGCTTGCGAACTAAGCAGACGGATTCGAAAATAAATAGAGCAGGAAGGGTTAGAATTTTGAAATTTTTGAAGTAATTTTCGCAATGTGTCCTACTATTTAAACCAAATACATAGCGGATTGCTCTTTTTTGCAGTTTAAAAATAGATTCGAAAAGGTATAAGCTACAAGAACCCCAGAAAGGTAAACCATAGCGAAGGTGAGATTCGAATAAGGAAAAGTAGGTTATTAATGCAGTAGAAGGAGTCAGCTCTTTAGAAACCGATTTAATGGCAAAACATGCGGAGGATAATTTTTTTGCTAAGGTATCTATATGAGCAGACCATTTTAGAGAATCGTCTATATAAAGACCTAAAAACTTGAAAACTTGTACGTACATCACAGTATTTTTTAAGTAACAATGGCTGACTTGAGGTTCGGTCTTGTGCGCACTCTGGTATGAACATTCTCAACGACACAGGCATGAAACTACATCTCTTTGACGGGCGCCACAGATACTAATAGCTATTTTTATGAATTAACGAAAATATCAACAGCCACTAAACGCCAAGTTGCAAGGGGCGACTAGGAAGAGGGGCGGGGGAGGGCAAACGACCCCCCTGGCTACGCAACTGCTTTCAATTTAAATTAGATACTGATAATTTCGTAAGTCAATTTTCATTTGACGATTATAGAAACAGTTTTCTAAAATAGTGAAATTTTTAATTTCGTTGCTGATTTTGCTGTAACTGTCATTACTTTCTTCGTCCTCTACACATTCTTCTATGACAAAATCTTTGTCTCTATCGTCATCGACAGTCTCAGGACTTTCATCATAATTTTCTGAATAATTTCCAGAACTGTTAGAATTTTCCATAATTTTTCACCCGTTTACTAAATATTTTTTGTCATTTATCTGTATGCTGACAAATTCATGTAATGGTCTATCCGTAATAAAATTCTCTGCATCTTGCGTTACCTTAAATTGCAAAACATTCTATTAGGCATCGACATATCTAAATAATTATTTTGAAAATACCCATTTTTACAGTATACTGCAGTACATCGCATTTACACTAACACATAAAAACGCAATACTCTCCATTTTACTTTATTACTTACGTTGATAACTGTTATTAACGTGGTTATGATATGGCAACCTTGTTGGCCTGGTAATTTGATAGAGTCAATGATATAGGTTTTTTTTTACTATATTCAAAGTCTGAAAATTGGTTTTAAAACACATTTTTGCTAAAATGATTTTGATTAATGAGCACTTGCGAGGAAATATGGCCGCTCGCAAAACGGCCTGCTGTGAGCGATCTATACAACTATATATCGTCGTAGCCACATTTTTTAGATAAAATGAGTTAAATATATCACATAAATAAAAAAAACTATGACAAATACAGTGGTGAAAAGAGATAAGCGACTTTGTAATAATTATAACCTTAAAATCCGACAAATATTTCTTTTTCTTTCGTTTTTAAATCAATCTTAAAATACGTGACGTGTTTTTTTTTGTACTGAGGTAAAAACACTAAACTTAAAGAACCAAACTAAAAAAATATTCTACAAAAAAATCAACTTAACAATATTTAACTAATAAATTAAAAATCTAAACGAAAACAAACTTTTGTAAAAAAAAAAAAATGTAAAAACACTCAACTTAAAAACAAACAAAAAATACTATAAAATCACTAAATCAACAACATTTAACTATACTAAAAATATAACTAAAACTAAATACAGTGTGGAAACCACTTATGGAATAAAATTCTTTGTCATTATTTTAGAAAATTATAAAAAATGCCGAGACATGTCAACTTTTGAATTGAGTTGTGCGTTATGTAAACATAAATTTAAATGTACAGGGTGATTCACGCAAGTATGCCACAGTCGGTGTTGTTTTTTTTAATGAAACACCCTGTATATTTGCATATTTTTGAAATCCTCTTAATGAACCGATTCCAACAAACTGAATAATGTATGAATTATACAGGGTGAAATTTTTATTTTGACAGTTATTAAACACATACATAAAATACCTGATGTATTTGATTTTAATACATTAAAATAAATGCTCAAAATGTCCTCCACCTAGTTGTTGGCAATAGCACAGTCTCCTGTAGAACTCCTCCTTAACTTTGTTTAAAGTTTGAGGTGAAATATTCCGTATTTCTGTAGTTATCCTGTCTTTGAGGTCTACAATGCTAGTTGGTTGTGTTGCATATACTTTGTTCTTGAGATAACCCCACAGAAAAAAATCTAACAGCGTAAGGTCTGGCGATCTAGCTGGCCACTCAATAGTACCTCTTCGTCCAATCCATTTATTGGGAAAGATTTCATCTAAATAAGTTCTTACCATTAAAGCATAATGAGGTGTTGCCCCGTCTTTCTGGAACCAAACATTTTCATTCGGTAAGCTAGGATCTATTGCGTTGGGATATAAGTTTGCCAACGCAGGAATAACTTCATTTCTAAGCATATTTCAATATTTTTCAGCTGTCAAATTTCCATCTATAAATATAGGACCAATAATATGGTCGCCTATGATACCGGCCCAAACGTTCACCTTTTGAGGGTACTGAGTATGTGTCTCACGCATCCAATTAGGATTCTCTGCTGACCAATATCTACAATTCTGTCGGTTTACCTCTCCATTCAATGTGAATGTTGATTCGTCAGAAAAAAGAATGGTACCAAGAGCTATCTCATTTCTGTTCAGCTTATTCATCAATCTTTCGCAGAAATCTTCTACGATCTGGATCGTCTTCTGTTAACTCCTGCACAAAAGTTAATTTGTAGGGATGAAGTTTTTCTTTATGAAAACATCTTAGAACAGTTGTATGACTAACATTATTTTCACGGGCAATTTGACGTGTACTTGAAGTTGGATTCTCTTCGACACTTAACAAAATATCCACTTTCACATCATCTTCAACGAAGTGTGGTTTTCTTTTCAATGGTTTGACATGTCCAAGTTCTCTGAATTGTGCATGAATTTTAGACACAGTACTTTGTGAAATATTAGGCAATTCGGGATACCTGTGATTAAATAAGTTTGCCACTTCAACTTGACTTCTGCAGTTATCCCCGTACCCGATCATCATTAAAATCTCAATTCGGTGAGTCTCAGTTAAATATTTCATTGTTATGTCGACAAGGAAAGAGTGTTTGACAAAGATTTTACTTTTTCAGTATAAACTCTCAACACATCAACAACTGACAGAATAGAAAACAATCCACATTATTTATCGATTTTGTCTAATTATTGGCGTTTTTAGGCAATTTTTAGGTATTTATGATAAAATTCATGGGCGTAGCAGGTTTTGTTTAATTGTACAAATACGTCTAATAATTAGTTAGTTTAGATTTTTGATAAATCCATATTTAGCTAATTTAAAAAAGTACCAATATTTCAAGTGTAATAAATTATTAATTTTAAAATTTCACCCTGTATAATTCATAATTGACCATACATTATTCAGTTTGTTGGAATCGGTTCATTAAGAGGATTTCAAAAATATGCAAATATACAGGGTGTTTCATTAAAAAAAAAAACAACACCGACTATGGCATACTTGCGTGAATCACCCTGTACATTTAAATTTATGTTTACACAATGCACAACTCAATTCAAAAGTTGACGTGTCTCGGCATTTTTTACAATTTTCTAATATAATGACATAAAGAATGTTATTCTATAAGTGGTTTCCACACTGTATATCGGCTAGTGGATCTGAAATTTTTTAAGGTTTTAAATATGTAAATAATAAATTTCTGAAATTTTGAGAAGTGAAAAATTGCCATTGTTTTGTAAACTTCAAGCTTCAATTCTGCCAATGTTTTGCCGTTTTAATTTCTAACTCCACCTTTACTTTTACCAATTCCCGTTCTTCGGATATTTTACCCAGCTCTTCTTCAGCCACCCTTTTTTTCAGAAGAAAAAGTTCTTTATCTTGACGAATAGATTGGGTAAGCTTCCGAGTCCAAAGCTTTTCAATTAGCACTGATTCTGCAGATTTTTTATCATCATGTGGCAATCTACCTACAGTAGGAGGGCTAGCTGAAACTGATATGTTTAAATTTTAATAATCGGATAAGTAACAAGATTATGGTAAACTTACTACTGAGAACGGCTGCTTCTGTCTTCCATCTAACTCGTCCGAGTCCAACACAGGCCATTCTATACTTTCATCTAATAAAAAAAAGTTATATCTGCATTTATGATTTGTAAATATAACCTACCATTATTGTGTAAATAAGTATCATCATCATTATACACAGCACTGGTGCAAGTTCTGGCTAGCCCTTGTTCTAGAAAAGAAATACCTATGTATTTGAGTATATACAGATATATTTAATAATATTGAAAGTATCCAACCATACCTCGTTCAAACACGGCAGTACTATCAAAAGGACACAACATCTAAATTTGGGGCAGCCTCTTCCACAACTTGAAGGACTGGATCAAATGCTGGCTTTTTTGGTGGACCACCACCAGTAGTCAGCATGCTGTGCCGTAGTTCTGTAGAATGTTTTCGTTTTCTAAAAATGTATAACCGAGTATGATGAAAATAATATTAATTTTTTTAAATATCTTTGCTTCAAGTTCGCCCAAAATTATTAAGACCACCTAAAATGGCTCCTCACTTGCTCGTGAAAAATGGAGTATCTGTACGAAAATAGTAACATTTTCCGCGAAAATTCAAAAATTAAACCTGTTGGTGACAGAAGAAAACGAAGCCCCTAAAATTCTGTTATTTAAAATTATTGCCGATTTGTTACTACCCACTTCTAAATTCTAGTATAACACCGGAACCACCTGGAACTTTAGAAACATTGTAACCGAACTTCGATTTTTGTTCAAGGACGACTTACCCAAGATCGACTCAGCCAAGTTCTGTTTATAAATAGGTACACAGAGACCAATAAATGTTTTAGAAGAATAATAGCGTTGTTCGGCTTACCAATTTTATAACGTTTCAGAACTGCGTGAAATTAGTTGCGCACTAAATTACACACGAAACAGTCAATCCTAGAGTGTCCTAGGACTAGATTTGGAGAAACCCGAACACGTAAATTTAAATGCGCATGATTATAACGATTTTAAACCGTCCTCAAAAGTAAGCCGAACAAAGCTAATATATTTTGGGATATCCAGAGGGCAGATTCCGTTACTCGATTTATATCGAATCCGCCATATTTAATCGATTTGGTTAATTCCGTTTTTCGAAATTCGATTTCATACTCGATAATAAAATTCGACAGCTCACATGTTATCGAATAGCTGTTGTTGAGGTTATGTTTATTCAGTTTATCCTTATCTTCATGCAATTAACGTAGATTAAATAAGTATAAATATAAATGGTAATTCATGTTATTTTCTAAAATGACGTTTAAATTGAAGGATCAACATTGGAGCTTAATAATAAATTTTATGGAAAAAAAAAACAGAGAAATGGCCACAGGACAATTCGTTGGGGCTAATGGCAGAGAAAGACAAAGAAAACTGTGGCTTGAATTAGGCCATCAATTAAATAGCCTGGGTTTAGGAGAAAGGACCCCAGAAAATGGAATAAGGTAGGTTGTTTTGTTTTCTTATTACCTATAATTTTCTGAATTAGCTTCAAACAATAAAACAGAATTAGTATTGGAAATTGTATTTAATTTACGATTCAACTATACTATATCAAACATCTTAAATATTTTTATACAAAAGATAATAAAACGATAACAATAATTTCATAAAATTGATATTTTTACTTTGAGATATTCCTATGTAGCTACTCTGTAATTATGAAATATTTTATTTTAGGGTTGGACAGACTTCAAATATCTTTTAAAGAAGAAGGCAGCTGCCATTAACAAAGACCAAATGGCTACTGGGGGAGGACCATCTAACACTGTACCTTTGAACGATTTGGAGCTACGAATAATATCTCTACTTGGCCCATCTTTTTACAAAGGGGTTGGTAGTGAGGAAATTGCTACAGTAAGTTTGAAAATTTTGCAATAATATGTATATAAAAATATTAATTTTTGCAGCCTAATACAAAAATTAATTTACAACCTGCACAATCAATTTTATTTCGAAAAGAGGTCAATTATTTATCACCCTCAATAATTGCAAATACATCTGCAAGTTGCAGTAAGAAAGATACCTTTGTTTCTAACGAACATGACTATGGGATCCCTACTCCAAAAAAGAAAAGAAAACTTTCAAATGAGCAGAAAGAGATGGAAATATTTGAAGAGATACTTATTTTTCTTAAGAACATTAAGGTAACCATGCAAGAGGGTTTGTCATGTATATCAAATGAGCTAGAGCGAATAGCAACAGCCATGGAACAAAATACAAACAAAATAATTTAAAAATTGCTTATCTTTGTTAAAATTTTATTTTATAATAAAAGAAAAGAAATATTCGAAAAGAATGTATTTTATTAATTGTGAAACTATGTAATATATTGGTTTAAAAGTCTATCCCTTGCAGCAATTCCATTTACATTAGGGGCATTTACATGATGACCAACATCACCATCATTATTGTTGTCATCCTCTGCTGGAATATCTTCGTTTAAGGACATATTACCGTCTATACATAGATTGTGCAAAAAAGCACATGCCTTCACAATATCTACCATAAATTGTGGCTTGTATCTTGCAGACCGTTCTCTTAAAAGACATCTAAATCTGCATTTTAAAATCCCAATACACCGTTCTACACAATTTCTAGCTCTTATGTGAGCATAGTTATAATTATTTTCACTGTTGTTCTGCGGATTACGTATTGGTGTCATTAAAAAAGGTTCTTGAGGGTAACCGGAATCACCTAATAACCAACAAGTTTCATGTTCATTTAAATTAACCATAAACTCTTTAACTATTGAGTGATTCCATATAAATGAATCATGAGTTGATCCACCATAATTTGTATTAATACTACGTATTTTCAAACTGGGATCACAATTTGCACATTAAGAGAGTGAAAATTTTTGCGGTTAAAAAAGTTATGTTCATCTACTGAAGGCTTTAAAATGGCAATATGTGTTCCATCTACTGCTCCTATTGCCCCAGGAAACCTCGATCTATCCATAAATTCAAATTTAATATCATTTCTTTCCTGGGGAGTTGTGGGAAGTTGTATGTGTTGATGGGCTAAAAGTGTTAAAGCATGAGTGACAGAGTTAATGCACCTATGTACAGATGTTTGGCTAAGCGCAAAATTAAAATCTTGGCCAATACATCGTTGATAGGACCCAACAGCATAAAATCGCAATGCAGTGAAAAATTTGGTTTCTAGAGAAATTCCCTTTGTAGAAATTCTCTCCTGCATAAGAGGCATCAGACTATCAATCAAATCTCGAACCACGCTAAAAACAATTGACTATTATACTTATATAAAATCTTCACGTAACTATAAAATTGTCTTACTCTTTTGTAAGTCTAAACAATTCAAGGAATCTATCATTAGAAAAGTTAAAGGGATTACTTCTAGACCTTAATTCCAACCGTTTTCTGTTCAAATAAAGACATCTGCGTCGATTTTCAACTCGTCTCAGTCTTAACCGCATTATTGGAAGCATTTTATTAGTTTATAGTATTTTTAATACAAATCCCGATGCACGTCAGCAATGACGTCGGTCATTCGTCATAGTACTACCAACTAATTAAAATGTCCCTAACTAAGCTAATAATCCGAAAAAATCACGTATAGTCACGAGCATTCATGAACGTAGTCATATTACTAAAAAGTCGAAAACTGTTATGGTGATTATTTTGATAATTTTAGAATTATTTAAATTATTTAGTTTATACATCGCTGTGCTAGAACAATACTAGGACAACTTAAAAAAAGTCATTTCGAGAAAATCGACTTTTAATGCCGTAATTGTACTTAACTTTTTTATTACTCAAATTAATAATAAGATCTTAACGTAGTTCGTTGTGATTTGTACATAAAAATTTACAATGAATGTTATTATTGTTATTAGGTGTCAACTTTTTTTTTAAATAAATATTTTGTAAGATGTCGTATTGTTCTAGTAAAAAAATAATTTAAACACATTTTCAGAAGTTGTCTGAGTTTTTGTTTTAAGTTATCTTAGTATTGAATTGACTTATTTGTTTATTTATTTAAAATTATACCTCTTTTCGTTAAAAGTATCTTTGTATTGTCCTATATTTTTTAGATAATTAGCAAACTTATCTCTATTTTTTAAATTTTTAGTTAACCTAGTATTGCACGGTTTTCACTGTAAATTATGTTTATTGTCTTTTTTTTTTAATTTGTAAGTTGTCTTTCGAATATTGCGTTAAAGAAAAACAGTTATAGTAAAAATAATATTTATTTCCACAATGTTATTCTTGAATAAAAAAGTGCTTATTACAACAAAATATTAAAAAAAAAAAAACAAATCTCCGCTCTAAAAGTTAACCAGGTACTATTTTTTCTATTAAAAAAATATTACTAAAAAAACTACAAATAATTGCATAATAAACAACACAAACAAATCGGGTGATACATTAAATAAAAATAATGGAAACATTTAATAGTATATTATTACATAAGCGCGAGTATAATACTATACTTTTTCTACGCCTATGAAATAATTAAAATGCAGATTAAATTAAATTTACTCAAATAAACCATTTTACATTAATTCATATTAACTTTTAATAACATGGATAATAAAATGATTATTTATCAATTAACGGATTATGTTGGTGAATATTTATTGTGAAATTCTGGCAGTTCTGAATAGTAAGTGATGCGGTGGCCACATCCATTTTTTGATTTTCATTAACCTTGGTTATAGTCTCGGTGATGGTAATAGTGGATTTGCTTTGTATTGAGTGAAGTATTTTTTGGGCAGTTGTCATTTTATTATTTAAGGAGTCGTTGATGTATCCCTCCGCCACCGTTGTGGACTTCCACCCCCATGTCTTTTTAATGCAGTCATGTTGGCTCCTGCATCTACTAGTATTGTGGCAGACGATCTCCTGAAACTGTGTCCTGTATACATTTCGGGGTTGGGCAGATTTAAATAATTGGCAATTTGTTTTCCCATTGCCGAGAATTTGTTAATTCCTATATTTTGGACAGAGCATTTCCCATTTTGATAATTCAAAAAGAGACGGCGAGGCAACTGTGGGGGGACGCAAATCAATATATGTTTTAACCATTTCACAAAATTTTCCTGTTACGGTGAACTTTCTAACGACTTTTGTTTTTGTGTTGGGCACAGTAATTAGCATGGATGTATTAAAAACTTCAATATGCTCAATATTCATATTTCTTAATTCGTGACAACGACAGGCACCCATTACACCAATAATTAATGCTACCTGAAACAAAAATCAATGGCAAAATTAGTAAAATGGATTAACAACTTCAATGTTTAAAATTATGGGACTGTCTATTCGTCCGGGCGCTCGGACAAATAATAGATTGAGCTATATATCCGACGAGACCTTAACAGTAGCACCCGGTTCCACACAGTGCGCATGCGCTCGCGACGTCACGTCTTTTTACGTCTACGGGCTAGTAAGTGGCAAAGTAAAGTGGCTCATACACCAATCAAGAAATGATTCCATACACTAATAAACATCGTTTGCATGGCCTTTTAAGTTTGTGCAAACTCTGTTAATAATAGTATGGATGAATTAGGTAAAATGAATTGAAAACGATAGGAATTTATAAAGATAAATAGTTTCCTCTTGATTAAAATAAAAATGCCTTTAAAAAAACACAGCTTTATTAAACATCATTGAAAATCTTGATCATTACAGTAAAAATGATCATGTTTAATAGAATCAGTTGAAATAAACAGTGGAGATCCATCAAGAACATTTTTAATATTTTTCATATCTTCACGATTTGGTTTCTTTATCCTATCCTTTATCTTGTTTCTTTTCTTTTTGGTTGAAAAAAACTTAATTTGTTTTTTAATATTTTGCCTGCAGTCTGCATTTTTATCCTTGGCAGCAAAAAACTGGATTTCATCATCTTTTGATGCCAACTCTAATAAGCCACTAGCATTTCTTAAATTCGACAATGCCTGCGAGAGATATTCTTGGTTGGCACCGGTTAGGTTGGTTGTGTTTAATTTGGTATGAAGTATTGAGACTTCGTTATTGAGTTTTTCCTTTAAATCGGAATAATTGCTTTTTGTGTTGTTTAATGATGACAAACATTGTGAAATATTTGAGTTAGTAATGTCAGAATCATTATTGTTTATTTCAGTCGAGGTATTAGATGTGCAGTCCTTTAGTGCAACAAAATGAATGTGTTTGCAAATTGTCGACCTAATAAAAAAATCAGGACAACTACAGGTAAAAGAATGGAGGCAAATATTGCAATATTCACACGTCAAATCGCAACATTTTGCTGGCAGCTTTTTTTCTATTAAGTATTCTGCATCATTACTAATAACTTTCCATTTATTTTCTTCCAGTGATTCTAAAACTGAAGAAATTGTCAACGAAACTCGATGTCGATTTAGAATATTCCTTTTCTGTTCAGTGTATTTTCCTTTTGTATGTTTAATCATTCGATCAACTACTTTGTCTCTTAAATACGTTACAACGGCATGCAGGCCTTTATCCAGACGTTTTACAGTTTTTTTATGCAAATAAAAATATTTAACAGTGCGATGCATGCTTTCTAGTCGCATATTTGTGTTTATACCACACTGCATGCGATAACAGTAAGCCCATTGTTTACAATTATTTGAATAATTATTTACAAAATAGGCACCAAAGTTTTTTGTGTCACTGTCTCCTAGCAATTTCTCTAAAGTAAAAAATAGTTGAAATATCTACTTTCAACCGTTTTTATTTTATTATTTTTCTTTAGTAAAATCAGACAGCACTTTAAATTTCAAAACTAACCGGTGGATCAATATACTCCAACATAAATTTTACCATTGGTAGAATTTTTAATCTTTTTTTTTTAAACGAAACCAACTTTTTTGGGTGGAACTTGAACTAACCTGTGGAACAATATTCTCGAACAAAAAATATAAATACTTAAAAGAACATAAAAAGAAAAAATAAAATAAAAAAAAAACTGCCAAGGCCCGGAATTGAACCTAGGACCTATCGATCTACAGCTCGATGCCCAGTCCACTGGACCACGCCACACGATACCCGTCTACTTGTCATACAGGATTAAGAACAACGAATGATGACTCAATGCCCGGATATTTAGCGCAATCTACTATTCATATCCGAGCGCTCGGACAAATAGACAGTCTCTAAAATTGTTATAATTATGTTTATTTATTAATTCCTACCTTTGTTGCAAGATATTTTTTATCATCTGCATTTTCAATAGCCATCAGATTTGCGTTTAAGAAAAGTTTTTAACTTTCCGTAAGTTGCTATATTTATGTTTTGTCGTACCTCTAGTGTCGTTCGCAACATCGAATATTGAGTCCAGAGGGACGAAGATTTGTATTTTTCTGCTAGCTCTCCAAAGTAGGCTAGTAACACGTTTTCGGAAAACGAGGTAGTTTTTTTGCGGTCTCGCCAATCCATAAAAGCTTTATACGCTTTTTCGTAAAGATTTCGCGATTTTTTAGGTAGCAAGTCTACCGATGTTATTTTCGCTGCTTCTACGATATCCGGTGGGGTATAATTTTCTTCGTCGCTGTTAAAGTTAATATCGTCCATTTCATCCATTTGTGTTTTGATTAGACAATTTATAGGTTTTTGAGACAAACTTTTACACTTTTTCAGCTTTCGGAGACAGAAGTGTCAAGCGCTGGTCAAGCGTGACAAAATTACAAATGACAACTGAGAAGCAGTGTTGTACAGGAATAATACTGTGGTGCCTTTTCCGTTGTCATGGGCAACTAATAAAACTGTTGGCTTATGAAAATTCGTGGCCTGTGATTGGTCAAATACCGTTGGCTTATGATTCATAAGCCAACAGATAAAAATAATGACTACTATTATTTAAAGAAAAAGCGTTAATAATTGACATATTATTCCATAGGCGTAGAAAAACAAATTTATTCGCTATCTTCATACTCTTTTTGGCCCTTTTTTAAGGCTTTTAAGTTTTTAAAAAATCATGGTGATCTATTGGTACATGTTTCAGCAAACTTAACAAGTCCTCTTTTTTTTATAAGTTATTTTGGGCCTGTCAATATATGCTGAAGTAAGTATATCATCGTCATTTTTACTTTCCTATCTGTATACATATATAAGGAAAGTATAGGAATCATGATTTTTTTCGACCTCGAGTTTTCGACGGATTTTTACGTTTTGAGGTCCCCTGAATCCGTTTTGACTATTTTCGCGATGATGTCTGTCTCTCTCTCTCTCTCTCTCTGTGTGTGTGTGTGTGTGTGTGTGTGTGTGTGTGTGTGTGTGTGTGTGTGTGTGTGTGTGTGTGTGTGTGTGTGTGTGTGTGTGTGTGTGTGTGTGTGTGTGTGTGTGTGTGTGTGTGTGTGTGTGTGTGTGTGTGTGTGTGTGTGTGTGTGTGTGTGTGTGTGTGTGTGTGTGTGTGTGTGTGTGTGTGTGTGTGTGTGTGTGTGTGTGTGTGTGTGTGTGTGTGTGTGTGTGTGTGTGTGTGTGTGTGTGTGTGTGTGTGTGTGTGTGTGTGTGTGTGTGTGTGTGTGTGTGTGTGTGTGTGTGTGTGTGTGTGTGTGTGTGTGTGTGTGTGTGTGTGTGTGTGTGTGTGTGTGTGTGTGTGTGTGTGTGTGTGTGTGTGTGTGTGTGTGTGTGTGTGTGTGTGTGTGTGTGTGTGTGTGTGTGTGTGTGTGTGTGTGTGTGTGTGTGTGTGTGTGTGTGTGTGTGTGTGTGTGTGTGTGTGTGTGTGTGTGTGTGTGTGTGTGTGTGTGTGTGTGTGTGTGTGTGTGTGTGTGTGTGTGTGTGTGTGTGTGTGTGTGTGTGTGTGTGTGTGTGTGTGTGTGTGTGTGTGTGTGTGTGTGTGTGTGTGTGTGTGTGTGTGTGTGTGTGTGTGTGTGTGTGTGTGTGTGTGTGTGTGTGTGTGTGTGTGTGTGTGTGTGTGTGTGTGTGTGTGTGTGTGTGTGTGTGTGTGTGTGTGTGTGTGTGTGTGTGTGTGTGTGTGTGTGTGTGTGTGTGTGTGTGTGTGTGTGTGTGTGTGTGTGTGTGTGTGTGTGTGTGTGTGTGTGTGTGTGTGTGTGTGTGTGTGTGTGTGTGTGTGTGTGTGTGTGTGTGTGTGTGTGTGTGTGTGTGTGTGTGTGTGTGTGTGTGTGTGTGTGTGTGTGTGTGTGTGTGTGTGTGTGTGTGTGTGTGTGTGTGTGTGTGTGTGTGGTGTGTGTGTGTGTGGGTGTGTGTGTGTGGGCGTGCGTGCGTGTGTGCGTGTGTGCGTGCGTGTGTGCGTGCGTGTGTGGGTGCGTGCGTGCGTGCGTGCGTGTGTGCGTGTGTGCGTGCGTGTGTGTGCGTGCGTGTGCGTGTGTGTGTGTGTGTGTGTGTGCGTGCGTGCGTGTGTGCGTGCGTGTGTGGGTGCGTGCGTGCGTGCGTGTGTGCGTGCGTGTGTGCGTGCGTGTGTGCGTGCGTGTGTGTGCGTGTGTGTGTGTGTATATGTGTGTATATGTGTGTATATGTGTGTATATGTGTGTGTATGTGTGTGTGTGTATGTGTGTATGTGTGTATGTGTGTGTGTGTGTGTGTGTGTGTGTGTGTGTGTGTGTGTGTGTGTGTGTGTGTGTGTGTGTGTGTGTCTGTATAACGCATAACTCATGAACCGATACACAGAAAAACACCAAATTTTAAACTTAAGCTTTGTTTCAGCGTCCAATGAGCTGATTAGATTTTGGGCAGAGTCGGAACATCTGGGGGGGTACTTTATAGGTGGTCATTTTTATATTTTATGGAATTTATCTGTTATTTACGTTTGGAGAAGAAAATTCTTCAAATAAAAGTTACTTCTAATATAATTATCTATAATTTTTGTTTTATGCAAAATTTTCCTAAAATGGTCCGTATTCGAGAAATTTGACAAAATGTAAAAAAAATAATTTTTTATAAAAATTGTTCAAATAAAAGTTGTTTGTAATATAATTTTCTATAATTTTTGTCCTATACATAATTTCTCTAAAATGGACCGTATTCGAGATATTTGAGAAAATGTGTAAATTTCGAAATTTGAAGAAAACTCAAAAACGGATAAAGGAAAAAACATTAAATTTTAAACTTAAGGTTTATTTCGGCCTGACGTGAAATGATTAGATTTTGGACAAAGTCGGAACATCTGGGGGGGTACTTTATGGGAGGCCGATTTTATATTTTATGGAATATATCTGTTATTTATGTTTGGAGAAGAAAATTGTTCAAATAAAAGTTACTTCTAATATTATTATCTATAATTTTTGTTCTATGTCAAAATTTCCTAAAATGGTCCGTATTCGAGAAATTTGACAAAATGTGCAAAATTCTGATTTTTATGAAAATTGTTGAACTAAAAGTTGTTTGCGATATCGATTTCTATAATTTTTGTTTATGTATGATTTTTCTAAAATGGACCGTAATGGAAAAGTGCTAAATTTAAATTTTTCTGTATTTTCGTTTTCAATGAATATCTATAGAAAAATGTTTCGAGGTAGATGTATGTGGAAAATGTATATATTTAGTTTATCCTCTAAACATTTATAGAGATGCTGCAATAGGTTGTACAAAATAACCGGAAAATGCCTATAATAACTAGATAGGAAAGTCATGTGTTGGACACATCAGATTTTTGTTATAGAATTCAAATGTTTTGATAAGATTATCATAAAAAAATGCAAACAAAAAGAGAGTATTTCAGGAACGAAAAAAAATTATCTACTCTGGTTCTTCAAAAAGAATACTGTCTATATCAATCTAACATTATTTTTCTGTCTACAATAGCCTGTAAACCTCCGACTTATTTTTTTAAACTAAAATGTCATATTTTAGTTATATTTTAACAACTTATTTAATAATACTAGAGCTCTCTCTATAGCCTCATTACATCCATTTTCATTTAAATCTGTTACTAAAGAACTCGCCACTCTTGTAGGACCCTATAATATATAATATTTTTTTGTGGTTTCTGTACTGAACTAATAAAGATTTAAAATACGTTCAAATGTACTTGGTATAGTTTTTATGAAATACAAATTTTTTTAACATAAGAATTAACTAAATCTATTTCGTTTTCCTGTAAATTGGAGAATAAATAAATACGAGTAAGTACCTACATATTCAAAAAATTACTAAAAAAAAAGAAAAACTTACAAATATATCCTTTTTATGTGCCAGGCACTAAAGAATAAATGCTCAAAATGTCCACCATTCAATTTTTTTTAACACGAAAAAAAAAGCTATTTTGTAAACAGCAACAAAAATACGCGCACAATGTTGTTCTTCAGTTGAAAACACTTTTTCAAACAATATTAATACTGCACTAACGAAAAATAAATTAAATAATAATTCTACTTTAATTACACTATAATATCCAAATACTAGTTCATTACATCGCGATAAATACTGATCTGATCTACTAAAACAAATGTTAGCTAAATTTTTAACGAAAGATCCCGATCCTCTACGTTTGTCATAAAAAACAGTATTGAAGTAAACAAGGTTTTTGCGAAGAAGCGTGGCGGAGATGCCAGATCATTAATTATTGCTTGGTATCCAAGAAATTAAAGGACCCCGCACACCGCTTAAGCTAAAGTGGCGACTGCGTTAAATATCATAAATTTTTGATGTGTTTGCAGTTCTCGACCTCTTAAGCAATAGTGTCCATCGGACCATTTAAATCATATGACTGGTTTTTGGGATAAAGGGTTTTAAAATTAAGAAATACCACTTATTTGATAACGGTTATTTCAGGAGAAAGCTAATGGATTATAATTGTTTGTGCAAAATCTTATTGAAACATCTTTTGGCATTCTATGAATATAAAAAGGTATCAAAAATAATTTTTCATTACAGGGTGGGCCACAAATAAGTAAGGACATGTTTTTGATAAATCCTTTTATTGTTATAGAAGGTGAAAATATTTACTAAAAAGTAAATTATTGCTATATTTATCATGTCTGATGATATTATAAAAGATATTAGGTGCTGTTTTTACAGGATGATTCGTAAATATCGACATATAGACCAATATATTTTTATAAGTATTAATGTGAAACCCAATATTTTTACGGGACATTTGTGTATTTATTATATGTAGAATTATCCTATTCATTGACTACAGCGTGATTTAATAAACATATTGATAGTTATTTAATCGAATGTGTCAAAAAAGCAATTTTTGTTAAGCACCTTATACTTTTTAATTAGTCCTCTAAAAGTATACATATTTTTTCATTGTCGTATCATCCATCCTGTAGAAGATATTTTATAAAATTATAGCTTTTTTCTATGATTGGTTTATAAGATGTGTTAAACTTAAGAAATACCACTTATTTGATAACAGTAATTTCAGGAGAGCTAATTGATTATAATTTTTTGTGCCAAATCTTATTGTAACATCTTTTTGCATTCTACGTATATAAAACGAGATCAAAAATTATTTTCCTTTACAGGGTGAGCTACAAATAAGTAAGGACGTGTTTTAGTAGTGTAGCAAGACCGTTTCTAATTCAAAATGTGTGTAGGATAGTGTACTGATGTGAATAAGTGAGCTCGATGGCGCTTGGTTGATGGTAGATGTGTGTAGTTGGGGTGTGAATATGAAGAAGTGTTGTGTGGGGTGTGTGAGGAGATGGGGTTGTGTTGTGTGACGTCAGTGGGGTTGATTTTTGTTGGATTGCGTGTGTGTGTATAATGGTACATTTTGCGTGGGTGTTAAAAATGTGTATAGAATATTTGGTGTTGGTTTGTGCGAGATTAAGTGAGATTGCAAATAATATTAATTAGGTTGCAGATTGTGTTAATCGCCTTCCTTTGTCAAATTGATTTTGGGAATTTGTGGTTTTATCGCTAGAATGTAAATAATGGTATGTTTGCGTGGGTATTTTGGGTGTTAAATGATTGAATATTTTCTTTAGTTTGTGTGGTTATCGCGTAAATTAGAAATAAAAAATTATGTTGTGTAGATTGTTAATCAAATTCCTTTGCAAAAACTGATTTTGGTATTTTTTGTAATTAAGACTGATATAAGATGTGATTGTTTAATTTGATATGATTAAATGTTTGTTACTTTTTGCTTGTGATTAATCCCACATGCGAATTTATTGTGCATGATGATTTTGTTTTTTAATTAATAATTTATTTTCTTGGGTACAGCTATATTTTGATATAAACGTAAAGAAGTAAAACTCAATTTATTTTAAATTTAATTTATTAATATAATATACAATATATTACAATAAAATATAACAAATGTAGCAATATAACAATGTAACTTTACCTAAAAATTAGATTTTTTTGGTGTTATTTAGGTAGGATCGTATTCAGGAACCAACACCGTAAAATCCCTACATTCTCCTGCGTGCAATTGAATCGCCCATTGTCGTGGTTGGCACAATGATCCTGGGTCCTTTCAAATTTGGGTGTCGCTTGGTTGGTATCATCATATTGAGACACGTCAATGATGACTGGATAGTGTCCTAGTTCATGGCACTTTCGTTGCAAAAATTCCGCCTTCTGGTTACCACGGACGTAAACATAGTTTGCAGAATATAGCAAGTTTGATTCCAATATTTTGTTTACCTGTCCGTGGTCGACAAACCCTGACGTATACTGGATTCCATGGACATTTCTTTCCAGGTATCTCACCGTCTTCCGGTCCATTTCATCCAGGTTGTTATACGGAATTGCCGACGTAAATAGAAAATGGTACTGTTTAAACCCAATTTCTATCGACAACTCCTTAGGGTGGAAAATACCTTCAACGGTAAATCCTTGTATATCGACGAACGCAATCTTCATGGTTGATAGTGTATAGTGTAGAGTAACAATAAAGCTTTTGAAGAATTATAAATAATGATATATTTGCATGGGTATTTATACGCAAAATTATCAAATTTGCGCACGTTTTAAGATTGGCGGTTATAAGAGATTAGAAATAAAAATTAGCTTGCAGATTGTTAATCAATTTCGGAAATATTTTTTAATATTTTTAATTTATCAAAACGGATATAAAATGTGATTGTAAAAATTTGGGTAATTGTGAGTGACATTTGCAACACCTAATTTAGATATTTTGTTAATAACATGGTAGGAAATTGTGATATGATTAGTCGCCAACTTCCTTTGCAAAAAATTATTTTGGATATTTTAGCATTATCAGAAACATGTTAAAATATGATTGTAAAGTTTTGCTGATTATCGATTTCCTTTTGCAACACTTAATTAGACTTTTTACTATCACGCATTGATATGATGTTATTTTAATTAAATAACTTTGGTTTCCATAATTTTGAATATTTTTCCATTTTTTTTTTATTGTCACGTGATATTGTTTTATTTAATAGGTATTTGTCTATTAAAATCATTATTAGTGTAATGTCTTCGGAAGACTATAGACGTAAACTTGAGGAATTTGGTGAAAAAGTCCGTAATATTAGTAAGGACATAAAGTTTTATGAGGATAAAAGTAAAACTATAGAAGAATTGGCAAATTTGAAATTGTGGGATAAAGTATTTGATAAATATCGAACCCCTGCTCCTCAGTCAATTTACCCTTTAAGACGAATTGAGCCGAAACCATGTTAAATATAAATTTAATAATACTCACAACAATTTTAAACGGTATACTATATACCAATGTGCCGGATGGGGTTGATCATATGTCCGTTTGTTTTGATTTGGAGAACCTAAGACAAGATTGTACGCTTTCAGAATGGAAATTAATGAATTTGTCAATGTTGAATGATGATAATTTGAAAACATTTTCGATAGAAATACCTATGGCTGCAAAAGAGACGCTCAATTACAAATTGAAACCTATATTTGCAGACACGAGTGTCGGAGATATTCAGGCGTGAAAAACTGTTATATTAGATCAACCTTTACTGGAAATTGATTTAAGACATGTTGGAGAAGAAATACTAAGAAACGATACTACGCAAAATGAATTTTATAAATTATTTGTTCTTACATCTTTTACTTTATCATCAATACTTATTATATTATTAAAAATGTTAATACAATATATAAAAAGAAAATTAAATAGTAATAAATGATTGAAAATATGTATTTGTGTTTTAATAAAACATCATCTATTTTAAATTTCATTTATTAAATAAAAACATAACGTAAATACATTGCATTTTTTAGGTAAAATATTTATAAATCAGTAGCGTAGATGTTCAACATTTTCTTGGGTACAGTGATTTAGATTAAATTATAATTTTTACAACTTCTGTCAACGGGAAGTATTCAACCATAGAATCATGCACTATGATGCAGTAAACCTTAGTATTTGCGGGGAATCCAGTATCACTTTCAATTTCTAGTCTTACATCAACTGTGGATGATTTCATTTTTTCTTCTTGTTTAGAACAATCGATTACAAAGAGAGCATGCTTTTTAAATTCTGTATAATCTAAAAGAGGATGTTTTATTTTTGAATTTGAATAGCTTGAATAGAATTCCGTGTAATCGTGGAATGCCATCATATAATCATCGTTTTTGAAGTCATACTGTATTCTTTCGTTGGGCCAGTATTCTCCATTTAACGATAACCTTATACTTGAAACATTAGCATCATCAAAGCATATAGCATTAGCCTTTACGTTACTTCGCTTATCCGTTTGAAAACATACAATTACAAAACGGGGTCGTTCTACAGATGCACTACTCTTGACAGACCAAATTTCTCTTTTAGCACCAGCAGTAATCACTGGTAGTTCATTTAACTCCCACTTCCGAAATGGTATCAATATAGATCGATCCTTTTTTATAGACTCCATCAATTCTATTTTAATTTCATCGTTTGGAAATATATGTTTTACACGTAATTCTAAACTCTCAATTATTATTTTTGCCGTAGTATCTGTTATACCCCCACCGGATATAGACTTTTCTGTTATGATTATAGAATCATTATCGTTACGGGCACGAATTAGTCGAAATGTTTGATTTCCACATGTGACTAAAGTATAATCGTTTAAAACATTAAATAGATGATCCATACGCATCACCAAACTAAATTTATTTTGTTTATTCAGATGTGGATTATTCGGATAATTCCATCCTCCGATGCTCATATGTTTTGAATCCTCAGGTTTATAGCACAACAAGGATCGTATAGTACTTACTATACCGGTATCACGAACTACTTCTATTTCTTTAGAACTTTCACTGTATGAGCAAGAATCAAAGAGAAATGCTCCAAAATTGGGTGCTAGGGAAACATCTCCCCCACCATTAACATCTAATTTTCCTTTAATGCATAATAACGCGTCACTCATAAGGAAAAATGAATCAACTTGTTTTATAATAATTTCCACCGCATCATTGTTATTGAATGATTTGATAAATGGCGTATAAATTCGAGACTCTACTTTTCTAAAAGATTCATCAAATTGTGGTTTAGTGTCAAACATTTGAAACATAGGATCGATCCTTGATTTTTTATGCACGCGCTCATCTATGTCGTCCAAGGAGCGAATATATTTGCGTTTTGTCATTTTTCAATTTGAATCCTAGAGATTTAAGAAATAATCTATTTGCAGGTGTTAGCTCGCTTCGTTTGGCAGTGCGATGTGTTACTGATGAAACTGCGTGCGAAGATGGGCTTTTATATTCTATCACTAAACCCATTTAGTATTCTTTTAATTCTAAATGAATAGTACTTTTTTCACCTCGAAAATTTACCGGTCTACGATCTTGGTCGAGTACTTCCACTGTGATATTAGTTATTTCTCTTATACTACTTACAGGTAAAAAAATAGGTGTATTCGGTCTCTCAATGATTGCGTAACCAGGATCAACAAATATCGGGAACTCGAGGATAGTGTGAGCAGGATTATTTCCAAAGAAAGCTCCTCTAGTAATGTTACAATCAAAGTGTAAGCTTGTTACTTTTATAATATTTACGGGAAGATCGGAAAAATGTATCTTATTAGGATCAAGTAGTTTCTTAGAAAATCCCAATATATTACCAATGTTATTATCCTTTTCAAAATTAATTGTATGATTTCGACTATAAATTTCACACTTGAGTGTATTGTTGTTAGGTTTTAAAGTGAAATCTGTATCGTCGGTGCTATTAAGCTGTTTCTTTATGTATATTTCAATATCCGATAGTTCATAACACCCGGTAGGAAAAGTAATTTCTCTCAAAATACTCGTATTATTTTTTTCGTAGTAATAAAACTTTTCTCCTACGACGTTTGGAATTGAATTATAGGAATGAAAGCCTAATACAGCTAAAAAATAATTTTTTTCTGGATTTAATACAATTGGAGTTGTAGGAGTGAAGCAGAAATCATTAGTCTCACTTGAAAGGGTTAAAAGCTGCGACATGACTGATATATTTTTGAAGGTGTAAGGTCTTAAATAAAACAAAATTTTCAATTTTAACATATTTATTAAAAACATTAATTATACAAAAATTTTAAACACAGATGTCCACAGTTTATTTGATTATAATTTTGATATTGATCATTGTTATAATATATTTTAAATTTATTCATATATTTTACTAATTCTTTCGGTGGTTTTAGATTACCAAATGAATCGAAATATTCAACATTATTATTCATTTTTCTATACGCTACCCAATGTGTACCTTTATTTTTAGATGTATCTAGATTCAAGATTGCGGATTCGTGCTGATGAGGACCCGTCTTTGGTAAATTATCTCGCATAAAAACACCTCTGAAATGAGGTATTTTTAAGCGTTTAGCGTACGTTATTAACTCCCTATCATATAAAGGTCTATTGGGTAGCTTTAATGGAAATTTTTTTGTTTTTTTAAATATAAACCGAATCCACCTTTGGAAAATTTCTTCAGATACAACCCTTTACCTATCGATTCCATTGCTTTGTTGTGACAATAATCTTCCTGTAATTTCTTTTGAGCATTCTTTGCACCTATTACAGTCCTAGCAATAGCGCTGGCGCCTCCTACGAGACTCCCCAGGGCTCCTAGGATTGGTAAAAGGGGTAAAAAACCACCTGATTTTGCTTCAAATGGAATTATTCGAGGAATCTTAACATGCCTTTTGCCACCTATTTTTTTAATTGCAAGTCTCGCAGCTTTCAATGCATGTGTTGCGGATTTTTTTAAATCTGATGATGGATTTTTTTTAACGATTTTGCAACGTTTTTGATAATATCCCGTTTAAAGGAACAACCCATACCAAGCTTTCTTTTCACCTTCATACCGTTTGTGACAATTAAAGCTGCTGACTTTTCACCAAATTTTGCGTCTTTTGATTTATAGCGTGTCCACGCAATGTCCTCTAATACTCTATCTGCTTTATGACGCTCCTCTAAGGATTTATACTGATCATACGCAATATCGTGTTCTTTGCATGCGGCGTCTAATGGATTAATACCAGAATCTCCGCGTGCAATACGCTTTTGTAGTTTTGTACCTGGCCCACAAAATTCGTAACCAGGTAGATGTAATTCAAAAGGTATGTTGTTTATGAGAGTATTTAAAACTCCTTCTCCCTGAAATATCAACATCACAATGATAGTTTATCATATAGCTAATTTTATTTATAATGATCATCATTTTAAAAAAAGTATTACAAGATGAATGTTGTCCAACAAGAACAGACATTACCAATCGATAACTTTGATTTTGAACCCGCAAAAAACGTTCATGGAAAACATGGGAAACTCCTACCGGATTCCTTTCGTGCTATTATATGTGGTCCTAGCGGATGTGGTAAGACTAATGTAATGCTAGCACTTCTCTTCGACTTAAATGGCGCTAAGTTTAAAAATGTTTATGTATATTCAAAATCTCTCTATCAACCTAAATATCAGTTACTTCAAGAGGTTTTAAGTAACGTAAAAGGAGTTGGATATTTTCCATATAAAGATAATGATGATATTATTAGTCCTCATGAAGCCAAAACTAATTCAATTTTTATATTTGATGATGTCGCATGCGACAAACAAAATAAAATTAAGGAATATTATTCTATGGGTAGACATAAAAATATTGATGTGATCTACCTATGTCAGACATATTCAAGAACTCCGAAACAATTAGTCCGAGACAACTGCAATATAATTATGCTATTTAAAATGGATGAAATCAATTTAAAACACGTATTTGATGAACATGTATCGCCAGATATGAGTTTTGATGATTTCAAAAAGATTTGTTCGCAGTGTTGGACTGACAGGTACGGTACTTTTGTGATTGTAAAAGATTTTGCACTGAATTGTGGCAGATATCGCAAAGGATTCGATAAGTATATAAAAATGTAGAAACATTATATTTAATATCATTTTTAATCAAGATGTCCGATAATCAAGTTGCAGCACGTAAAAGAAAAATTGCTGAATTGTCTCGAACGATTAGAAAGAAATACTTAGCTTTAAAACTAGGTAGATCTGAGTTGGATGAAACTTTAAATACATTATTCAAACCTATATCTGAACCACTTCAGCATATTGCAAAGTCATCAAAATCATTATCTCAACATGATAATGTTGACAAAATTATTAATAAAGATGAACCAGTTGAAATTAAAAAAGAATCATTAGACAATTATAATGATAATTATAATGATAACTATAATGATAATTATAATGATAATAATTATAATGATTATCAAGGTATTACTGAAGAATCAGGAAATGTGTACATAGATCAATATCCTGCAATATCTATTCCATACATAAAGGAATACATGAATAAAAGTAGTAAAATAGACAAAAAATATGGACCCACTTATAATGAGACGTTATCAAAGTGGTTGCTTGGTGGTAAAATAATAAACTTTGATAAAAGAACCGGTCTTATTGAAACAGAGGGAAAACAGATTATTGGTACACCGGGACTATTTCAATTAATATTTTACAATAAACCCATAGGTTACAATAATGATGATTTAAAAAATTATAAATCTGTTTTAGAAACAACTAATGTTCACAGAGATACTCGAGGACGATTGGCACATAGCTCAAAATATAAATATACCAAGATTATAAAACCAATGTTCTCACGTCAACGTAATGTTGCAGGTACCGGTATGTCTATGAAATATAATAATTATCCTGTGGAGTATGTTTATTGGGACTCACCCAATGAACTTGTAGATCGTTTAAAACTTTTGGTAGCCTCTCAATCTGCCGGAAATAATTCCCATGACAATGAAATAGTTGCTATAATAAATGAACTCAGGGAAGCTAATATAATATATTAGGGTAACACAAGATTTTTTTATCATTTGCAGTATGAGTCTCAATAAATTCGGTGGTAGGTCAATAGGTGCGCGTAGGTCGTTAATTCCTCAATTTGAAGTTACATCGGATGGTAACATAAGCGTTGAAAATATTAAAATTTGTAATTTAAAAGAACCTACCGACGCTACTGACGCTTCTAATAAATTATATGTTGATAAGCAAGTACAAATAATAAAAGAAAAAATTGATAGTTTTCAAAAGGAACTCGGTGATTATCTTTTAGAACAGTTTACTCTTTTACACGATAAAACTCAAAAAGTTACTTACGCTTTAGAATATTTAAATGATAAATTAGTTGATTTAGAAAAAGCAATACATAATAAAATAATATAATATTTATTATCATTTACATGATGAGCTTAAATAAATTTGGTCATAGATCAGGGATATATAATCCTACAGTTCCTAAGCTCACATATGAATTTGTTCACACTACTGACGGTAACATAAATATTGAAAATGTAAAAATATGTAACCTAAAAGAGCCTACTATTGATACAGATGCTTCGAACAAAGGTTATGTTGATATGCAAGATCAAAAATTAAGTGAACACATATCAACATTGACTACTAGAATAGAAGATCTAAGAGATGTAATTCAAAATTTACAACAAGTGAATATTTTGAATGATACAAAAATAAATAGGTTCCTCCAAAATCAAGAAGATCGTTTAAAATTACAGGATATAAGAATAGGTGATTTATCTAAGGAATTATTTAAAGTGAAAAGTAGTATTAATTCAAATATTTAAGTTAGAATATTCTTTAGAAACTGTTAGTTGATTATGAGCTAATAAAGCAGCAAGATCATGAACTTAATATTTACTTTGTTATTCTTTGTTAGTAGTACAATATCCCAAAATATTATATATAATGAATCTGAAACGGTAAATTATTTAAAACAGTATGGATATATCAAAGATTCATTTAACGCTTTAACTGACTTAAAATCTGCTTTAGTATCTTTTCAAGAACGATACAATTTAATTGTGGATGGTACTGTAAATAATGAAACCCTTCAGTTATTTAAAAAACCACGATGTCAGCATCCTGAAAACGAATTTAGAATCCACGGTAAATGGAAAGAAAGTAATCTAAAATGGTATTTTCCTAATACTATAAATGACAATGATAAATATAATGTATACTTATCAATAATAAGAAAAGTTTTTAAAATGTGGCAAGACGAATCAAATCTTAAATTTGAAATGGTGAACATATATCATCCTCTTCCTAACATTACCATATTTTTTGCAAAACAAAAGCATCAATATCGTCGAAATTGTCAAGGCATTGAAACTTGTCCATATAATTTTGATGGTCCTGGTAAAATACTTGGTCATAGTTTCTTTCCTTCTAAAGATTCATGCATTGAGATTCATTTAGATATGGAAGAAAATTGGTACGCAGGATTAAGTAAAGCTCCCGAAGGATCAGTCAATTTACTTTCAGTTTTAGCCCATGAAGTAGGACATGCTTTAGGATTAGGACATAGTGATGTTAAATCTGCGACAATGTTTCCTTGGTATCAAGAAGAAGCTAGTGATTTATCGGAAGATGATAAAATGGCGTTGGAATCTCTTTACGGTAGACGTAGAGGTATGCATTATATGCCTATACCAAAGAATTTTAAACCTATAATAAATATTCCAAAATCCATAAACAAGCTCAAACCTGCAACAAATACGTCATCTGATAATGAAAACGTAAGCAAGAAATATGTCGATAATCAAGTTAAAGTATTATCAACGGAATTTATGATTTTTAAGAGCAAAAATATTAATGAAAGAAATAGACACTTTAATTTTATGCAAAACCAAAGTCATTACTTATCATTTCTAAATGATAAAATTACCGAAGTCACGAATGTAGAACAAAATTTACAAAAATCAATAAGTTTAGTTTCCATTCAATTAAATAATATTATAAAAGATAATTCTGATTATATGCAAAACCAAAGTCATTATTTATCACTTCTAAACGATAGAATAACTCAAACCATAAATATGGGGCAAAATTTACAAAAATCAATAATTTTAGATTCTAAAAAAATAAATACTATTATAAAAGAACATTCAGATCGTTTATCATTGCAGGACGAGAGAATTAGAGATATATCAAAAGATTTATTTACATTAAAAAATTGTACAATGCCTAAAAACTTTAATCCGCAACATGACCTCAAAGGAGAGAAAACAAGTAGTTAATGAAATACATGCTCCGGCACGTAAAAATTATCCTAGAAGACGTACAATTATTAAAGGTCTTTTTGATCTCTGGCAAATGGATCTTGCTGAAATGAGACAATACAGTCAGCAAAATAAGGGCTATAAAATGATATTAGTCTGTATCGATTGTTTCTCAAAGTTTTTATGGACCCGTCCTCTTAAGTCTAAAACAGGGGATGAAATTACAAAAAGATTCGCTGAGATTCTCGCTGATGTTAAAAAAAGTCCTAAAAACCTTCAAACGGATCAAGGTACGGAATTTTTTAATAGCAAATTTCAAAATTTAATGAATAAATATAATATAAATCATTATAATACCTATAGCATTAAAAAAGCTGCAATTGCAGAAAGGGTTATAAGAACATTAAAATCAAAATTATATAAATACTTTAGTTTATATGGTACCTATAAATGGATAGATGTATTACCTCAATTTACCAAAGAATATAATGATAGTAAACATAGTAAAATTGGATATAAACCCTCAGAAGTTAATAAATCTAATGAAAAAAAAATTTTACTTCAAAGTTACAGTCATTTGAAAATTGCCGGTTCACGAAAATTCAACATTGGTGATATTGTTCGAATAAGTAAATCGAAACATATATTTGAAAAGGGATATACTCCAAATTGGACAACAGAATTATTTAAAATTAACACCGTGAAAATCACGAATCCGACTACTTATCTACTGGAAGATATGCAAGGTAGTCAAATAAAAGGAGCTTTTTATACTGAAGAATTACAAAAAGCAACTTATTCCGATGTTTATTTAGTTGAAAAGGTATTACGTCGAAAAGGCAATTTGATGTTCGTTAAATGGTTAGGTTTAGATAAAAAGCATAATAGTTGGATAAAAAATACTGATTTAATATAAAAAATATATGAGAACCATAATCAAATTTCTACACTATTCCATTTTTAATAATTAATTTTTAATCTAATTATCACGTGAGTGGGAGTTTAGAAATATATATATAACAGAGAATATCCAGCTCCAGTCAGTTATTATAATCATGTCGAGCCAAGAAATATTTAACTTTAACCAGTTTGATGTATCGTCTGACTCCCAGTATAATAGTTTATCGTCAGACTTTCCACCATCACCGTCCCCAAAAGACATGAATGAGGTGAATACTGATGGTGAAGATGTCGTTCCAACAACAGCAACAACCACTCAAGAAGACAACGATGAGGAGAAGCTGCAGTATTTGATGAGCACCGTTATTCCGGCAGGGGCATTTTCGATTGATTGTGGCCTTAATCCTAAGCAATTTTTTAATGCCGCTGTCGGATTGAGAGAAGGTAACCATACAATTAATTTCAATTATTATACTTGGCTCTCTTTCATTGAGATATTGGAGAAGAGAATACTAAAATTCTTCGATGAACCATTTATATCGAATCCATCTACATTATACTGCGGATGTTCATGCCGCATAACACCCCTAATATATGGAGAAGTTAGAAAAATTGAGCTGTATCAGCAGGGGACAACATTCAATTTATCTGAAGTGGATGTGATGACAATATTGGACGTCAATATAAATATAGTATCACCTAGGTGTGTTATGTTAAATAATTTAAATTTTTTACAATATTTTGAAAATTTGATGGAAATTATCCAAAAATATTTTAGAGATACAAATGAGTTTAGTTTTTTAAATGTGTTCAATCTACTTCATAGTTTTTGCGATAGTAGTGATAATTTGTTAAATAATATTTTAAGAGAATACATTTTTTATTTTAGGAATGATATAATTATAATTTTAAATAACGCCCATAATAAATTAAGGTACACACAACTGTAAATACATTTATTTTTTTAATAAATTTATATTTTAAAAAATTTTTTTGTTTTATTTTTATTTTTCAGGAATGAATAGTGGTAAATTTAAAAAAGAATATTTTGTTTGATAGTGTTTAATCAAAATTCACAGTAATAGTCAAATTATTGTGGAAAAGTAACTATCAGTGATTCTTCTGCAACACAATGTTGTCATACCTATTTCAATTTACTGTGAAAATCAGATTAAAAAAAAAAATAAATAAATTATGGTGGATACATGTTATAAAATTTGATTTTTAGTGAAAATTGAATTTAAAAATTCTTTAAATTATTGTGGATACATAATATAAATAAAGATTTTTTAAAATTTGAAGTTTCCATAATAAATACTTTAAATTATGGCGGATGCGCCCTATGAATATAATGGGATTTTTAAAAATTTAATTAAAACTACATATTTATTAATTTAGGAGTTTTATTTAGACTTTGATATACATTATTTTGTCGTGAAAATCGCAATCTGTTAAAAACATTTGATTCATTAATTCTTACCTGTTTGGAAGCGAATTCAATTTAAATTGAAAATTGGATTTAAAAATTCTTTAAATTATTGTGGAGACATATTATAAATTTAAATTTTACATAATACTTTAAATTATGACGGATGCGCCCTATGAATATAATGGGATTTTTAAAAATTTAATTAAAACTATATATTTATTTAGGAGTTTTATTTAGACTTTGATATACACTATTTCTATGAACTATTTCTAAAATAGGAGCTATAATTTTCTCAATGTTTGAAATTCGTCGTGAAAATCGCAATCTGTTAAGAATATTTGATTCCCAATAACTAATTCTTGCCTGTTTGGAAGCGAAGCTCCAAGCATACATTAAGTGAACTTGATTAAGTGCTTCATTAAACGATACTTTCTTTTTCATAATTAAATAGATGTATTCTACGATAACTTAAAGTTGTAGGAATATGAGAACGGTCACTATTGT
Source organism: Psylliodes chrysocephalus (assembly GCA_927349885.1). Taxonomy (NCBI): domain Eukaryota; kingdom Metazoa; phylum Arthropoda; class Insecta; order Coleoptera; family Chrysomelidae; genus Psylliodes; species Psylliodes chrysocephalus. The sequence continues at coordinate 86,775,315 of OV651814.1, forward strand.
CGATTGCTTTCTTTAATTTAGATAACTAGAGTAATCACTGTTAGTATAAGTCATCGGTAAGCTTTATATATTCAGCTTATTATTAACACTGATATTTCCTAAATTCTGATAACTTTTAAAAAGATGAGACGTAAATAAAATGCAAATATTATTAAAAATCATTTATTAAAACATTTATATAAGACATATGTACAGACACATTTAAATACTATCATATTTGACGACATTGAACTGTTATGCCAGGGCCTTCATTTTTGAATATTTGTTTTTTTAATTGCCTAATACAATTTATATTTATTTCACTATGAATTTCTTGAGGAATACAAAAACTATACTTTTTACAATTAAATTCTTTTATAACTTTTAAACCTATATTTACAGGATTCACATCCTTCACAATCCAATAAATTTCATTTGATGTAAGCTCTTGTAATGACGGTGTAGTTATCAAAATATCCAACTTATCTTTTGTATAGTAATATCTGGTGTGACAGCTCTTGATGACATAACAATTCAATATCCTGTGAACAAAGAAAATATATAGGTAAGTATTTTACAATAAAATAACTGATACATTTATTCAATGATGCTGTAGTGACCCCACGGCAACGTATCAAATGAATTAGGAAGCAACTTTCGCTTATTATCATGCGGACTTAATACTATTTTGCTTTGTTTAATTGAGTATACATTATGTGCATAGGAACGAATTGTACATTGATTGTCAGACATTATCTTATTTTCCTTTAAACAATTAACGTAATCAGTAAAAGTTATCCTGTTCTTAACTATATTAGATCTTACTCCTTTACTCTTTTTAATACAACTATCTTTTTTACGATCCACTAAAAATGAATACATTTTTGACCTTAAACCCACAAAATTTGTTACAAGTTTACCACTAGCTTCATCTTTTAAAAGTCCTGGAACTTTTTTATTTACTAACGGAATTTCGTATATGTTTTCGGATGGATAATTGCTAGTATTAAATTTATGTAAATCTTTTTTAATAACATCTTTATAGACATCATTGCATTTGATTTCATAAATATAACTATCAGTATCCCTATATAATAATTTACATTGATCTTGCGAAAAATTTTTTAACATATAATTATAATGAAAATCATATAAGCATACTTTTGATATATCAAGAATTGCCATACCTATATACAATGGCTTATTAAATTTCAATTCTAATTTCCTCATCTCAATAGCCATTAAATCATCATCAAAAATTGTTCTATTATGAAAATTTGGACTAGAAATCATATTTTTTGCTCCGCACCTCCCCTCATAACTATTTAGCAGTCTAATTAATCTATGCTTGCGAATATTTTCCATGGTTTTGCCATAGATGGCGTTGATTTTTATTTTGTAATGCTCTTTTTGAAAGTCTGTAATAGCTAGGGTGCGCAATTTTGTGTTAAGTTCGATATAGGGCTTTAGCCAAGTCGATTGTTTAAATTCAAGAACTCTATGAACTTTGGTTAATATTAACCCATGTTCCAAAACTTGTTTTAAACTTCGATAGTGTAAGATATATTTTTCTTTATTATATAAGGTAGTTAATAACTTAGGTAACTTACAATCTTGAGGTATATGGTGCTCTGGGCAAAATGGTAAATCTTTATGTTTATCATGTAAACTTTTTGGATAAGTTAAATCTACTTCTAAAATGTATCCCACTAAACTATCATCAGGTATTACTGTAACATCAATATTAGTGTCAGCCCATTTAAATCCCCCGTATGGAAGACGTTGTATCATTCCATATCCATATAAATTATTTATATCTAAATATAAAATATATTGTGAGGGTTGACTAGGATCATAATTTTTCATATACTTGTTGTTAGCTTGAGAGTAACGGTTTGAACATTGTGAAATTCCTCCTCGTAAGGCTTTTTCAATAAACATTATAATATCTATATCGTCTAATAATTCAAGCTCACATTTTGTAAATTTTAGCATACAATCCCAAGTGTAGCCTGGCACTGTATAATACCAAGCAGGATCTAAATCATGTGTCATATGACCAATCTCACGAAAGCTTTCAAAAACATCTGTAAGAAGCATTATATCAGTTTTAAGATATAGAAGACTGTATTCTAATAGATTTTTAATATTAAATTTATCCCAAACAGTTTTTGCGTGCTGATACTGTTCTTTACTAATATGAGTATCATTTAATTTGTTATAAAATTTATCTATGGGTGGTAACTCTGTTTCTTTAAGTTTATCCCAACAATTAATATAATCATAACAAAATACTCCTTTACGTGAAAGTAAATCAAATGTTTCCTCATCCAAATTATTAAATTCCTTTTTCAAATTTTTAAAATCCTCTTTTTGTAGCGACGACGATAACGTATCGAGAGAGGCTCCCATGAATCTAAACGAATCAATAAAACGAAATTTAATTTCAGTATTTATATCCTGATACGTGAAAGAAATATATTTTTCTTTGTTAATAGGTAATAAACTTATTTTACTCAATTTGGCAAGATGCTTTATTATGAAGTGACTATCATAGCTGTCAAATTGTGAAATACAATTGGAACAATAAATTTTTTCCTGTAATTTAAATTACAACTCTGATGGGCAAAATTACGAAATTTCCCGGAAAAATGGTTGTGATCGCGTACGATAATATCATTGGTATTAAAGGGTTGTTCGCAAATATAGCACATTTTTGCATCCAAAGTACTTACTGTTTCTATCATTGGAACAATATTTTTAAATTTAGATTGAACAAATTGAGCAATATGAGATATTTGCTTAGCAAACCAATCCATACAGTCTTCACCTGCATAGCTATTGAAATATGATAGATTATCGTCATATGAACATTTTAGATAATAACCTGCACTAAAAGCCCTATGGAACTGATACTTGGATGTTTTTAAATTCGGTTTATCTACAAAAGGTTCTAATATTGATTCAAAATCAGCGTAAATTATGAATGGTATTTTTTCCTTATGAACAAAATTCTTAAATTTCACAAACAAGTCTTTGGGAAATGAAACTTTAGTTTTATTTTGATCTACACAATAAACTGTATGCTCGTTTAATTTGAAATCACTAGAAAAATAATTCAAACATCTATCACAAATAAACTTTTTATGATTGCTTTTACTCAACTGATTAGATAATAATCTAGAAAGATTTTTTATCCAGCAATAATGATATTGAATGTCAATATTAAAGTCATCTATTGGTACCGCATCATAATCATTAATTTTTGGAAAATATTTATCTTGAATTAACAGCAAATTAACATGTGAAGATAATTTTTTATTGGTAAGTCTTACTGGAACAGTAAAATATATTTTCTTTCGTTTAATTTCATTTAACTCCAATACATATACATTGACTGAAATATCATTTAATTTTTCAAATTTTGAAATGTCTTTTAAAGTCATTGGCAAATCTAAACCTTCCGTTTTTAAAACCTGTTTGTAATGGGGATAAGATGATATTCTGCGAGAATTTTGTTCTACAGGAAAAAGAGCACTTACTATTGACCAATAAAAGCATGCATTATCATCATTTTCAACATTTATGCAAGCACGTTTAGTTTTTATTTCTCCAGGTAACTCTACAAAAGATGAAGCCTCATTTCCCTGCTCTAATTTATTAACGTTAACTTCTAAAGATACTATTTTCTGTAAAGCCCACCCTGATAATTTTTCCTCAAATTCTGAAATCTTATTTAAAATTTTATCTATTACGTTTTCTTCAAACCAAATGTTTAAGTTCGTTCCTACATCAATAGACTCATTTCGAGTATTGAAATATTTCAATTCTATAATATCATCATTTTCTATATTTTTTTTAATAAATTCACCACAAAATGTTGTATTGACTTTGAGCATATGAAATTTTTTTAAATTATTACTGATTCTAATTTTAAATAAATAAAATGCATCTATTAAAAATTGTGTTATGTCCTTATGCACTAAATTTATGATCACGCCGGTTCTTACACGATCCTCAAAAATAGAAATTATGTCTTCCCATTTAACTCTACTACTACGTTTCGGACTCAATCCTTGTCCAACATGACCATTTTTTATTAAAATTAAAAATCGTTTTAAATGTCCAATATTAGTTTGTAATTTATTTAACGTTCCTACACTTAAGAGCGATAGTCATCACGTGACCAACTGAATTTTGGCATCGGCTTGTCGGTACGCTGTTCTGTATGCACGCGTAATCTACGGCAACACTGCGCATCGTTTCCTCCTGCCCTCCTCGATTCCTCGAAGATAGCTATCAATTATTTTGTAAAGTACATCATCGGTTAAAAAGTTCGCGCGGCGTCCTACTGCAATGTCAGAAGTGATTTCGCATGCTATATAAAATCAAACTTTTTATTGTGTGACTTACTGCTGCCTTTTTGGCTATGCTTTTTACTGTCCTGTCTCTAGGTATATAGAAATTATGATTTTCTGTTCGACGGATCTTTACGTTTATGGATTCCCTGAATACACACGCACGTGTGTGTGTGTGTGTGTGTGTGTGTGTGTGCGCGCACGCACGTGTAATGTGTGTGTGTGTGTGTGTGTGTGTGTGTGTACATGTGTACGTGTGTATGTATGTGTGTATGTGTGTGTGTGTGTGTGTGTCTATATATTTAATAACTTATAATCACCAAATTTTAAACTTAAGTTTTATTCTATCTTGGGGTGAGTTGATTATATTTTGGGCATAGTCGAAACATCTGGGGTGATTTTTCTAATTTAAGGTATATTTCTGTTATTTATTATTATAGAAGAAAATGCTTTCAATAAGAGTTGTTTGTAATGTCATTCTCTATCATTTTTGTTAAATACATATTTTCTCTAAAATGAACCGTAAGGGAAAATGTTATAGGAAAGGGCAAAATTTGCGTTTTTCGGTATTTTGGTGGCCAGTGAAGACATAAAATGTGTTGAATAATTTTTATTATTGTTTTATATTCCAAATACTTTCTGATTACATGGACTGTACTCAATATTTTTGATAACTCCACAGGAAAGTCATGTGTTGGACAGATGATATATTTTTTTTTGTTCGAAATTTTTATAAAAAAATGACAAAATGTCTAATACCCTTCAGTTTATACCCAGGTATATGAATGAATACTGAAAATTTCTTCAGTTCTAGAGTTATGGAAAGTAACCGATTTTTGGTTATTTACATTATTTCATAATACATTTTAGGAAAATACTGACTGATTCATTTGATATATAGCTGAGAGCGGAAAATATACCATTTTAATATATGTATGGACAAAAAAAACTTATGTTCTTGGTGAGTTTCTTATTTCGAGTCCCTTGTTATGCCTTGGATCTATAATTTCAGGTAAAAGACACTTGAAATAGAACGTTTTTAGTTTTTCTTCCACGTTTTCTTTCCAAAACTTATCATCTCTTGAAATCTGGAATTATAAGTATAAAGTTGGTAAAATATCATTATAAAAAATGTGAACCATTTTACCTTCTCCACAAGCATGCCCTTTGGTGTCCACACTATAAAGTAGCAATTATCCCTTTTAGTGATATGTAATTGTCCCTGTATTTGATAATGATAATCGTGTTTTGGTTTGAGTCTTAGGTTATCATTTTCGTCTAATGTAGCAAAGGTAATAAGTTTTTGTTGTATTGCTTCAATAGGACTTAGGCCAGAGGCTTTTGTGGGACACTTTAGCTCGATAAGGCCATGTGTACTGACTAATTCATCTGGACTTGCTGCCAAAGCGCAGCACTCGTCGTCAATAAATAGTTCGCAAGGGTGTACTTTTAATTGAAACTCATTTTCAAATTGTTTTATTGCAAAGGCTTCTTTTTCTGTGCTATATTTTGTATTATTGTTTCCCCTAAAATCTGAATATAGCAGTTGCTTAACTTTATTCTGACAATTTGTTTTTGGAAGCATTTTGCAAATTGAACCAAAATTTGACGCAGTAAGCCGTATGCTTCTTTCTTGACTCCATAATGGGTTTCCTCCTTGGCCTCTAGTATTTATTTACAATTCGATTATTTCACTTCTGTTTTTTTTTCAAGATCTCTTAAAAATATATCTTTTTGTTTCTCATACTTCTTTTCATCAAGATCTTGTTGTATGTCGTGTGCTTGTCCTTTTTTTAATTTTCTCGATATACTTTTAAGCAGCACCAAAGGGACTTTTGTTTGCAATAGTTTTAATGATTTCTCTGTGATATTCTCCACTTCCAACATTAAAAGATAAAGCAGCTGCTCTCACCTTATTTGGTAGGAACCTTTTTTTGAGAAATCCACTCGTTTTCCTCCAACAAACTTGCATACAATAGAATTGTACTGCTCAGCAATATTAGTGTCCTTATTGCGTAATAAGCTCGCTGCATGAAAAATTAACCTATTAAGACACACTTCAATATCTTGCAGTAGACCACAAGCTATCATTTCGGGAATCAAATTTCTTTCGCCATCCTTTTTTTCACATTTAAAATACCCTACTAAGGCACACTTTTGATGTTCTCCAAATACGTGGGATGGAATATTTTTCATATCATCAATAAGATATTTAACTTTTTCTGAAAGTACATTATCTTCTTTGTTTCTGTGACTAACAGCCATTGTAACGGCAGTCCGTAGCCGTCTTATATTATTTTGTAAATACTTACGTAGACATGGGGGAACCGGCCTATTTGTCGAATTACCTACTGTGTTTCTTCCCTGGAAAGTAAAATGAATATAATAATATTAATAAATTCTGTTCTATTTCATAAATATGATATTTAAAGTAAAATAACTTACCACATAAATTTTCTAGTTTCTTTAGTGCGGAAGAAATATTGACATAAATGCCTACCTTTTATACATAATATAATAATACACATTTACCTACCAATCCATAGTTTTGCGTATAAACCTATCCTTTCTCTCTTTTTTTTACTACTGTAAACATTTTTTTTGCCATCTTTAAATTTCCCCATTCCTAAAAACTAATATACAAGTTTGTTAGCGCTTTAAATCAATAATAATACTACCGATTTACCTACCTTATAGTACACAATGGGGTCTATTCTGTAACAATTCCTTTATATTTAACGGCCTTTAAAAATATTGGCGGCCTTGAAAAATATGTTCGTATTCGTTAATTTACTTCTGTCATTATTTAAACAGATTTCTTTAAGATAGTCCTCTAATGTATTTTAAAGATCCGTTTAAATAATGACAGAAGTAAAGAAGAAAATATTTTTAAAGGCCGTTAAATATAAAGGAATTGTTACAGAATAGACCCCATAATGTATTTAATAAAAACATTTTTGTACAAAAGTTTAAATCACTAGAAAACGCCTTAATCAGTTGCATAAATAGAAACAAAACCAGCACTGTCTCCGCGCTTTAATGCATCGAGCTTCTCTGTGAAGCAGTGTTGCCCGATACTTTTTAACGTAGCGAATACCAAGATTAGGACGAATTTATTCATGAATTTTGAATTTCCGGTTTAAAAAATTTGTTATTTGCATTAGATAGTTTATGCTTTGGAGAAAAGTTATTGAAAATTGTATATCTAGACTGCTCTGGAACGTTTTTCCCTAAATGTGAAATAATAAAAAAATTAAAATTCAATAAGAAATTATTTAAAAAATATACGACCAGAGCAGTCTTAAGAAAATTATTTTGAACCCGACAGTGAAAACCGCAATCGAATAACTTCAAAAACAAAGCCAAAAAACAAGTAACAGGATTTAATGCCTGATTAATGCTCTTAAATCTGCATCATTAATTGCAATATTACATAGCCGAATATGACTTTTAAGATGTTTAACCCAAACCTCCCCTTGACGTAATGTAAAATTATCAAATAATAATTTTTCTACTTCTTTAAATTTTTTAATAATGGTGTCACTTAATACAGCAATTTCACTTGAATTCATTTAAAATATAAAAATGTATCGCTTATCTAATTGTAAAAAACTCACCAATATACTCTTAATGATGATTCCAAATTATTCTACAATGATAAAATTGGTAGCGGGATATCCTTTTCCAATGTCTTGCAGACCCTCAAAAATTAGATAGTAGTAGTTGGGACGAAAATTTTCCAAATTTTCTTTTATAACCTGCGTACTACGCTTCGGTAGATACGTCTTGAATTCAGGGCACTCCACCACCGGAACCTCTCCAAATCTCGTTTTCACTATTTTTAGCGAAACTATTAGGAACTTTTCACCGTGAGGTAAATCCTGAAGTCTCTTAGTAGGTAGCTGTTTAATCTCAACAGATTTATTTATTCCTGAAAGATCCATCTAAAATTAATAGTACATTATATACCTAGGGTGAGAAGTGAGCTATTATTTACCGAGCACTTTTATATCCTGAGGCGCGTAGCGCCGAGGGATATAATGTGCGAGGTAAATAATAGCTTTCTCAGCCGAGGTATATATAGAATTTTTTTTACTACTAACATTAATGTATTAACAATTTTAATTTTGACATAAGTAATTTCCTAACAATTTGTTAAATATTTCGAAATATCAAGCAGACTGGAGCGTGTTTCTAATCAGACTGGCTTTATTTATGTAAAAATTTGGCATGTGTCAAATTTTGGTATGATTCTAGGAAATATCCCATTGCATTTTTGATATTTTAATGACATGGATTTATTGTTATTAATTAATAATTTTTAAAGCCGGTGTTGAATTTCCTAGTTAATATATATTTTTACTATTAACACTGATATATATTATCATATTTGATTTGATTAGATTTTAATAAACCCAGCTTTAGTTATTTCCTACTTATTTTTCAAATATTTCAAAATATCAAGTAGTCTGGGAGTTTAGTTATCAAATTAACAAAATGAAACTAATGAAATTTAGTTTCATTATTTACCTAGGGAGAGAAATATTACTTCTCATTAGAGGAATGGAGTAAATAATGGTGATTTCTCATGTTAGTAGTAAAAAAAATATATTTGTAAGAATAAAATCATCTTTTTTTATTTAACATAACAAATTAGTAGTAATAAACTTACTTTTTCTATAGAGTTTTAAACTGCGGAGATCGTTGACTAATATATATGTATACTACTGACGTAGAATAACAGGCAAGTATTAGATAAACAGGTACAGGTCTTTCCTCTCGTAGACTATTGTCGATTGAAAGCAAATTATGAACTAAATAATTTTGATCTCTCCCCGAACATTTACTATAAAAAATTCATATGTGGGAGTAGTAAAATATGTACACGATATAGCTAAGTAACTCGCGATAACGATGACCTAAAATTATGCCAAAATTCACATGGAGTAATCACAAGCAAAAAAGAACAAAAATTTATTCATATCAAATTAAACAATCAAATCTTATATCGGTTTTAATTGCAAAAAATATCAAAATCAGTTTTTGCGAAGGAAATTGATTAGCAATCTACACTTACTAATTTCATATCAAATTAAACAACCAAATCTTATATCGGTCTTAATTACAAAAATGCCAAAATCAGGTTTTGCGAAGGAAATTGATTAACAATCTACACTTCCTAATTTCATATCAAATTAAACAATCACATCTTATATCGGTCTTAATTACAAAAAAATACCAAAATCAGTTTCTGCAAAGAAATTTGATTAACAATCTACACAACATAATTTTTTATTTCTAATTTACGCGATAATCACGCAAACTAAAGCAAATATTCAATCATTTAACACCCAAAATACCCACGCAAACATACCATTATTTACATTCTAGCGATAAAACCCCAAATTCCCAAAATCAATTTGACCAAGGAAGTCGATTAACACAATCTGCAACCTAATTAATATTATTTGCAATCTCACTTAATCTCGCACAAACCAACACCAAATATTGTATACACATTTTTAACACCCACGCAAAATGTACCATTATACACACACACGCAATACAACAAAAATCAACCCCACTGACGTCACACAACACAACCCCATCTCCTCACACACCCCACACAACACTTCTTCATATTCACACCCCAACTACACACATCTACCATCAACCAAGCGCCATCGAGCTCACTTATTCACATCAGTACACTATCCTACACACATTTTGAATTAGAAACGGTCTTGCTACACTACTTGTTTTTGATAATTATTTTTATTGTTCTAGAAGGTGAAAATATTTACGACAAAATAAATTATTATTAGGTGCCATTTATACAGGTGATTCGTAAATCTCGACATAGGCTAATATATTTTTTTATAAGTATTAATGTGAAACACAGTATGTTAACGGGACTATTGTGTATTTACTATATGTATAATTATCCAATTAATTGAGTATAGAGTGAAACAATAAATATATTGATAATTTATCGATTGTGTCAAAAAAGCAATTTTTGTTAAACACCTTATACTTTTTAATTAGTTTTTAAGTACCCTATACTTTTTGATTAGTCCTGTAAAAGTAGATATTTTTTCACTGGCGTATCAATTATCCTGTAAAAGATATTTTCCAAAATTATAGCTTTTTCTGATTGGTTTTTGAGATACAGGGTGTTAAACTGAGAAAATTGCCCTTTTTACTTTCCTATCTGTATATAGATATTATAAGGAAAGTATAGGAATCATGATTTTTTCGACCTCGAGTTTTCGACGGTTTTTTACGTTTTGAGGTCTCTTGAATCCGTTTTAACTATTTTCGCGATGATGTCTGTGTATGTGTGTCTTTGTGTGTGTCTGTATCCACCATAACTCATGAACCGATACACAGAAAAACACCAAATCTTAAACTTAAGCTTTATTCCAGCGTCCAAAGAAATAGAATATATCTGTTATTTACGTTTGGGGAAGAAAATTCTTTAAATAAAAGTTACTTCTTATATTATTATCTGTCTCATACAAAATTTTCCTAAAATGGTCCGTATTCGAGAAATTTGAGAAAATGTAAAAAAAATTATTCTTTATAAAAATTGTTTAAACAAAAGTTATTTGTAATATAATGCTCTATAATTTTTATGCTACACATAATTTCTCTAAAATGAACCGTTTACGAGATATTTGAGAAAATGTGTAAATTTCGAATTTGAAGAAAACTCAAAAACGGATAAAGAAAAAAACATTAAATTTTAAACTTAAGTTTTATTTCAGCCTGACGTGAATTGATTTGATTTTGGACAAAGTCGGAACATCTGGGGGGTACTTTATGGGAGGCCGTTTTATATTTTATGAAATATATCTGTTATTTATGTTTGGAGAAGAAAATTGTTCAAATAAAAGTTACTTCTAATATTATTATCTATAATTTTTGTTTTATGTCAAAATTTTCTGAAATAGTCCGTATTCGAGAAATTTGACAAAATGTGCAAAATTCTGATTTTATGGAATAATTGTAGGAAAAGTGCTAAATTTTAATTTTTCAGTATTTTCGATTTCAATGAATATCTATAGAAAAATGTTTCTATGTAGATGTATGAGGAAAATGTATATATTTAGTTTATCCTCTAAACATTTATAGAGATGCTGTAATAGGTTGTACAAAATAACCGGAAAAAGCCTACAATAACTAGATAGGAAAGTCATGTGTTGGACACATCAGATTTTTTTTACTAATATTAATTTGTTTGAAAGTATCCGTGTCAAAGGTATTTTTATAATAAATTGTATTTGAATCATCTTTAGTTATACGCAACATTTTTATATTGCTCCAATATACTTTCTCACCATCCGTATTTTTGATAAAATTACCGAAATTATTGCTAAAAGTTTTCCAATCTAATATATCAGTATATTTTATATTATTTACCAAGTAAGGCTTCCCTTGTTTTTTTGCTAATTTAATAATCATTTCCACTTGTTGTGGAGTATACAAAGGCCCACTTAACAGAGCTCTCTTTTTTGAAGACTCTATGCAAGAATGCATAGAATCTCCCTCGTTTTGGGAATGGCCAGCTATAAGAAATTTATGAGTTATGGATTTCACATCATAGTTTCTTACAACGTAAATAAACATAATAGCCATAAATTTATTTTTATTTAGACCCCCGCAGTTGTCCGAATAAAATGTAACATTTTTTCCAATGCAGTTGTTTATAAGCAAATTATAAACACAAGTTGAAATTTCATTACTACCTCTACGGGCTTCCCCTTCGTGCCACAAATAACATATTCCAGCTTTATTAATGAGATCGAAAGCAGTAAAATTGAGACAATTTAGCTTACTTTTATAGTAAAAACTAGAAATATTTCCGCAAGGTAACGGTATTACTGCTTGCAAATCAAAGACATAAACAGCGTTTGTATCTTTATTTGATGTTGCTAACTCAATATCTGTAGCTTTTTCTTTGCGAGATAGTTCCTTTTCAAGTTGATGCGAATCATATTTTTCTTGCAAAATTGACTTATCACTGGCATGCAAATATTCATCACACAAGGTACATAAATCTTTCTTTGGGCGAAAAAAACCAATGTTAAAACAGGTGTTAAAGATGTGAGAATACATCAAATGTTTTACTGCTGCATTACCTTTAATCTGGCAGTCCTCAAGGTAAAGCCTGTACATTTCTGCAATAGTAAGTCCCCCATCAATAAATTCCCTTTGATTATCTTTGCGGCAATAGTGTGATTCGATTCGTGAAAATGTATTTATGTGATCAATTACACCTTGTCGTAAATATTCATCAAGTTTTTTATGATTATCGTGACATCCTCTAGCATCTGCTAAAACCAGACCGATATCATTTTTTTTTTTTGAAATTACGGTACTAATAGCTGTATTACTTAGGTCTAAAGTGGTTTTAAAAAAGAGTTTACAAACTTTTATCTTTTCATTGTCAATTTTAAAATGATAAGAATAATTAAGCGATCGTTTGCTGTCTTGTTTAGCATTCCGATATTTTCTTGCTTTAGTTGGGCTTATACAAGAATTTATGAAGTTCCTCTGATTATTCTTATCACCACATTTTTCATAAAAACTTGTAAAAATGTTTAGTCTCTTTTCATGATTTATTTTCTGACTGCACTGTAGCCTACAAGTTTCTGTGCAACCCTGCTGTAGTCGTTTACTTCTCTTGATGTTTCCCCCTTCGGACAAATATTCTTTTCCGGTATTAACCTTTTTTTTTAATATTTCGGCGCCATGTTGATGGATTTCTGATATTTTTTTTTGACTTTTTTTGGTAACACTTTATCATTACTGCACGAACTCGTATTAGAGTCCTCGTCTTCTGGAGAATAATCCATATCGGCATCACTATCTTCGAATGGACTAGGAACATCTACCTCTTCGGAATCATCATTAAATTTCTGGTTTTCTCCAAAAAATACCTTGAGGTCCCGAAGGTTATTATTTACATCTTTTTTTTTTCTATTCTAAACAAATATGTTTGAGTTTCGTTTTCTCTTTCAAGCCAAACATCACCAGGCTAAAAAAACAACCGATTTATGAAAACGACTCTTAGAAGTTATACCTATATACCGCCAAACTTACCATCGTGATGTTCTTATTACCGCTTATTTTTGGCTTAATATCTTTCCGTATTTGAGAAGAATTATTCGGATTCTATAAAAGAAATAATCAATATTCTATGTATTTAGAGCACCCTGTATATTTACTTACTATATCTACAACAGGTCCACTTTCTGGTGAAACAATACATCTTGCGGCTTCTTGGAGAATTTTTTTCGTTCTAATTGATTTCATAATTTAAACTTAAACGACCCTACCCGCCGACAGACTAAATTCAGACTGAAGACTGACAAGTTTGAACAAAAATATTTGGTTCCATCAAAGAGCGCCCCACCCTATGGTTCAATACAGAGACATCTTTAAGGAGTTTATAATTTTTATTTAAAATTAAATAATATCTTGGCACAATACAAAGATAACTTTTAAAATGCAGTCATGTTAAAATACTATTCTTATTATGTAGTGAAATACTGAGATATATTTGACAGTGTAATACTAGGACAACTTATAAAACCGAGATATCTTAAAATATATAACTTAATACTTGGGAAAAGAGTGAGACTTCTTAAAATATCCTACTATTTCACCAACAAAAATGTAAAATAACGATTCCCAACTCAAACGAAAGAAAGAGACATTTTAAGATATCTTACTATTAACTTAAAAACTAATTAAAATGTATAAATTGCAACACTAAGATATAAGTTAGACTGTGCCCAAATAAATGAATTTTGTATATCTGACTATAGCACCAGAAAGAGCTTTTTTTTTACATTGTAATCCGGATAACTCAAAATCGGCATTTTTTAAGTTGTCCTAGTATTGTTCTAGCACAGCGACATGTCTAATTCTTGATAATATAAAATTTATAAAAACATTATTAAATGTTTAGTACTCAAAAAATAATTCTTTACATTAAATAATTTTGACATTCTGTACGCCCATGGAGCTCGTATTTATAGAGAAGAAATGTCATTACAGCAATTGGTACACCTTGTTGCGGTGTTGCAAACCTTTTTTAAATAATTTCCCTGATTTAGTTAGTTTATGTTTATGTTGAGTTAATTATTGATTGTGCATTTTGTTTTCTGTAATTTAAAATCCTTTTGCCTGTATTTTTAAGCTTTGCCAGTTATACTTATAAAAAACGTTTTTCAAAACAACCATAGAGTGAATAAGCTGATTATTTGACCTTTAATTTTTATATACAAAATGCCTAAAAAACTAAATAGTCCTTGTAAGGAGTTGATAGCTTCTTTAATCCATTATTTTGAATGAGAGCGTGATAATGATGGACCACGTTTACCTTTAACTGCTGTAAGAGAGGTAAGTTACAAGTTATAAAATTTAATAGAAATATGAAATTATTTTCTTGTCTTTTTTAGTGTGTTGCAGCATCTCTAAATAAAAATATTTCTACTGTCAGTAGTATTTCGCAAGCAGTCAAGAATAATGAATGATTAAAATCGCTAATTAAAAAGAGCATTCATATAAACAAAGGATTGCCTACTAATACAATAACACTGGATACAAGTGGAATCCGAAGTGGTATTTATAATATTGTGATGTTTGTTTATTTTCAAACAACAGTTTATTTATTAATAATTTATTTAAATAACGTTAAATATGTTGTTGAATCTTCGTCGTAAACATAACCTGTAAAATATATAGTATGAACCTTGAGATTCAGTTTTGTTAAAAAAAAATATTATTGCATTATAAACCCCTTATTTAAAATATTGTACGCTTTTTGGTTACAAGAATCTTTAAAATCGTACAGATCATTTTCTAATCCTTTAAGACCCGTATGCACCGACGTGTACTAATCGCGATTATCCCTTGATCTCGATTATATGTAAAACTTGTTATGCACCGCTTGATTTTTAGTACTTAATCGCGTTTAAATTTAATCCTAGATATTTGACCGTTTAATCCGAGTTGTCTCATTTATAACCCCACTTTTATAATTTTAATTGATTTACGATTTACGCGTAAAAAAGTTAAAGAATAAAGTTATGGACATAGAAGATGAAATTATGTTAGATGATGATGCTGATATTCTGGATATAATCGAATTCGGTTTACCTAGAAGATTTTATCAACGAACCGATTTTTTTACCGAAATGGACGAAATGTCGTTTTTTAGAAGATTTCGTCTAAAAAAAGACACAGTATTATGGCTCTTGGAACAAATTGAAGATCAGCTGGAGTTCGATAATAATTTGTAAGTATACAATTAAATTGGAGCAACACTGCTTTCACAAGGTAAACACCAAAACCATTTTCTTTTTTAGGAATAATAGCGTTTCTCCCATAAATCAATTGTTAACGGCTTTGAGGTTCTATGCAAGCAATTCTCATCAAAATTGCATTGGCGATTTTATAAATATACACCAAACAACAGCATCACGTATAATAACAAAAGTTACCCGAATAATTGCTGGTTTATCCAACAGATTCATTAAAATGGCTGCAATAGGGGCTGAACGAACTCGAATAGAACATGAATTCCATCGAATAGCTAGGTTTCCACGCGTTGTTGGATGCCTTGATGGAACTCATATAAAAATTCTATCTCCAGGTAAGTTTTAATATAAATACGCTCATAAAGTGTATTGTTTTAAATTTATTATACAGATATGCTCATTGTTAAGTACTTCATAATATACAAATTTTTAGGTGGAAATGATGCAGAGGTATTTCGAAATAGAAAATCCTATTTCTCTATAAATACCCAGTTGGTTGCTAGTCCCAATTTAAAAATAATGGATATTACAGCAAGATGGCCAGGCTCGGCTCATGATTCTACCGTTTTAAATAATAGCAGCATTAGAGCTCGCTTTGAACAAGGAGAATTTCAGAATACAACTCTCTTAGGTAATTTATATTTAAAAACAACTATTTAACATTCTAGTTTCTATCCAATTTTAGTATTTTACACAATTCACTGAACTTGTATTAGATATGAGTAGTATCCTAGTTTGACATTTCACTATCCTTCGTTTCAGGTGATAGTGGTTATCAGGTTAAACCCTATTTACTAACACCTCTTGCAAATCCAAATACAAGAGCAGAAAATTTATATAACGAATCACATATAAGGACAAGAAATGTTGTTGAAAGAACAATAGGAGTATGGAAGCGAAGATTTCCTGTATTGGCATATGGAACTAGATGTAAATTAAATACAACTCTAACCATGATAGTGGCTACTGCTGTATTACAAAATATAGCAGTTGATATGAACGAAGATGAGCCACCTCTTCCCGATGAAATAAATTTGGAAGAGCTCAATTATTTAATAATGCAAGGAGATATTCCAGATGCACCTATAATACCACATATAGCAATTAATAGGGCAGGTGGAAGTGTTCGCCAAAATCTAATTAATAATTATTACCCTAATTTGTAAAAATAAACAATTGATTTTTATTATTGGACTTTCTTATTGGTCTCTTTAAATAATATATACTAAAAACCAGAAAATTGTTTTGCTATTTTACAATGAAACTCAGATTTAAATAAAATAAAACTTTATTTTATAATTTAAATAATAATAATAATAATAAAAATATTACTCTCCTATAATTCACCCTTTTACGAGTGAATTTTAACTCCAGAGGCTGACTGAGCTTTACAGGGAAGGGATAGCTATTATTATTACTATAATGCAAATTTTTGTTTTTCTCATTGGTAATTTGACTTTTCAATGAGTCAATTTTAAAATTTCTTTCAATTTTCATGCGGTTAGCATTAAAATAAATTAATGTACAAATAATCATACAATAGCTTAAAATACCTATAATATAAAATATACAAAAAATTATAACTACATGAAAGTGTTTAAACACTTCATTTAGAACTTAAAATTAATAAAGAAAATAAAAAATGGTTAAAAAAAAGAGAAAAAACACTAATTTTTCTTTTTTTCATTCATAATTTGACTTTTTAATAAGTCAATTTTAAGACTCCTCTCAATTTTTAAAAAGTCTTGCTCACTGTCAATAGCTTGTATTTGTTTATTTGCCAATACCAGCCTCCTGTCCAATAATAAATTATATTTGGCAGACAAGTCCGAAGATGTTAACGTTGTAACCGTCTTTGTGGGCCGTCTTCTACTTGAAAGTGTGGCCGACACCGTGGCTTGTGTGTTTGATCCCGACGGTGTACATGCTTCCTATGTAAGATACATAGACTAGGTTTTACACTTTCACCAATGATATTTATCTTACTGCTTATTGTAACAATGTTATGCTTACATTTTGGGTAGAGCTTAGTTCACCCTCCGTTGTTTTTTTGGTACCTAGCATCTACAAGAGCTCTGTATGAGTGCTTATGTCAGGTTCTTCATTTTCATTGGTATCAAACTTAAAAAAAAAATTGCAGATTTTTTAGTGATTCAACTATCAGTTTCATCAAAGGTATTTTTGCTTCATATACATATAAATAAAATGATGTACTTACTTCACTGATTGTGGGCCATCTACTTGATGGTATATTGCGAAACTTTTGATGTTGTAGCTTCCTGTAAAAAGCAATTTATTAATTGACCCATTTTTTTATGTAAAGGTAACAAACACTACAGGATTGTAAAATTCAACTGCAGAACTAGTTTAATCTACAATGGGCGTTTTTTTTTTTAATTTGAGCTATAATTTTTGTCAAGGTAAATTAGAAGGATATTATTATACATATATTTTGGGTACAGCATAATTCTGGGGTAACTGGTAATTTCAAATCTGAACACTTATATTTCTTCCAATTTTCTTTTATTTCTACAGCTTTGCGCTTACCTCGCCAATTCTCTTCTTGTCTGTTTGGATTGGTATTATACTGCAAAAAAAAGCTTCAGTGAAACAAATCTGTTTTATTAAAACATATTTTAATTTATAATCTAATCTAAATTAGGTCCTTACTTTATTTAATTCAGAATTATCCTCTGCAAAACTGTGATTTGTGTTTATGGCGTCTGAATCAAAATCCTGTGATAGACCAAAAATAGTTTTTTCATTCATTACCGACAATAAAATTTCTTCAACGGAATCAAGTTTTACTGGCGATACTGTACCACCGCCAGTCATAAACCTCTGTTTTTTTTCTTCTGCCATTTTTCTTCTTAGGTCCTTTTTTTTATTTTCATATAGTAATTTTAATGACTCCCAACTTCTAAAAGTTGTATTTGGAGAAGTCGAATTGAATTCTTCTTGAATTCTTCCCCACAACTGTTTTTTTTTGTGACGGAAACGCGATCTGTCCTTTTGTCCTCCAACTTTTTTCCATATCCATTAAAAATAATATTAAACAGATGTGTTTTTTCATCTGGGGTGAAATTTGGCTCTCTTTTCTTTCCGTCGCCCATTTTTGAATGAAAAATTCAAATTTGCCAAAAAACAAATAAACCAAAAACTAATAAACCAAAAAACTAATAAACCAAAGACTAAAATCAAAAACCACGCTAACTCGCTAACTTATTAGAGAGAAAAAAGTTAGGTTAGAAAACACAAAAACACGTTTTCTCTTCCAAATTATTGTTAACTTATCTGCTACTGACATCCAGCTATTCTACGTTTTTTAAATTTATTTGACACATAAAGTAGAAAAGAAGAAATTTTCAACGTTGCCAGATTTACAATCCGATTAGCTAATCGTGATTAATACCAAAACGGTGCATACCAAACATAATCGATTTGCTTAATCCAGATTACGGAATCTACGATTACATCAAGAACGGTGCATACGGCCCTAAATGTATCCGATACATAGAAACAGTTACAGGACCCACAGATAGAGCAGGAGCTCTTTTTGCTATTATCAAAATTTAACTCGACTGTATTTTTATTATCTGGTAACATATTAATTAGTCACATCTTTTAGAATCGTTTGTTTGTTAACCCATTCCTATTTAAAAACAGTAATCATTTATTTATTAATCTCATATGCTTTAAATGCAAAAATAACTTACAGCAATCATTTTAATTTTTTCAACAGGCAAGATCTTCGTTGGCTAAAAAATAAGGTAGAGTCTTAGTCACATAGAAAAAAAGGTTGTTTAATAAATCATTCCTGTTTATTGATGTAAAAAACTGCATGAAATATTTTACTAATAGCTCAACCACAGAACTTTAAAGGTGGGTCCACATTGCTCTTGTTCATGCTTACGCTCCTGATCATGCTTATGATGTTTCCGGAACGTTGTTTTTTATGTTTCTTCTGTTTGTCAAGATCGTTTTATCCGCAAGCAAAAGTGTACATACTGTAGTTCTGTGTTCGCGCTCTTGCGGTTCTGACATGGATGATCAATTATTATTAACGGCGGCTGCCAGTGTGTTAATTATTATAAAACAGAGAGAACAGGAAAAAAGTGACAAAAAGACGGTGTTGGATGTCAAATATTTTTAAAAGTAGATCCAAATACAGTGGAAGTAATCTTTTTCATGATTTGCAAACAGATGGGATGTTTTTTTAATAATTTTTGTCTCATGAGTAGTACCGATTTTGAAACACTAATTAATATAGTTTGCCCACATATCCAAAGAAAGAATACCACCTTTAGAAAAGCTATTCCAGTGAAAAAAGACTAGGATAACATTAAGATTTCTCGCTATTAGGGACTCGTACACTAGTTTAAGTTATTTATTTAAAGTATCGAAACAAAGTATTTTCAAAATAGTCCCAGAGGTTTGCGATAGCTTGAATGAAGCTCTCAAAGATCACGTTAAAGCCGGGCTTAAACGAATCGTGTACTTGGCAAATACACAATTATTTGCATTCTTGGCAAATATACGAGCTTTGCGAGTTGCGATGGCAAGCAGGGCGCTCACACGACGTGTACAATTTACAAGTACGCGAGCGCGAATATTTGGCTTAAACCTTGACAAATGAATCAGTAGTGTGGCAGTCAATATGGATAGCGATCGTCTGGAAAATCTCGTTGCTTCCGCGGCTTTTGTTGTGATGAGCTCTGCTTATTTATTAAAAAAAAAAAAAGAAAATGAGAAGAAGAAGCAGTTGGTGGATGATATTAAATAAAAGTCGAGACAGATAAGTACCTATATTTAACTTTAACTAAAATAGCATTCTAAATACAGAAAGTGAAAAAAATATATAAATCTTTTTTGAAGCTACAGCGCCACCCTAGGCTAAACCTATAACACGTCGTACCTCACTTACAGAAGTTGGAATAGGAATATTCACTATGGCTTTGACTTTTTCAGGATCCATCCTTAATCCCTTAGAATCTACAATGTAGCCTAGGTAAAGAAGCTCGGGACGACAAAAAAAACATTTTTGTTTAGAGACAGTCAAATTTGCATCTTTTAAACGTGAAAATACTTCGATCAAGATTTCGATGTGTTTTTCAAATGTTGGTGTACTGATGATGATATCATCTAAGTATACGAAACAATATGGCTCTAAATCTGGACCTAAAACCCGATCGATAAGACGCTGAAAAGTGGCTGGTGAATTTGCTAAACCCATGGGTAGCCTTCGAAATTGAAACAACCCCCGGTTGGGTACAGTAAATGCTGTTAAGGGTTTTGAAGATTCTGTCAAAGGCACCTGAAAATACGCTGACTTAATGTCAAGTGACGACAAATATCGAGCATTTCGCAATTTATCCAAGGTAGCCGAAATGTACGGTATGGGGTAAGCGTCTTTTTCCGTGACTTGATTCAATTTTCGATAATCCACGCAAAACCGAAACGAGTTATCTTTCTTTTTAACCAAAATTATTGGTGAAGACCAGGGACTTACAGACCGTTCAACTACACCATCCTCTATCAGCTTATTTAATTCTAAAACTATATGGCTTTGCATTACAGGAGAAACCGGATAATAGCGCTGTTTAATAGGTTGAGACGAAGTCTTAATCTCATGTTCCATCAAGTCTGTACAACCTAACCTATCTCCCATTTCTTCAAAAGCTTTGCTTACTGTTTGATTTAAAATTTCAGTCTGTTCTACTGTTAAATCTGTTACCGAATTTAATGTTAATGAATCAATACTAATATCTGAAGTGTTTGAAAACACCCATTCCCCTTTACGTAAATCCGGTATTATATCCATTTTCCGCCAGAAATCTACCCCCAAAATTAGAGCATGTGGTAGAGATGGAATTACCAAAGTATTAATAATTTTTACGCGATTCTTTATCTGAAATGGCAAATCAATTGATCCAATAATTGTACACTTTTCACCATTAGCTACGGTACACGACACTGTTCGGGACTTATCTAATTTTAAATTTAAATTCCGCAATTTTTCCCAACCCTTGCCACCAAGTATAGTATTGGACGCACCGGAATCTAACAATCCTAGAAATTTTATATCAAAGATGGAAATATCTAAATAGGGTCTTTCATCATTTTGTGCATGCGCGAGTATAAAATCTAAAACGGCTAACTGATTAGATGGCAAGTTCTTACTTTTCTCGTTAATTTTATTTTTATTGACCGTAGAAAGATTAGAGACAATATTACGGTCATTTATCGTCTCTCCCGCTCGTTTCCCGACCTACGTAAGTTGCATTTCGGACATGAACGAACTGTATGATTAGGAGTACCACATTTATAACAATGTTTATTTTTGACATTTGCCTTACATGAATTAGACTTGTGACCAGTCATGTGACAATTCCAACAAGTAAGAATTGTATCTATATTTGCACCGGAAGTTGAAGGTATAGAGTCAGTATAAACGTAAGCCAAGTCTGGTTCCATTAAAGAATTTTTATTTGATGGTGGGGGTATAAATGACTCGATAGCTTCTTTACGTGTTTCTAATTGACGTCCTAACTTTAATAGTTCACTAACAGAAGAAATGTTAACTAAACCTAACTGGTTTTGATAAAAAGGTGAGATGTTTCTTAACAAAATTTTCAATTTTACATTTTCACTAACCGGTACTGTTAATTGACCAAAGAGACTACTCATTACAGCTAAATATATTCCTATAGTTTCATTTGGACCTTGCGTGCGGTTTTTGATTTCCTGAAATAACTTCTCGTTAAAGTTTGGGGGATGAAATTCGGTTTTTAATTCTTGTACTAAATCTGGCCACGAGTGTACTTGGTCACGAATGGATCTAAACCATATAAGAGCTTTACCCATAAAAAGATCTGACCCAGCGTTTAAAAATTCATCTTTTGATACGTTTCGAGATAAACAGAGATCTTCAATATTTTCTAAAAACGCGTTTAATGAAATTTTTGAATTTTCGCCACTAAATTTATTTATGTTCCATTTTGCTACTGGTACAGTACGATTTGGTGTATAGTTAAATGAATGAGCTTGTTGTGGTGTACTCGCGATATTTGAACTATTAGGTAAATTATTTATATCGGTATCACTTTCTGAAGTATCGGAATCTGAAGAATTAGCTACATTTGTGGATGAAAATAAAGCACTAATCTCTAATGGGGTAGCACCTAATAATGACTGCTTCTTAAATTTCTTTGCCCTAGATTTCAATTCAGACTGTAGATTTGTAATTTCAACTAAATATTTAGATTTTTCTATTTTCTCCTCATTAGTATCTGCTTTCATTCGATCTGACATGTCAAAGGTATGTATTAATTTAGTAGTAGTTTTTAAGAATAACGTACTCGAAGAACAATCCGCAAAATTGTTTATAATATCTTTTATTTCAGCAATTTTATCATCCAAATATTTTTTATCTTCTTCAAAGGTATATGGATGATCTGGATATGTTAACGACATACCTGTTTTTTCTAACCTGCGATAGTTACTAAGACATTTTCGCATATCTTTAACCTGCACCTTATTTATCACACCCCTAATTGCCAATTCCCGTTGCAGCTCTGTCTTATCTAATCTATTAATTTCTAGTTTACCTTCCATAATTAAAATTTATTTATTAAGTAAAAAGAAATAAAAATGCGTAAAGCCTTACTGCTTTTCAGAAAAAAAAATTGTCCTTGCTACAAGTTATTTATACAACCTAAGCTTAAAAAAATAAAACTAATTCAAACTATATTTTATAAAATTAATTATAGTCTCAACAAGGAAAAAAAATCAAGCACTGTATATTATACAAAACGTAAATAAATCGTATTTAAATCTTATTTCTCTATAACTTCATTCAATTCGGTTAATCGAATTTTAAATAATATTGAAAATCTAAGGACACAAAAAAAAAACTTCAAGATCCCAATAAATTGTTATAGTTGGTTATCTTAAACCATTTTATACATTCAAGACAAAAAAATCTACTTTTTTTTAACCCTATAATCCACTAATTTCCAACCAAAACTTTTTTTTTTTTATATGTGAACTATTTTCGTCCACCCTGTATTAATATTTTCAGTGTAACTATAAAATATTTTACAACTATTTTAAACAACTGTAATAAAAATTTTTACTAACAAAAAAAATTAAATATTAAATAAGTATACCAAAATTAATTTTCAACCGATAATAATGTTAATAAATGTTATTATTATCATACCTATTGTCTTAAATCAGAATAAAATAATATTTTCAAATCCCAAACTTATCTTATCTTCATTTTAACCTAAAGCAAAAAACTATTGCCTTCAGCCGACAATTTAAACGATAAAAAATACCTATGTCGCTACGACTACAAAATTAGGATATTTTAATTTTTACTTTTATAGGAATACATTTCACAAAACTACCAATGTTTTTTTTTTTTTTTTTTTTTTGACTATAAAAGGGGACCAACACCCTTTCAAAAAAACGTCTTAACCCTTGTAGAAATGATGTTTTTATGTAAAAAAAATAAATAAATGAATATATCTTAATCGCTGTTAACCGAGGAAAATAATTGGACTATACAACACTTATTTGACGACACAAACTACTCAAATACACACAAAAATGAAAATCGACGTCAGGCGTCTAGAGGCGTCGGTTGTTCAAATGGCAGAAAAAATTGCTCAAAAAGTATCACCAAAAACTCAGAACGTCTAGATAAACGACAAAACCAAAAAAAAATAAACACGACGTCAAGCGTCTGGAAGCGTCGTCGGCGTCGTTATTTCGAAAAAGTACTATAATTTGTTATTTTAATCTAGAAATTACTAAAATTTAATAAAAATCGTTCTTCGACGATATACTATAGAGTTACTAGCTGAAAAGTTATAGTTTTATCCTATATAAAAAAAATAAAGAATTGACGTTAAAAACTGCAATGGTTATCAATATCAACAAAAAACCGGTTGGGCGCCAAATTTGCCACGTGCTAAAACGGGCTACGGAAGTGAGTGCACGAGCAAAAAAAAGGATACCCGGCTTGGGGTGAGTCCTGAAAATATTTATAAGGCGCCACCAGCTCGACCACGACTCGAACTGGAAAGCTCCTTGATCTAGTAAGGTTCCGTACCCGAAATACCGCAAAACAAATCTAAAACCCTAATTACACTGTACTATAAAGTGAAGCTTAATACCTAAGAAAAAGAAAAACATAAAATAAAACACCGTCATCCACAACAAATCTCCCGAATATTTTATTATAAATTAACACCTGAAATGTCCAGTCCAGAGATGCCACAAAAATATTAATAAAATAATATTAAAACAAATAACTAATATTTAGTATCTGATTATGTTATTTTATGTCCAAAATATGTTTTAAACCCCCCAGCGTGTACACGTTGAGTTCACAGGTGTAAACTAGCCAAATTTTAGATAAAAGGAAAAATGATAAAGTTTTAAATAAAGTTTTATAAGTCGTAAATAAATGTTCATGTAAATTCAAAACCAAAACGTTGCGCTAAATAAATGTGTTTTAAAATAAACGATATACTATTAAAATATTTCTTATCTGTATTTTCCTTTTCGTATTCGTCTGGACGTGGTCATACAATGGGACAAGCTGTATACTAGAAAAGCAGAAATTCCAGAGGTCTGGTGAGGACATAACGGCGATGATGAATTCCAATTCAAATAGTGTGACTGGCCGAAAAATTCTAACAATGACGTATTCTGGTGAACTTGTAAAGACGACGTGAAACTGCCAATTCCTGGATCTTTTAACGGGACCCTATGCCTGATTGGGTCGTTACTTGGATTGTATAAGTACTTAGATCGTATACTCGTACCGTATACTTGGACCCTACAGTATAAAAATTACCCCGTGATAATAAATTTGATTTACAAAATAATTTAAGCATGTACTTTACCTCTAATTGAGGGCGTTGACAATTTAATCCTTCCACAGAAGATTTCAATCTTAAAACACCACAATAATGCACCTAACGTGCCAAAATGCATACAAGATTGATTACAAGAACACTAATGAGTTTTATCCACCAAGGGTGTAAGATTTACAAATAAATCACAAAATATATATCACAGTGTTCACTGTCAACAGTAAGTATCTTGCTAATACCAAATTAATTTATTTCGACTTCCGAACAGTATAGAACCTTTTTTTTTTTCAAAAAAAATTGGCAAAAACATAGCTACGGTTTATTTTCTACTGAAACGAAACAACTATCGACACCTATTAATAATTGAAGAATATAATAAAAATATCGAAATAGATATCCTCAAATATGAAAACAGATAAGAAACGCCATTTTTAGTCCAATTTATATTTAAATTATTAAAATAAATTAAAAATAGAGATTTCACCATTTTAACCCGTTACACCTTATGCTGCAGGATCTCAAACGGGAACCTTCAGGAAAATTCGAAAATTTTTAGAATGTTGGCTGTTGACTTTTGAGTTTCTGCTCAATAAAATAGGCTCTCTGATAACGAAACGTGATACAAATATGAGAAAGGCGATTCCGGTTCAAAAAAGATTTTGCGTTGCTCTAAAATTTTTTTGCTACTGGTGATAGTTTTAAAATAGTATCTTACCTATTCAAAATTTCACCACAAACAGTATCCGTCTGAATTTTTGAAGTATGCAATGCATTATGCTAGGTTCTGCAAGATCAAATTAAAATAAGTATATACATTTTTTTTAAGAAGAACTAGAAAGGTAGTTGCCGACTAAGTAGAAAACTAACCAATTATTGGGGAATTCAGCAAATAATATGTGAAAGAAAACTCTTTTTACTTCAGCCAAGCTTTCGGAAATTTATTAATTCATTTCCATCATCAGGGTAGACTACAAATAATGTTGGAAAATAGTTACAATGGACCAAAATAACTAAAGGTACTACTTACAATAAGTTGAGATTGTACACTTGATGTTCTAACAAATTTGTGTATATTTTTCATTAAATAGTCAAACAAATTCATGAATTATAAATTAAAATTACTAAAATTAAAGTTATTTCCTTTTCAATTCAGTTTCAGTGTACTCCGTTCTTCAATGTGTAGTTTATTTGTCATTAATTTGACATTGTCAAAAATGGCATTTAACTTATAAATGTTGCATGACATTTGAATGAAAGAAAAAATAAAAAAGATTTCTTTTTAAAATAAAAAAAAAAAAAAAATTATAATTTCATTATAAAATAACTTATTACAAGGAGTCAAGAGATGATACAAAATGTTAATTTCGTAACGGTTTGTCTTTTGATAAAAGATTTTGTAAATTTCACTAAGATGCATGTCTGTTTTTTTGTTCATGTTTTTAGGGTTTTGAGCTATAAATGTCATTTCTAGAAACTTTCTTTTTGCAAGGTTAGATTCATTAATTAAAACTGTCGCTGATTCCCAAGACATGTTATGTCCTTCACTTGAGACATGTGTAGCAAGTGCACATCTTTCCGAGTGTAGTCAGAAGTCACTCTTGTGTGATGTAATTCGATCTTTTAATCGTCTGCCCGTTTCTCCGAAATATTGTAAATCACAATTTGTATAAGAGATTCTGTAAACTGCATCCGCTAGAAAAAGCTTTTTGTTTTTTGTATAAAGAGCCTAAAGTTAAAACATTTTTATTTGCAATTTTGATGTTATCTTTAGTATTCAAAATGTTCATCAGTTTAGGAGTAAGACCTTTTATGTACGGTAACGAAATATATCTTACACAATTATTGGCCGAGTATTAGTTGATGTTCTGGTAATTGGTTCATTTTGTAATATCGTTGTTATATTATTAGCAGTTACTAAATTATTATTGATGTTATCATTATTATCTTGGATTGCAACATCAGTGACAATACTACTAGAATTAAATAGGATTTTATCAAATAATTGTTTAGGATATCCATTTTGTAAGAAAAGTGTTTTCAGAATGTTTAAGTTTTTTTGATGAAAATTGGTATCAGAGATCTGTAATACTCTACTTTTCATTTGTTTCACTAAGTTATTTTTCATTTGAAATGGGTGATGTGATTTGTAGTTAATATATCTTTTGTATTATCAATAATCATAGAGTTCATTCTTAACTGAAACTAATACGGTGAGTATAAATAATCACAAAATCACTGTTCTGTTAACTGAAACTAATACGGTGATGATTGTGGGGTAGGTACAAAACTGCTGCGTTTCTATGTAGCTGTAGCTGAGTTGGCTTCGATCTGATACTCTGGCGATGCATAGTAATTTGATGAAAGTGTAGAAGATGGTCGTGAAAGTGATGGGGCATAATTGTGATCTGAAGAAGAGTGTGCTTGTGAAACTTGGAAGTCTGGAAGTCTGCCAATTATTTGTGCATTTCTCAGAGCGCTTCTATAAGTATAGACAAGTATGTACTTGGCAAGTGTACGAATAATCGTGATCCCTTTGACTCGGGCCATTTTTACCGACCACAAACGGAAAACCAACGAGTGACAAATAATTGTACAAGTAACCCACTCACACGAGTCGTTTGAGCCCGGTTTTATGTTAAATTTTGTCGATTTATACTAGGAATATATGTGAAATTATTGATTCATTTTTAGAATCATATATGTTCCCTCCTTATGCTCTGTATTTCCTTCTTCAGATATTCGGTACATGCTGTCTCTCGAGTCTTCATCTAAAAAATAAAAACGACATTAATATTTTAAATTAATATATTAAGTAAAATGTTTACTTTTCAATTGATGAATATTCGATATCAATCTTTTCTACAGTCACTTCCGTTCCATGTCTCCAAGCAGATTCAATTTCTTGCAAAATTTTACGTCTATAGTCAAATATGCTATTAGGTAATAAGCTACTGTGACGATAGTTTAATTTATTTATTTAAAACACACTATTTAAAATTTATTTATGATGTACTAATTAATTTATATAATACTTAGACACTAACTCACAATTCTAATTTATTTATTACAATTTAACTTTTCTGTCCAACACTTTATTCTCAACTAACTGTCCGCCGATAAGTCGCGCCATTTTGTACTCGTAGTTTCTGGACGACGATGGAATGTCCCAGAATTCCATCTCTATGACTCAACGTCACGTATCGCTTGTTGTGGTATATTCGAGACGCGATCCGACTGTCTCCCACACGTCAGCGGTGCTTCGATCATGAGTTGGTGGCAGGTTAAGGTTGTTTACTAGACAAAGGCGGCTCCACTTCACAATACCTAAAGTTGCCATCGAATTTATTTGTTATTGTAAGTAGTTTTTTCCTCTTCTGTGACACAAACACGGTTTTGTTTTTATTTGTTTGAAAAATTGTTGGCTTATTACCTTCGATTTGTTAACTATTAACTGTGCAGTCAACAGAAACATGTTTTTATAAATAGTACTGCCCTGTCTATCTTGAATTGCATAATTCCTTGGCAAATAATGGCAACTGTAGATGTTTACGAACTAAAAATATTATGTTTGCATGGTAATAGCGTAGTTGAAAAATATCTGCCTGGACATTTATTGAAGGTTACTTTTAATTATGTTCTTTGAATTAACTGGAGAAATTGTTTCATTTTTGAAATTATCTTGATGTATTTAGCTAACTAAATCTGCTTCAAAACATACTGAAAAGCAAACCTGGTTAGTTACATTTTATAATTTTGTTCTGGACTGTTTTATTGGAATCGAGAGACAGGCCTTTTTAATATATTTTTAGCAGCATGATGATCCCCTTCATATCGCTGTGAGTATAGAAACACAAATATATTCTTAACCAATTCATTCATGTTTCTATTTTTTTCTACAACCTGTTTTATTTTATTATTTAATTATTCCATTTTATTATTGGTAGGTACTGTTTAAAAAATTATTATGCATGCTAAAAACAGTCCATTGCTGTTTGATGCCATTCTAGTTTTTTATATTCCAACACGCTTTTTGGTGAATTTTTTTATTTTGTTTAAAATGAGACCATAATCCGCAGAAGATAAGCTATAAACTTTTAAGTTGTTATTTCTTTTTAAATGTTTTTTAAGGTATAAAATAAATAAAGGTATGTTGGAATTCCTGGTAATAAATAGCTCTTCTAATACCTCTCCAGTTTATTCTTGTCTCTCATAAAACATTGAATTTTATTTTCAACAGGAAGATTTTCATTTTTAAAACAGGTCAGGAAAAAATATAATGTGTCTTTATCCTGATTAGCTGCTATGCAAATGCCTTCTATCTCACCATGGCCATCTGAATTTTCAACTAGGAGTAAAAATACGGTAGATCCATTATTTAATAATTTATATGTTCCATCACTAGAAATAAATTATGGCTAAGCTTGCATGCTGTTTCTCATTGAAGAAGTCGAAAAATACAGAGCTTTGAAAATGTTATCTTCAGAACATAAAACACTGACATTACAATTACAAATAAAAATACAATAAATAATAATAATAAGATTAGTTTTAATTATGATCTTCACCCTCATGTGATTGACTTAAAATCTATTCATTCCTTAAAAAAACTTTTAAAACAACTGTAAATAATAGTTTTTGTAGTACTTACTGTAGGTGTTTTCCAAAATGTGTACAATATTGTCAATTTCATTATTGTTTTTCATGCTATGAGCAATTTTTCTTATATCCTTGAGAGTGGGTTTTTTAACGCTTCCACTTAAAACATATTTTGAATTTGTTTTTATCAGCTCCTAATTCAATACTTCTTTAAATATCCTCATTTCGGTCCAGTTTGTTTATTTTTTTGGACAACTTTTTTAGATTTTTGGAGACACTATATAAACCATTATTTAGAATATATTTTACTGTTCTTGCTACATTTTCAATTTTTTCTTCTTTTTTCGACTTCTATTTTATCTAAATTTTTACCCCTCATTCGCTCTATATTTCCTTTTACCATATTTATTAAAACCTGACTTATTTTAACCAAATCTGTAGCCTCGTTTTGTAAACTGTACTACTGGCTCCAAAATTTCTCAAAGGCATCCAACTCATTTTCCTTCAGGTTTAAAAGTTGAACAGTAAATGCGATATATTTACATAGTTTGGTTGACCTTAAACTTTCTGGTTCTTCACATTGCCTACCTTATCGAAGATAGTAGAACGGCTAATGAAAAACCGTCTTTTGCCCTTTCTTTTCAAGCATAACATCCTCACAGCTCATCAGTATGGCTTTCTACCTAAAAAATGCACTAGCGACGCAATGTTTTCCGTTCTTAATGAAATATACACATCACTTAATGATAAACTTTTCACCGCTTCAGTATTTTGTGACTTCGCAAAGGCCTTCGATTGTGTAAATCATGATATTTTAATTAATAAGTTACAAATTTATGGCATACGGGGTTCTCCTTTACAATGGTTTAAAACTTACCTAGAAAATAGAAATCAACAGGTGCGGGCGAATGGTGAGGATTCTACAAATCTAGCAATAAGCAGTGGAGTACCTCAAGGATCAGTATTAGGTCCAATTTTGTTTTTATTATTCATCAACGACATCACAGACTTAAGAATAAGTGGTAGAATTACTTTATTTGCTGATGACACCAGTGTAACCTGGAATAATTCTAACATGCAGACATTACAATCTATCATAAGTGAAGATCTAGTGACTATTAAGTCCTGGTCTGATTCGAATGGACTTTGTTTCAACACCAGTAAAACTGTAGCATTGTCTTACAGAGGTACTTTACAACCTATAACTTTAAACAATAATCTGATCCAAACGGTGACTTCAATCAAGTTTTTAGGTCTTTATATAGACGATTCTCTAAAATGGTCTGCTCATATAGATACCTTAGCAAAAAAATTATCCTCCGCATGTTTTGCCATTAAATCGGTTTCTAAAGAGCTGACTCCTTCTACTGCATTAATAACCTACTTTTCCTTATTCGAATCTCACCTTCGCTATGGTTTACCTTTCTGGGGTTCTTGTAGCTTATACCTTTTCGAATCTATTTTTAAACTGCAAAAAAGAGCAATCCGCTATGTATTTGGTTTAAGTAGTAGGACACATTGCGAAAATTACTTCAAAAATTTCAAAATTCTAACCCTTCCTGCTCTATTTATTTTCGAATCCGTCTGCTTAGTTCGCAAGCACATTCAAAATTTATCCGAAAGACCGACTCGTAGATATCCTACAAGAAATTTAGAGACTGATGTTTATTTAACAATGCCCACTTCTGACCTATTAAAACATTCCATTACCTACAATGCCAAAAAATTGTATAATAACCTTCCGATGCAATTAAAATCTATAAATACATACGATAAGTTCCGAAGACTGGCTAAAGCTTTTCTTCTAGAAAGACCATATTACACAGTAGCAGAATTTTATAACGTACCTTAGACATTTGAGTTCCACATACAATGGCATTAATTAAATAATTAAATATTAAAGTTTAAATTTAAATTTAAAAATTAAATTAGAATAATTATAATGACGGATATTGCATATCCATTGCAATTGTTATTCCTATTTTGTCTGTTTGTTTCTGTTTGTTTTTTCTGCTGTTTAGTTATTTTTTATAATATGTTTAGTATTTAAGTTACACGCTTTGTCTATAAAATTTTTGTAAATTTTTTTACGACAATAAAGCATATCTCTCTCTCTCTCTCTCTCTCATTGTGCGTCGATAGAAAATTTCTTAAATAAATGATGCACTTGATAGAACCCATCACAATGTATTTTTGAAGAAAATATATATGGATTATTAGGCTCTACCCTACAAACATTTTTATACTAATGGATCTTTTTATTATACAGTTGCAAGAAGACATTTTTAGAGGATGATTTAGATATATTGGAAATCCTGGATTTTGGTTTTTCTAGACAGATCTATGAAAGGTCAAATTATTTTCATTCCATGGACGACTTTACTTTTTTTAAAAGATCCAGGTTTCTTAAAGTAACAGTTCTTCACATAGTTGAATTAATAGAAGATCAATTAGAATACCCCTATGATTTGTAAGTATCTACCAAATAGCCTATGTAAATCTGAAATTGCGAATTTTTATTAGAAACAACAGTATTTCGCCCATAAACCAATTGCTAACATCTTTAAGATTTTATGCAAGTTCCGCACATTGCTGTTCCTGATTTTATTGGAATGCATGAATCGACAACTAGTCGAATAGTTGAAAGGTATCTGTAGTACTGACAGGACTATATAGAATATTTGAGAAAATGCAATCACCTCAAGAAAGACTTGGAATTATATCTGGATTTTTTGATAGAGCTGGATTTCCTCAAGTTATCGGAGTAGTTGATGGCACTCACATCAAACTTTTAGGAGGTGATGATGCTGAAGTATATAGAAACAGAAATGGTTATTTTTCAATAAATGCTCAAGTTTTATGTGCTGCCTCTAAAATTTTTGGATGTAACTGGAAGATGGCCAGGTTCTGTCCATGATAACACCATTTTTAATAATTCCAGAATTCGTCGTAAATTTGAACAAGGATCTTTTCCGAATTGCGTCCTGTTAGGTAGGTAAAAATTTTGAATTGTTTTGGTAATTTGATTTTATTTGGAACTATCAAATATGTATAATTTGCAATAAACTTTATTGTACAAATTATGATAATACTATCTCATTAATTTCAGGTGATAGTGGATATGCCCTACGAAATTATATTCTGACCCCACTTGCAAATCCTAATAATAGAACTCAAACAATGTACAATGAGGCACTTATTAGAACAAGAAATACTGTGGAAGTGCAATAGGTGTATGGAAATGACGATTATTAGTCATAATGACTACGAGTAAAAATTGAAACAGTCTTCGCTATAATTCTTGTCACAGCAGTGCTACACAACATAGCCAGAGATATACATGAACCTGATCTTTCACCGCCATTTGACATTGATGAAGCAGAATTTAATTACCTGATAAATATGGGTCAAATGCCGGAAGTGCCTCAACAGGGTGAAGAGCACAGAGCTTACCAAGATTACATGATAAATGGTTATTTTGCTAATTCGTAGTTTTTATTGTAATATATGTATATACTGTCATGATAATATATTGATGAGGGTATTATGAAATTATAGTTTATTTTATTTATTTATATAGAGTTATCATGACAATAATAAATGAATAGTATGGTCAATTATACTTACTTTTTTTTATCTAGATTGTTACTCCGGCTAGTCTGTTAAGTAATTTAACAGAGGATAGATGACTCTACTCTCAGTGTCGGTTCATAATGAACATTTAATTATGTTAATCATGTGAATTTGTTGTTTCATTGTTGTTCAATAAATTAATTTAGAAAATTAAGCTTGTTAATTACTATTAGGAAAAAATTTACCTTTACTTACTGGACTATATTAGAACTTCTATTTTCTCCCCCCTACTATTAATGATACAAAAGAAAACTGATATTGAATAGAAGTTTGACCTATTTTCATATATTTTTTATTATAACAAGGATACAAATAAATAAATAAATAAATCGAAAACAGAATTAAAATTAATTTGAAATTGGGCGAATCCTTTTTAAAACTGTATAAAAGAAAGCTCATGTAATAATACCTTGCTGACAGTTTTAAATTAGTTCAACAATGGACGTTATAAAAATTTTATGTTAAATGATAACATCTATTTGTTAAGTGCCGAACTATTAAAAAAAAATTGTGTAGGTACCTACAAATTTATATTGGCGACATCTATAGAATATGGGCAATTTTTTTTACATAAAGTATTTGTGTCGCCACCTAATAACAGTCTTAAAAACTACCTGAACTAAGCTATATACAGACAGAACAGAGATTAAGTTCTTTTTTAACCTCCAAAAGACATAATGGTTTTTCAATCATTTGTAATATACAAATTGTCTATATTTATAATCAATTATTTCACGTAAGTACTATAAATACCTGCTGATACAAGTTCTTCACCAGATTTCAATATTCTCCTCTAGGTCAACCACACACAAAAATCCTGATTCCGGGTTGTAGAGTGTCTTTTTCCTCAGATGCACCATTAAAGGACTTCCGATCTTCTAAATTGATCGACGGTAAGTTTTTTATTTCAGTTTTAAATTAGAGATAAACTTCTTACTTAGTAATCAACTGTCACATATATTTCTGGGATAAGTCAAATTTAATTTCAACACGAAAACTTTAGAAATTTCTTTAATTTTTGGTTTTAAAAACTTTTTAATTGTCCCTTTTTCTTTTTAGGTCCTCAAAATTTCAATATGTCTACCCGTCTTGTTTAATTTTCCCCTGACAACCAGCGTTGCTAGGCAGGTCAGGTCAAAAAAAAAACTAATCAAATAATCCATACTTTTTATTTTTACTCATTAAAGAAAAATTTAATTTTGTCTTCTTTTGATCATAGTCAAAGTGTCTAGTGATTTTATTATTGATTTTAAATTAAAACTTTTACTGTTCATTAATTATCATTTGTCTAGTAATTTTATTATTGAATTTAAATGAAAATTTTTTACTGTTCATTAATTATTGTTCTACCCTTCATAGTTTCATGACAATACATAAGTATATTTCTTCTAAATACAACAGAAAAGATTAGCATGTAAGTGTTTGGAAAGAAACATTAGGAAACTATATACACGTTTATTTACACTATTAACATTGGTTGTTACATTTATCAAAAGAAATGCCATAAAAAGCCGGTACAAAACCTCACGTCTCCAATCGTTGGTAGTACCAACATGATATATTTACATTTTGGTAGCGCTATATTGGCTTGAACAGCAAGAAAACTAATTGTGTTAGTTTGGAATTAAAAGTTGTTTATGAATAAAATGCATTCTTCTTTTTTATAAATTTATATATTTAGTAAGGCACAATAACTTTTATAATAAACATATATTATGTCACTCAGAAGAAGAGCAATTCAGTTTCTTTAATTTTACTTTCTCAATTTCAATTTGGATATCTAAAGGGGCCTACAGACGCTCGCGCATGTATTAAGACATAAACGTACATTGATGTACGCGCGGTGATGTTCACCAGTGTGTAGACAAATATTTTGCAAAAAGACCGGCGCACATGTTTTCTGTTCTCGTTTGAATTCAAGTCCGCACAGGTTTGTATGCGCAGACATGTATCCCTGTGTGTAGGCAAAAACTTACTAATTGTGAAACACTTTGCAGTGTCGTGTTTTGGTTTTTAAAGGTTACTTATTTTGGTTTGTGAACATGGCAGATATAAGGAATTATTCGAAAGAATTCATATCAGAGTTCATTGAATTATATAAATCATATCCATGTTTATGGGAAGTAAAAGCAAAAGAGTACATGGATCGAAACAAAAAAAATGAAGCTTACAAAGTGTTAGTGCAAAAACTTCAAGAAGTTGAGAAAAATGCCACGAAAGAAATGGTTAAGACTAAAATTAACAGCCTTCGATCTAGTTTCCGAAGAGAATTAAAAAAAATGAAAGAGTCCAGAAGATCAGGCGCCGGAGCCGATGATGTGTATGTACCACATTTATGGTATTTTGAACTTCTCTTATTTGTAAAAGATCACAAGACCCCTAGACAGTCCGTTAATAACATTGAAGATGTTGGAAACGAAAGTGAAAGTGACAATCGTCATTCAGAAATAGAAAATGAAGAAGATCTAGAACTGGAGGTAAGGTTTAATTTATTTATTGCAATGTCTAGTCAATCGCCAATGTCATTTGGTTCATTAGAGTAAATAACTATCATATTATGTTATATTAAAAATTAGAAGCAAACAATTTTTATTATTTATTACTTATATTTTATAATATGGGTGAATAAATACTGAGTTATAAAATTTCTATTGTAAGCTAGTGTGGCCGAGTGGGTAAAGTTTCACCCCCTCTTTCTTCGTTCTTCACGGGGTGCTGGGTTCAATCCCCGCCCTAGAAAGATCATTTTAAATTTTTTTTGAGGGATGCATTTTATTTTGGTAGCTATTTAAGTAATAAATGAGTTTACGTTAAATAATTGATTTATATTGTTTTCTTAAATAATAACTAATAAAAAATTACAGAATGATATTTAAGTAATGCAACAAATTAAACTAGGACTTCACTTTTTAGTTAATTAAATTCTTGAAGGCAGTAAAAAAATCGATATCTTATAAGAGATTTTAGTGCATTTATTACAAAGCCTGAAATAGGTACATACTAGTAAATAAATTAAGAAATCATTCTTTCCTGCCAAGGTATGGCGCCTTCGCTATTGAAATAATTCATAAATAACTGCCTAACTTCTTGTGCATCCTTGTTGGCTCTTCTATTGTAACCCCGTTGCAAACTAGTCATTTGATTTGCTTGCAAGCCTAATTCAACACTGCCATCTTCAAGATTTTCCCTATATAAGTTGTTGTCAGAGGCATACGTAGTGGCATATCTTCTTCTCAAAAAATTATGCAGAACACAGGACGCTATTACCACTTTGTCAATTGCGTTTAAGTTAATAGATATAGCTGTGTGGAATATTCTAAAACGGGTAGATAGTATACCGAAACTATTCTCTACTCTACATCTTGCCCTTGAAAGCCGATAATTAAAAATTTTCTTATCATGATCCAATTCTCTCTGAGAAAATGGTTTTAAGAAATCAGAACGAAGAGAAAATGCTTCATCGCCAATAAAAACAAAAGGCAGTGCTTCTTTACCACCCACTTGTATTCTCGGGGATGGTATGGACAGTGTCCTATCTTTAAGCTTTCGGTAAAAAAGGCTGTGCTCAATAACTCCTCCGTCAGAGATACGGCCATTTATACCAAAATCACACATAATAAATTCATAGTTTGCGT
Organism: Psylliodes chrysocephalus; assembly: GCA_927349885.1. Lineage (NCBI taxonomy): Eukaryota > Metazoa > Arthropoda > Insecta > Coleoptera > Chrysomelidae > Psylliodes > Psylliodes chrysocephalus. The sequence continues at coordinate 86,812,733 of OV651814.1, forward strand.
TAACCACTGCCAAAAGAACTAGACTGTGTGCCCCTTTGTAGTTATAAAAATATGAACCACTTCCCGTAGGCGGTTTTATGTTGACATGTTTGCCATCTACGGCCCCCAAACAGTTTGGAAAGTTACATTTCTTCTCGAAGTCGTCTGCTATATTTTTCCATTCATCCTCAGTTGTTGGAAACTAAAAAAATATACGTATTATTTTATTTTGCAGGAAATTAGAAATGATGTAATTGAAAGTCAAGACAGTGAGTTTAGTTTAGTAGAAAGTCCAAGACCGTGTAGTAGTCAGTCTACTATCCCACAGAGTTCATCACATTCTCGTTCCAATCAAGAAAAAGGTATATCGCGGTCTACAGTTCAAAATCAAGGGAAAAAGAAACGCAAGACAAAATCTGATGACCAAAGCCAAAGAACAGATGACGTGTTAGCTCTAGTAGAAGGGAGAATACGCTCCTATAATGAAGATCAATTTGCCATTTTTGGAAAAAATGTCGCAGCAAAATTAAGAGCACTTCTAAACAATTTTTTAAGTGATGGCGCTTTACGTGCTAACACTGCTAACCATCATAACTACAATAATTTAGATCAAAATACCAATCACCAACATCAAGGTCAGACATATTTAATCAATACAAATATATCTGACACAAGAAGTCAAGCTCAAACTTATTATCATACCACGACACTCCAACCACAGAGCCTCGAAATAAATCATCCTCAACAAATTAACAACAGAAGCTCCGACATTGGGCCAATTTCAAATTTTTTTGGAGAGTACAACCCTCTAATTGACGATAACACCAAAACTTACAATTAAATTCAAATATATTCATATGTGTTATTATTATATGTATAACATTATACATAAGTACTTATTAAAAAATACTTGGAAACTTGTATGTATTTTATTTATTTTACTACTTATACAAAGGGTGGTGATTAATTGTGGCCAAACTTGGAGGTGTTGTTCCTTAGTCAATTTTAACACAAAAAGTTAAAATATAAAGATGTGTCTGGAAATGCCTCGTTTCAGAGATACATATGGTGTTAAAACTGACATTTTATTTTGTATTTTTTTTTAATAATTTTTTTCCCCCAAAATTAGGTAACCCACCCGGTTTATATGAGTAATTATGATTTGTAATCAACTTTTATGTAGCCCATAGAAGGCGCTGAGATCGTCATCATTATTTAAATTTACCCTAACTTTTTTGGCAGTAATTTCTGGTATTTTTTATGTTCTTGCACCTTTATTTATAAAAAAAGGTGCACTTATTTTGAAATTTATGCATCTATGCAGTCCCTTAGGCGCTAGATGGAGTTCTAGAAGTTCTAGTTGTTTATCTAGGGCCTAAGAGACGCAAAACTTTATTAAAAAAATAAATTTCAAAATCCTGTATCTCCTAAACGAAGCATTTCCGAACACATGTTTATATAAAATTTTAATCTTTGAATCGACTGAGCATTAACACCCTTAAGTTTGGCCACAAAGTTAATTAACACCCTGTACTGTAGATACTTACTTACCTTCATATAATCATCCTTCAGTACTTTATAAATAGCGCTACATGTCTCTGGAATTATGTTGCACAATGATTGTGGAGAAATCAGGGTGGAAAATTTCAAGTCTTCATAATTTCTCCCAGTTGCCAAATACCGCAATGTGGCTGATAGTCTTTCATGTGTCGATATAGCAGATCTCATCTGTGTGTCCTGTTTTTCAATAAGTGGTGTAACCAAATTTAAAAGTATTACATAACTATCTTCATCCATCCGAAGATAGTTACGCCAATCGTCAGGTTCGAATCGTAGCTCTTCAAGTAAACTAATATGAGAATATTGGTTCCTCTTTAATAGCCAATCTTTAACCCATCTTCTTCGTGGCCGACGCCTTTTCTTCAACTGATGTTGATTTTTCTTTTTAATACAAATGCACGCCACTGCAAGTAACATTAATTCTTCTTCGCTCGACATGGCGACAATCTTTCAATACGACGCGGCGAAAACTGACATACAAGTATGTACGTGTAGGGATAAAAGTAGACCTACATACATAACCGCGCGTACATCAACGTGCGTTTATGTCTTAAAACATGCGCCAGCGTCTGTAGGCCCCTTAAAAGTGTAATTTTCTTATTGTGTTTACTGATACTTTGTCTTAAATCCTGTTCCAATTTTGATTTTGTAAATTCAACTATTTCCAGGCGTCCATCCAATAATATGTTGTATTTTAATGCAATATCTGAAAAAGTCAGTGCTTTAACAGTGACTGCAGGACGCCTTCGTTAATTTTTTTGTGGCGTTTGCTTGATCTTGAAATGACCTAATTATAAATAAATATATAACAAAAGAAAAAAATGACTTTTCGGCACTGTTCATTAATACAGAAGAAATTTTTCTTTTCAGTGGAGTGCACACTGGTCCTAATAAATCCGAAAGTTTATACACTTTCCAAGTGGGATTTTTGATTATCACCTGTAATACAATTTTTTTTGTAAAGTGATCTTATTTTTCAACAAACTATCACCATAAAAAATACTTACATTGTCTTGTGATAATTCTTTATGCATATAAAAATAACCCAATTTAAAAACCAATTCTTTGTAATATAATAGTCAATTTAATATTGCCAAGGATGGTGGTAATTCTATATTCTCATAAACAATTTCTAAATTTTTATTATGTATAATAACTGGCAGATCAGGTTTATCATTCCTAGACTCCCTATCGATATCTCCCCTCCATGAACATTCCAGGCCATAAACAGTCTTCTCATTCATGATCGACAAAAATAGATCATCTGTTGGATCATCCTTAACACGTTAACCGCCACGTGGTACAAATGCTGGTACACTCGCGTACCCCAACGAAATTTACGTTTGGGCTAGTGTTACACAACTGTTGTACCACTGCAACGATCGGAACGTTCAGACTCATGATTTGGGAATTGGTAGATTTAACGTATATTTTAGCATGGGATGTTGAATTAGTGGGCCTGATACTGTTACTACCATTCCTCTAGGAGAAAACGAGGACTAGTGGGTTCATAATATTCGACAAATATTGGTAGAATGTTGTATTTTTAGGTAAATATAAAAGTAATATAATTTGTTTATATATCGCCAGGATCCGAAGAAGATAAAGGTTAAATAATGAATTGTACAACTTGATTTTTGAAGCCCGATTAGTACTAATCGTTTACATAGGGTAAGTAAAATTTTATTTAAAACAATATAATATTGTGACGTTTTTCTTTCATATATTTTCTATTTCCTGATTCAGCATATGTTTCAAAATATGTATCCCCTTGGCGACAATAATTTAAACAATGGAAAGTTCTTACTTTTATTATGATTGAGTCCAGTAGCGTCTCTGGAAGTATTATTCTTTATTACCAATTTTTGTCTTCCTATTAAAGTGGTTCCAGGTATTTTCTAACAATCCCAAGCTTCGCAGGTATATTGGGAGGCAAGCTATTTGGCTATAAGGCTAAGCAGAAAGATCAGAAGCCATGCAGGGAGCTAAGAAGCAAAGCAAGAAACTACTAAGCAATAAGGTACTCCAAATAAATTCACAGGTTACCATAAGAATAAGTACTACCTGTACAGAAAAGCCTAAAACAATACATTATAATTATTTACTTCCTTTATTAATGATCATGAATTTTGGTTGAGGAAACTTACCATGCGTGGTGAGTGGCTTAGAAGTAGATTAGTATTAGAAAAAAAAAGTATATTTTATCCACCAAGTGTATTAGCAACTCTGCTTATTACCTTTTTTCAAAACTAATGAAGTAATCTTTCTTTTAGGGCTAATTTAATCCGAAAATTCATCGAGAAATAGGGAAGCACATTTTCCAATTCAGTAGCCAAAAAAAAGAAAGATGTAGTGAAAAGAGACAGTTAATCTTACGACAAAATGGAGTAATTCATGACCAATAGGAAAGTAGATATTGACCTTTACTTTAGGACGAGGCCTGAAGGAAAAAGAAGAAACGAAAATGAAGAAGAATCTCGAAAGACTGCATTATTGTACAGAGACTAGGTTATGGTAATAATAACAAAAATTAAATAAATGTTGAAATTAAGTTTAATTAGTTTTATTTATTAAGGCAAGTACCAGAAGATTTTCTCTTTTAAAATTAAATTGAATAGTTAGTTAAAATTGCACAAAATCATAACAAACATTAATGTATGGAACGACCTCAGCGACGAAGTTGTTGGTGCCATAACAGTTAACGTCTTTAAAAATAAGTTAGACGCGTGTTTGTTTAATTAACATTTTTATTCAATTTTTAGTGTTATTTTTGTTTCAGTGTGTTTACTTTGTTAGAATTTTTCTATTTTGTTTTTAGGCTATCATAGGACTTGTGTCCTCAGCCTTTATCAATGTATAATAATAATAATAATAATAATTACTTAAATGTACTTTTAAATTTAAATTACTTTCAACCCGTAACAATACATACAATTGTGCAATGCCCCTCGGAAATTTTTTATTACACGCTTTACATTGCAGCTTTATTTCTTGCTATTGTCGCTGTGTATTCAATGAAAAGTTTATTGTAGCAAAAACACATCGACGTCTGGTGCCTAAAATAAGTTTGTGATCATTATTTTCACGGTTTTCGTCGAAAACAACTGTCTCTTGGGTAGATAATATTTTCCCTAGAATTTCTTCTCTGAACTCCGTTATGGTAATTTTTGCATTTGTGATACTGTTATAGAATATGTGCATTTATAACAAATTTTATTGGCCAATGCTTAACATAAAATACTGATGATTTATCTTCAGAACATCGTAGACAACGAAATAGTATTTGGTTAAAACACAACCTATACTACAAACTATAACCTATATTTTATTTTAATTAATTTTATTTTAATTTTAATACAACAGTTAATGACGGTTCACTGAAAAAAAAACCGTCGAGTGTGAATTCTACCAAGACACGGAAAAAATTCGTACGAATTTTCTCTGTACGAACAAAACCGTTGTGTAGGAAAGAGCCCTTAGAAAAAGGGATTTAAAAAAATTAAAAGTAAGACAAGAAATAGCAATAAGTATAAAATTAACACAGGAAGATGTTAGAACAAATTTTAAGAACAAAATGTGGGCAAAAAATTCACTAAATTAAAGTTCGAGGTGCAACTCGACGGGACAATGGTAGTGACATACGGAGATACTGGATGCCCGTTACGGGACGTCCAAGAAATTACTGAATCACAAGGACCCTCGAAAAACAAAAAAAAAAATACCGAAAAACAGTACCCTGGAGCTGGAAGTGCCGGTATTCGGACAGGTGCAACAGAAGTCTAGGCAATTAGAAAAGTGCATCAGTTGCCTATGTCCATATCACGAGAGTATGATGTAGGGTCACTAGTTAAGGTTTAATTTTTGTTTGTTAGTTTATTATTTAGTTAGTCTATTATATTTATACATAATTTACGCATAATCCTTACAATTTTACTTTTACTTTATTTATAAATTATAAATTTATACTGTAATTTTAATTTAATTTAATTTAATTTAATTTAATTTAATTTAATTTAATTTAATTTAATTTAATTTAATTTAATTTAATTTAATTTAATTTAATTTAATTTAATTTAATTTAATTTAATTTAATTTAATTTAATTTAATTTAATTTAATTTAATTTAATTTAATTTAATTTAATTTAATTTAATTTAATTTAATTTAATTTAATTTAATTTAATTTAATTTAATTTAATTTAATTTAATTTAATTTAATTTAATTTAATTTAATTTAATTTAATTTAATTTAATTTAATTTAATTTAATTTAATTTAATTTAATTTAATTTAATTTAATTTAATTTAATTTAATTTAATTTAATTTAATTTAATTTAATTTAATTTAATTTAATTTAATTTAATTTAATTTAATTTAATTTAATTTAATTTAATTTAATTTAATTTAATTTAATTTAATTTAATTTAATTTAATTTAATTTAATTTAATTTAATTTAATTTAATTTAATTTAATTTAATTTAATTTAATTTAATTTAATTTAATTTAATTTAATTTAATTTAATTTAATTTAATTTAATTTAATTTAATTTAATTTAATTTAATTTAATTTAATTTAATTTAATTTAATTTAATTTAATTTAATTTAATTTAATTTAATTTAATTTAATTTAATTTAATTTAATTTAATTTAATTTAATTTAATTTAATTTAATTTAATTTAATTTAATTTAATTTAATTTAATTTAATTTAATTTAATTTAATTTAATTTAATTTAATTTAATTTAATTTAATTTAATTTAATTTAATTTAATTTAATTTAATTTAATTTAATTTAATTTAATTTAATTTAATTTAATTTAATTTAATTTAATTTAATTTAATTTAATTTAATTTAATTTAATTTAATTTAATTTAATTTAATTTAATTTAATTTAATTTAATTTAATTTAATTTAATTTAATTTAATTTAATTTAATTTAATTTAATTTAATTTAATTTAATTTAATTTAATTTAATTTAATTTAATTTAATTTAATTTAATTTAATTTAATTTAATTTAATTTAATTTAATTTAATTTAATTTAATTTAATTTAATTTAATTTAATTTAATTTAATTTAATTTAATTTAATTTAATTTAATTTAATTTAATTTAATTTAATTTAATTTAATTTAATTTAATTTAATTTAATTTAATTTAATTTAATTTAATTTAATTTAATTTAATTTAATTTAATTTAATTTAATTTAATTTAATTTAATTTAATTTAATTTAATTTAATTTAATTTAATTTAATTTAATTTAATTTAATTTAATTTAATTTAATTTAATTTAATTTAATTTAATTTAATTTAATTTAATTTAATTTAATTTAATTTAATTTAATTTAATTTAATTTAATTTAATTTAATTTAATTTAATTTAATTCAATTCAATTTATTTTTGTTTTTATTTTTATTTTTATTTTTATTTTTATTTTTATTTTTATTTTTATTTTTATTTTTATTTTTATTTTTATTTTTATTTTTATTTTTATTTTTATTTTTATTTTTATTTTTATTTTTATTTTTATTTTTATTTTTATTTTTATTTTTATTTTTATTTTTATTTTTATTTTTATTTTTATTTTTATTTTTATTTTTATTTTTATTTTTATTTTTATTTTTATTTTTATTTTTATTTTTATTTTTAATTTTTATTTTTATTTTTATTTTTATTTTTATTTTATTTTATTTTATTTTATTTTATTTTATTTTAATTTTAATCGATGAACCATTTACATTATATTGCAGGTGTTCATGCCGTATAACACCCCTACTTTATGGTAAAGTTAGTAAGATTGAGCTGCACCAGAAGGGGACAACATTTCATTTATCGGAAGTGGACGTGATGACAATATTGGATGTCAATATCAGCATAGTATCACCTAGGTGTATTATGCTAAATAACTTAAATTTTTACAGTACTTTGAAAATTTAATGGAAATAATTCAAAAATATTTCAGAAATAAAAATGAGTTTAGTTTTTTAAATGTTTTTATTCTACTACATAGTTTTTGTGACAGTAGTGACAATTTATTAGGCAATATTTTAAGAGAGTACATTTTTTATTTTAAGAACGACATAATTGTAATTTTAAATAATTCCCATAATAAATTAAGGTATACCCAATTGTAAATACATTTATTTTTTTTTTTTAATAAATTTATATTTTAAAAATATTTTCGTTTTATTTTTATTTTTCAGGAATAATGGTAAATTTAAGAAAAAAGAATATTTTGTTTGATAGTGTTTAATCAAAATTCACAGTAATATTTAAATTATTGTGGAAAAGTGGCTACCAGTGATTCTTATGCAATGTAATGTTGCCATATCTATTTCAATTTACTGTGAAAATCAGATTATGTTGAATACATGGTATAACATTTGATTTTTAGTGATATCGAAAATTTAAATTATCATATATATTTCAATTCAAAGAGAAAATTGAATTTTAAAATTCTTTAAATTATTGAGGATACATAATATAAATTTGATTTTTTTAAATTTTAATTTTCCATAATATAATAAATACTTTAAATTATGGCGGATGCGCACTATGAATTTAATGGGATTTTTAAACATTTAATTAAAACTACATATTTAATTATTTAGGAGTTGTATTTATACTTTAATATACATTATTTCTATGAACTATTTCTAAAATAGGAGCTATAATTTTTTCAATGTTTGTAATTCGTCGTGAAAATCGCAATCTGTTAAGAATATTTGATTCCCAATCAATAATTCTAGCCTGTTTGGAAGCGAAGCTCCAAGCATACATTAAGTGCTTCATTAAACGATACTTTCTTTTTCATAATTGAATAGGTGATTTCTACGATAACTTAAAGTTGTAGGAATATGGGAACTGTCACTATTGTCGATTGCTTTCTTTAATTTAGATAACTAGAGTAATCACTGTTAGTATAAGTCATTAAGCTTTATACAGGGTGTTAGTAAATAAGTGCGACAAACCTCAGAGGGTAATTCAGCATCAAAAAATAATGACAGTTTGCTATATAAACGTATGTCTGAAAATGCTTCGTTTTCCGAATAAAAAAGTTTTTCTTAAAAACTGACGATTTGTTTATTGCTCTGAAACCGGTCAAGATATGCAAATGAAATTTGGTGGATTTTAAGAGGTAGTTATTCCGCATTTTTTGACATGCAATTAAGAATTTTATGTTCATCATTGGCTTGCATACGGGTAATAATCTTAATTCATTTAAAGAAAAAAATGGTACGCCACTGAGATATTTTAAATTAAAAATCATTTTTGAATTCTTCATTAAATTTGTCACAAAAAATATCTCTGGCCTTTTTTTCGTGTGGGGCGCCGTTTTTATGCAAAAAAATAAAATATCTTAACGCGTATTTTCCATTTCTTTAATACATTATTATCTAATAGCGACGCTAGTACTAGTAGGCGTTAAGATGTTTTATTTTTTTTGTATAAAAACGGTGCCCCACACGAAAAGATTTTTTGTCACAGATTGAACGAGGAACTCAAAAGTGATTTTTAATTTGAAATATCTCAGTGGCGTACCATTTTTTTCTTTAAAATAATTGAGATCATTACCCGCATGCGCGCCAATGATGAACATAAAGTTCTTAAATGCATGTCAAAAAATGCGCAATAACTCCCTCTTAAAGCCCACCAAATTTCATTTGCATATCTCGACGGGATTCAGAGCAATAAGTAAATCATCAGTTTTTAAGAAAAACTTTAACACCCCTTATTCGGAAAACGAAGCATTTTCAGACATACGTTTATATAGCAAATTGTCATTATTTTTTCATGCAGAACCATCCCCTGAAGTTTGTCGCACTTATTTACTAACACCCTGTATATTCAGCTTATTATTAACACTGATTTTTTCTAAAATCTGTTAACTTTTAAAAGGATGAGACGTAAATAAAATGCAAATATTATTAAAAATCATTTATTAAGACATATGTACAAACACATTTAAATCAGGGTTCGAAAATATCATATTTATATAAATATCATATCACATGATATATATATCATTTTTAAAATTTAATTATTTCATTAAAAAACAGTATTGTTTCTTGCACAAACTATATTTAAAATTTTAACACAAATATATTATCAAAAATCTATATTCTAAACAACAAAACTGTTTATTTTACCTCAGATTAAAAAGAAAAAACAAAAATAATTAATAAAAAAAAAACATATTTTAACATTATTTTATTAACATTAATATTTTAACACAAACACATATAAATCGCTACTTTTATTCAAGGGCATATTGACATTTTCGGATGTTCGGAATGGTGTAAAACATTTTTAATTAAATAAATAAAATTATCGAATATATGGGATATATATCAAGGTATAAATATCATGATATATATCGTGATATATATCATGATATATATTGTATAAATTGAATTTAGAAAAAACTGACTATTTAGCTTTTATGCAACTGGACTATCTAATTTGGGGCTACTAACTTTCTATTAAATTGTACACTCAGAAAAAATTAAAACTTTGGTATCATACTTGATAAGTAACAAAGAAAATAAAGGGAAATCTTCCTAGATAGTTTTTATTATTATACTCTTCACAGACTACTGTGTTATTGATTTTGGATCTAGGAATATATGCACCCAAAAAGTAGTTAAATATGCGCATATATATGCCGCAAAATACTTCAATATATGCGTAAAAATTGAAAAATATGCAGAGCATATACAATAAGAGTAATTTGTTATTTGATGGAAATAGTTTATTAATATTTATTATTTGTTTTATTTTACAATACCTAAATATAATACTTAATAATTATTTAATTATTAACTAATTTTATTTACAAATCAACATTATTATAAAACGAATGAACAATTAGATGTTTTTCTAAATTATCTGTATTAAATGATTGTCTCCTATCAGTATGTACTTGTACAAAGAAAGACTCCTTACGACATCTACAGAAGTAATAGGTGCAAACTTAAATTTTCCTGAAATATCTGGATGAATAATATTAATATCTTCAAAGTTACCAGAATAAATATTAGCAAGATTTCTTAAAACAACATTTTTACACTCTGATTCAAACGTCTTAATTAAATTTACGGAAGTCACCAAAGTTAAATTTTTTTGTTCTAAATCTAATATCATTTTGGGTATAAATGCATAATTTTTTAAAAACACTAATTGCTTTGGTAATATGTAATTTTGAAACAACTTCTTTGTATTAGATATTCCCTTAGATGAATCATCAAAATCAAATATGATTTCATTAATTTTTTTATAATTATCTGCGTAAAAAAAGGCAGCTTTAAGCCAGGTACCCCACCGAGTAATCACAGGTTCCGGTGGCATTTGTAATTCAGGAAAATTTTCTTTGTACAATTGAGTTTTTAGAGGAGCTTTAAGAAATATTTTTTTTACATTACTAATTAAATCATTTATTAAAGGAAAGTTAGAACTAATTTCTTCTGCAACTCTGTTAAGGCCATGAGCCAAACGTAACATGGAATAAGTTTTCATAAAACATTTTTAAATTTTGTGCGGCTTTTACCATGTACGGGGCAGCATCGGATAACAGCAATAAATATTTTTCTGTTGGAACGGCTTCCGGAAGATAAAAGGAAGACAATTATGTCTGGATAAAACATTTTTAAATTTTGTGCGGCTTTTACCATGTACGGGGCAGCATCGGATAACAGCAATAAATATTTTTCTGTTGGAACGGCTTCCGGAAGATAAAAGGAAGACAATTATGTCTGGATAAAACGAGTTATTGTCAAGTTATTTGTTTTATCTAATTGCTTTGAAGCGATTAGATATGGACTAATTTGCATTTCTTCGCGTAATGAACCTATCATTAAATGGGCTATATATCGACCACAAGAGTCTGTTGTTTCATCCACAATAATGTAGAAATGGTTTCCAACGGTAATCTCACGAATTTTTTCACGAGTCTCAATGTACAAACTGTCAACACCACGTTTGCGTAATATACTTTGCTCTGGAATATTAAATTTACAGTATTATTATAGGTTTACTTTCAAGAAACCAAAATGTTTATTATGGATCCATATTTAAAAATGTTTGTAATACAATCCTTTTCATCAAATTTTAAACAACTTTTGTAAATGCCTGGTCGTCTGATGTCACGTTGAAACTTAAAAAAAAATCATAAATCAAAAACGGAAAACATAATAAACTTTCTGAGGGGACGAAGCCTATTGTTTTTTAAAAAAATCTGTTTATAAATAGGGGGTTTAGGAGGGTTTAAATTTAAAAAAACAAAACAAAAAACGATATCAACTTGAATTTTTTAAGAAAAATCAAGCTCTATAAGGGGGCGAAGTCTATTGATTTTGAAAAAAACTGATTACAAATGGAGTTAAAACTTAAAAAAAATCATAAATCAAAAACGAAAAACAATATCAACTTGAAATTATCAGGAAAAATCAGGCTCTATAAGGAGACGAAGACTATTGATTTTAAAAAAAATCTAACTAGAAATAGGAGGTCAAAATAAAAAAAAAAAACAAAAAGCGATACCAACTTGAAATTTTTAGAACAAATCAAGCTCTATTCGGGGACAAAGCTTATAAATTAAAATTGGAAGTTAAAGGCGTTGATTCATTCCTTGTTGACAAATAACCTAAAACGTTTCTTTAACATTTATACCATTTAACAAAATAGATCCAGGAAACTCGATTCACAAAAACAATCTGTAAATACATAAAAATTATAATATTCCTGCTATGATTTATTTGCCCTATTATGTCATTTCGACTACATATCACAATTTTGTTGTTTGTTTACTTTTGTGTTTTTTATCACATTCACATTGTATTATGGATCTATGTAAGCTTTGCAGATTAATAAAATTTCTTCTTTGTACAAAAACATCACAAACTTAATGTTCTTAAAAAATATTAAAAAAACACCAAAGAATAACACTCATATAAAAACAATCTCAATCCAATATAAAAAAAAATAACACAAACTATATTCTTATAAATTACAAAAATACACAAGAAAACAATCTTAAAACAATAAAAAGGAAATATTAACTTTTTTGAGCAAAAACATTTAAGTTTTTTAAAATATTGTTTTTTTCTCTAATTAAAGAGTTTCTCTCTTTTAATACTGCTACTTTTTTAAAACTATATTTTCATTTGAAGGAGGCTCATTTGAAAGTAAAAGAGGAGGGTTTACATTTCGTCTGCCTCATTCATTTCGTCCAAGTATTCAAAATACTTTCGACTTTGGCAAGGTTGTCAATGTATTTTTTATTCGCCCTTTCCAAAACTTTCCAACGGTTTTCACACTGCCTAGGGTTTATTAGTTTTTTTAGAGTGTTTGTCAACTCTGTTGATATAGTTTCCCGTAGACGTTTAAACGATTTTATTTCTCTGGTACCAACTCTGGGTTCGTACTGTGGAATGGTAGATTCATACTTTTGAAAACCAATCGATATAGAGAAAGGCATGGTCTCTTCGCATTCGGTTCTAAATCATTAAAAGGTATCGTCTAAATATTTAGTTATTAGGGAAAGATGTTTATGTGCTTCATCCAGTTTGCTGTCGCCTTTGCTTCTGGGCTAGATCAAAAGCGGTGTAAACAAATCACAGATTGTTGAAACGAAATATGTAAAACGATAAAGCCTTCTACTCTTAATAGCATATTTATTTCTTTACACAATTTGTAATACATTTTCCCACTTTTTTATTTTTAGACCAATCATACTAGAATGTAGTATTTTTAATTATCTTAAAAGTGTTTGAATTCAAAATAGTAATAAATTTACACAAGTGGTATTTTTATTTCCACAACAAGTCATTAATAACAAAATGATAAATTGGTGTTTGATAAAAATAATTGAAAAAATTTATATACTAATGAAAGTATGTAAAATGTAAATTGAAACAGTATATAAACAAACAAAATACGTTTCTGTTCTTTGCATTTTTAAAGTCAACCAAGGTTTATCATGTTAATTCAAATATTCTTGCTTTTAAGATATGTCTTAAATACGTCTAGCTTTGTTTTAGAAAAAAATAGCAATGCAGCTTTAGAAAATACTATAGACGCTGTACTGCAAAGAGAAAATAAAAATGAAAATATATATTTAATAAATACGAATATTAGAATTTGTTATCCTTCCGTTTATTACTCCACTGATATGAAAATGACAGCTTTTAAATTGGAACAACCTACGTTGTATATTTTATCTGACAATATAACAGATATATTGAAGATACTTTCTGAATCGCTTACTTTAAACAACAAAGGAAAATTTATACTAATTATAAAGGAATTTACAAAAACTTTACTAGGAAAATTGGATGAATATTATATAGATAAAGTTTTTTTAATAATTAAAAATTCCGAAACTGATACATATGGACTGTTTATATATAAAATTTCAGACAATGACACATTTAAATTAAATCCTTTAAATATTTCTTCCAGTGTTGGAATTTTTCAACAAAATAAAGGAAAAATGTATAACAAACTTAATATTTTATGCAGTCTTTACCCACCATACGTTGACAATAGAACAAACGGTATTTATATTCGCATATTAAATTCAATGGCATCAATTTTAAAACTAAAACTAAATATTACTATTAGTAATTATGCTGCTAATCTCTATGTAATACCGGCAGAATTTTTATATTCCAGACAATATGATATGTATGGTTCACCTATAGCTATGGATAATCCAAAAGTTGAAAGAACTTTTTTATTTACCGAAGATGTTATTGTTTCGGTTATACCTAGGATAGTATCAACAAAATATTGGAATATTTTTTACCGAGAATATGAACTTCAAGTATGGTGTTGTTTCTTTGCTCCAATTCCTATTATATATGTTTTATTTTATCTTTCACTAAAATTAACGCCAAATCAACAAGAAATTCCGCTTTTCCTTTTAATACTAAACTTAATATTAGAGAATGCTATCCGTATTAGAGAAACTAATAAAACGTTTAAAATAATTTTTATGAATTATACAATATTTTGCTTAATTTTTACAACTATTTATAAAAGCAAAATGTTTAATATTATGGGAGAAGATGCTTCTATTCAACTCGTACAAAATGAAAATGATATTATAAAATACAAATATAAAGTTGGTTATCCTGAACCGATTTATATCGAATTTATTAAAAAAGCAGAGTCTCCTTATCATAATGCTTTACTGAAAAACAATCTTACGATTACATGTGGTCACTATATAAGTTGTTTCAACAGAACTGCATTTAAGAAAGATATGATAACTTATAGAGGGCTTAGATTAGTCAAATATGTGTCCCCGAAATACGTAGACAAAAATGGAAAATCTCTCTTTTACATTGATGAAAGGAATGGAAGTAAAGTTTATTTTGGTTTCAGTTTTCAAAAAGGCCATCCATTGTATGAGAAATTTAATAAAAATTTGATGTATTTAAAGGAGAGTGGAATCTTAGATTATTTTTTAAGTAAATTCGATATAAAGTATGAACAAGTAATGAGACTTGTCAGAATTCAAAATCAAGAAATGAAAAGTCTAACATTAGATAGTTTACAATCTACTTTCTTCATGTTTATTATTTTTAATATTTTTAGTGTAAATGTACTTTTTATTGAAATATTTTTGTGTTGGCGGAAAAAATATTCAATATAAGAGAGAGAGAATATATATGTTTATTGTCCAAGTTAAAATACTTATTCACAAACACAATATTGTTATATAAAACACAAATAAATAAATAAATAAATAGTAATTAAAATATAAACAAATATTATTATAAATTAAGATTAATTCATACATCTAAAACAAAACAGAATAAAGCACATATCACAGTGTCCCGTCATTATAAAATTTGTAATATCATAATAAGTCCTAGCCATTACTAATATTTGCATAAAGAATATTGACGTCTTTATTATGCCACAAGATAGTAGTATCGTCAGCAAATAGAGTAAAACTTGCTGAGATATTTAACTTACCTAAATCATTTATATAAATTAAAAACAGGGTGGGCCCAAGAACAGAACCTTGAGGGACACCCCATTTTATGTCACTTGTTTTCGAGTCTTCGAGCTTTCGCAGCAGTACTTTAAAATTACATTTATCATTTTTATTATAGAATGAAAAACAAAGGTTGATCGAGTATATCATATTTCTTTATCTACCTTAAAGGGATATTAAATGCTTTTGATTAGACCACTTGGAAAGTGACACATACGAACTATTTAGACTTATGGAAAGTGCCCTGTATCAAGTGCATGTGGATAAGAATCTACTTTTCGCCTGTTTGTGAATATGAATCTACTTTCCGCATTAGCTAACAAATATGTCAAAGACGTCATTTCTATTTTGATTTATGTAAAATTCATATCAATACTAAAATCGATTTGATGATTAAATTGTTAACAATAATTTTTATACCTAGATCCTAGATAATTATTTTTTTTAATTTTGCTGTCACAGAAAAAGTTGCCAACATTGATGGTGTAGATATTTCTGTAGTATCTTGGTACGATAATAAAATAGTGAATACCATATCAACTTATGTTGGAAGTCAGCCCATGTCCGACGTAAAACGGTTCTGTAGAAAAACAAAGAGCCATATAGAGATTCCCCGTCCAAAATGTATTGGGATATACAATAACTATATGGGTGGTGTTGATCTCTTAGATTCAATGTTGGGTTATTACAGAATTCAGATCAGGTCGAAGAAGTGGTATATGAGAGTATTTTACCATTTTATAGATATGTTGTGTGTCAATAGTTGGATTTTATGGCGACGCTCTCAAACTGACGATATGTACTTGCCTCTAGCAGAATTCAAACTGGCACTAGCAGAAATTCTAACCAGGGCTAATGTTCTACAAAAAAAAAGGGGAAGGCCAAGCAATGACTTACAAACTCAATTGCAATTGAAAAAGAAAAAATACCCATTTGCGCAAATACCAGCTCGAGAAATTAGAACTGATAACTTGGGTCACTTACCGGAATGGTCTCATACTGAGCGTCAACGCTGCAAGTATATAGACTGCAAGGGAAAATCACACATTTATTGTGCAAAATGTATGGTTTTTTTGTGTCTTAATAAGGACCGTAACTGTTTTTATCGCTTTCATACTGAATAAGAAATATTTTTTATATTTTCATTACTAAAATTATTAAAATGTATATTTTTTAATATTAATGTTACCTAAAGTTGTTCCATATTTAGCACATGTCAAAATTTTTGAATATAAGAAAAAAAAAACATGCCGTAGAATTTTTTTAATATTTTTCCAGATCTTCTGAGGTCATAATACATTACATAAATTAAAATAATATTAATCAAAAAAATCATGCAGTAAGGGGTTAAAGTATTTTCTTCCATAATCAATCATTCACTTTTGCATCCATGAAAACCTTTCGTGAATAGTATATTATGTAACAAGATTGGAATTAAAAGTCGATACGTGTTCATTTCTATTAATTATTGGCGAAAGTATTACTTTAAACCGGTGGTTTCCAATATTTTTGCTACGCGGACCAACTTTCCTATTTAATAAAAAAAAAAATGGGTTGGCACATTGCAAAAAATCTGTAGCTAGTTATTGTATTAATGTTTATGTAGTAGGTACAATATACATATTATTTTGCAATTTTGCGTCCAAATTGTGTAACACAATGGAAAAGACTAATAAATAATAACTAAATTTTTATAGTAGTTTTATTTTTCAAATACAAAACAAACATATTTATATGTAATACAATAATTCACTCTTTGGTTTTTAACATTTAAAACAAAAGGTTCTTACAAATGTACTGAAATTTCTCGAATTCGACATATTATATCGAATGACTTTGTCGAACAACTTCAAAATTATGTATTCTCATATTAATATATTGCAATATGACAACACTGTGTACGAGCCCCGTCCAGCTTCAGTTGGCCCACCTGATTAAATATCAGTTATTGCCGTGTATCGAAGGTCATTTGAGTTATAGAGGTAAAATTGTCCACTTTTATTTTTAAAGTAACATTTTAAAAACATTTTGCATAAAAAATAAAATAGTTACAACAACTGGAAATGATTAGGACTTAAAAACTAGAAATAAGGAAATTTATGATTTTTTAAACTCTAAGATATCTTATTCTACCACTGAGTAACGTCCCCTTTATTTTTAATAACTGCTTCAATTCTTCTCGGCATAGTATTTACTAAATCCTGACACTGCGCTGGAGTGAAATTATCCCAAATATTCTGGAGCCTGTGCTTGAGTTCTGGAACAGTTCTGGCAGGATTGGCTCTTAACCGCTTTTTCATTTCATGCCACAAAGTCTCGATAGGCGAAAGGTCCGGACTAGAGGAAACCCATTTTAGGAG
The DNA here is from genome assembly GCA_927349885.1 of Psylliodes chrysocephalus. Classification (NCBI taxonomy): domain Eukaryota; kingdom Metazoa; phylum Arthropoda; class Insecta; order Coleoptera; family Chrysomelidae; genus Psylliodes; species Psylliodes chrysocephalus. The sequence goes on from OV651814.1 coordinate 86,830,641, forward strand.
TGGTATTTCATGATCTGAAAGCCATTTCATGGATTTTTTGGACGTGTGACAGGCAGCACCGTCGTGCTGAAAGATGAAGTCATTTCCAGAAATCCTACTCTCTTCCAAAGAGTCCTCTAGAATGTCTAAATATTTTTCTGTGTTTACAATTCCGTTGATAAAGTTTAATTTTCCAACCCCTCTAGACGACATTGAACCCCAGACCATTACCGAAGATGGAAATTTAACTTTGCGCTTAAGACAATCAGGATGATAAGTTTCATGTTTCTGGCGGATAACTCTGCTCCGGCTATCACCGAAACACACTTCAAATCGCGATTCGTCACTCCAATGTATAATATTCCACCTCTCCATATCCCAATTTCGATGATCTTTAGCCCATTTCAACCTGTCTCGCTTCTGTTTTGGAGTCAGTAACGGTTTTTCTTTAGCCTTTGCAAATGAAAAAGATTATTATCTTTTGAACCTTTAGATTGAACTCAGAAAACTTACTTTGTATGTACCAAATCCTAGTTTTCTGGCTTCTGCATGACATGTCTTCCAACGGCCTCACTCCAGAGTACACTCAACTCTCCGTAGTTAGCACGCCTATAAGACTTAATAATTCTGGCTAAAGCTCGTCTATCATTGTCTGTTAATTTGGACTTTTTCACATATCGGGCCTTTTGGGCACCTGAACCGTTTGATTTGTACAATTGAACAATATTTCGAACACTGTATCTGGATAAGCCGAGTAATATTCCAATTTCGCCATTTTATTTTTCAGATTTGTGTAAATTAATGATAATTGATCGAATATGTTCATCAATTGCCTTTCCTCTCCCCATTATTGACAACAAATAGGACTATTAAGTAATTGTTTTACAATCGGAACTTATGTCACTGTCATTTCCGTCAAAAAAGTGTTGTTTTCATAGCCACTTTAACCCTCGTCGTTAGCAATACTTGGGTAATAGAATCATAGAGTTAACAAATTTATCAACTCTATTAATAGAATGAACGCAAAGATACTACTTTTTTAACCTTGTATTTTTTGTGAGACAGCACTATACATTGAACTCAGATATCTTCTATATTCCCGTAAATAGTATATTTTGTCTTAAATATTACACTGTAGAGGCTGGTTTTCTCCTTGAGCGAAAAAATCCAAAAATATTACTAATTTTATGTGTGGGCCAACTGAAGCTGGACGGGGCTCGTACTGACGGAAAACGTACTTCCGGTTCTGTTTTAAAATTTGTACTATGTTCATGTCAGTCATGTGTCAAAAGTCAACTTGTTTTGGAAGGAGAAAAACTTTTGTTTTGACTCGAGGTGAAATAATATATTATTATAATAAAAGATATAAGACATAATATCGGATAAAAAAGAATATTGTACGCAACAGAAAAAACAATTATCGATTACATTAATGAACGAAGAAATGAACGCTCCTCTACTGTCTGAAAAGTTTTCCTTTTCATTTGTATTCCAAAATTGTAGAAAAAAATGGGAAACCATTTCAATATCATTAAACTCTGTCCTTGGAGTTCAAGAGAATTGAAATCAATGAAAGAAGGTAAGAATATTGGAATTTATTTCATTATTGCTGAAACCTAATTTGTCTATTATTTTCAGACATGGCAAGATATTAGCTCAAAAACAAAAAAAAAAAAAAGAAAGCAGAATTAGACAAACATGTACGATCTACTGGAGGAGGTCCGACTACAGGTGGTAATAATAATAATAAATGGCCTTTTATTTGTACATACCAAAAATACAAAAAATATGTAGAAATGTACATTTGCCTGGGCGAGATTTAGCCTAAGGCTATTCTTACATTTAACCCTATAAATTCTATACATACATAAATAATAAATACATTTTTTACAATAAGAAAATTCTAGTAAAACATTTGAAAAGAAAAAACAATTACCTAAGTGTGTTTATTCAAAAAGAACAAACGAGATAAAAAAATTAAACAATTGCACTTAAATACTTTGGGAGACCAAGAGCTGTCGTTTTAATGTATTTTTAAAAACATTGTGAATTTTTTATAGATTTGTTTAGGCTGTTGTACAGAACAACAGCATTGTATGAAAAGCTGCGATTAAAAGTTGCAGTAGAATGACGAGGCATGGTTAACGTTAAATTATTTCTAATATTAACGTTGTGTATCAATGTTCTGAATATTAGTTTGTCTTTTAAATATGGTGGTATTGAAGTATTATACAGGGTGTCTGTAAAAGGTCTTTACAAAAACATACCACATAAGTCGATTTAAGTAAAATTACCTTAGTACAAAGTTGCTTCGTTTGGGCTCCAGAGGGCCTTGAACTTACAATTTTTAAATCGTTTTTCCCATATAAATTTAAAACGGCATATGCGATTTTGCTGAAATTTGGTATATTGGTAGAGATTTATGTGGCAACAAAATGGTATTAAAATTTTGTCCGATAATAATACATAGGCGTAGAAATTGCACCTTTAAAAATTCTACGCCAATGGAAGAAAAGGAGTTTGAGTATGAAATTTAGATTGCGCAATTCATTTACCTTAAAAAAGGTACTCTTGATAAGACTCGATTACTCTCATGGTTTTCGCTAAATTTCTGTTTTAATAATTTAGAGTGTATAGGTTTCACAAAAATATTTATTTACAACATAATCAAAATAGAGATTTTACAAAAATTGTTCAAAAAGTTCACCATTTTCACGCATACAAAGATTTATACGTCGAAGAAAATTAAAATGTATCCTTTCCATAACTTCTTCATCACCTCTGAGATTGTTTATTGCATCTTGAATACGTTGCCAGAGTTGTTCCTCATTTTCTACAGGTTCCCTGTAAACTGTGGATTTCAGATGTCCCCATAAAAAGTAATCCATCGGTGTTAGGTCTGGGGAACGTGGTGGCCAGTTTACAGGTGCGTCATTACCTCTGCCTATCCATTTGTGTGGATATTGTTTATTCAAGTGGTTTCTAACGTTTAAAGAAAAATGTGGTGGAGCTCCATCTTGCATAAACCACATATCTCTCCGAAGTTGAAGAGGTAAATCTTCTATCATTTCTGGCAACGTATTTTGTAGAAAATCCAAATAATTTTCTCCAGTTAATCTTCGTGGAAGTATGACAGGACCAACAATGAAATTACCAATTATTCCATCCCACACATTAATTTTGAATTCGTGCTGAAAATGGTTTACCTTTATTGCATGCGGATTTTCAATGGCATAAACATGTTCATTATGCGTATTAGTTATACATCTTCTTGTAAAACCCGCTTCATCGGTAAAGAGAACCTTCTTGACAAAGTTTGGATCTCTTTCTCTTTGCATATTAACAAATCGACAAAAACCCAAACGAATTTGAGGATCATGGACTAATAATTCTTGTACTGGCTTCTTATGGTATGGATATAGCAATTGTTCTCTAAGCACTTTATGAATGACATCTTTACTTACTCCTAGTTCCCTTCCAATTTGTCTGGTGCTTAATTCTGGATCTTCTTCAACACGTTCTAAAACGTCTTCTTCAACTTCAGGAATCCTTACAAAACGTTCTCTTCCATTATCAACAGTGTTGGGAGCAAAGGAACCGGTCTCCCGAAGACGTTTCTCAACAGCAGCAAAGGTGGGTGGCTAGGTACACGACGATTTGGAAACCTTTCAGAGTACACCCTGACACTCTCTCGAGCATTTCCTTCACAAAAACCTAATGTCAATAACATATCGGTATATTCTACATTGGTATATTGTACAGCCATATTAATAAAACACGCATTTGTTTTTTTAATTATTGAGTCAGATAGAACACTTTCAATCGTTAACAAGAGATTAGGTGTTAAAACTTGACAATATTTTTATTTAGATGAAACTATGGAAACCAACAATAAATGTTTTTGTATACGTATTGCAGGCAAATAACTAATATTCCTCAAAAAATCGTACATGGCAAGAATCGAGTATTTTTGTTAAAAGTCTCGATTAGAGGTGTTGAAGAAGGGTGATCAGATAGAACAGAACTTGACAAAACAGAACAGGACAAAACAGAACATGACAAAACAGAACTTGACAAAACAGAACACAGACAAAACAGAACATGGACAAAACAGAACACAGACAAAACAGAACAAGGAGAAAACAGAACAAAGACATAACAGAACACAGACATAACAGAACACGGACAAAAAAGAACACAGACAAAACAGAACATAGTATATAATAACTAGGTAAGTATTTCTTAAAATTCTCTAACAAAAAGTTTCGCCTCCTATCAGTATACATATATTTAAATACGTTTAATGGGTTAATTCTTAGTACTTAGGGTAAATACTTTAAATACCATAATTAAACAACAATATTATTGGGATTTACTTTCTTATGTTTTGATTAAATTGTGTAGGAATTGTTTGTATAATTCTTACATATATGCTAAAAATTGAAGAATAGTTAAAAATATGAAAAATTCGGAAAAATTTCATGATTAAAAGATACTGTATTTATTTTTGTGACTATTTTTTTTTCTAGTTTTTTTTCTTATTTTTTTAATGTTATAAGAAAAACAAAAAAGGAGTAATTAAACATTTTTGGTACTTAAATAATTTGTTTAATAATTAAATAAAAAAATACAGTAAATGATACTTTTTACTACTTATATTACTTTATATATTATACTTTTTATATTATTGGAGATTGGCCATTCGGTGTAGAAATTCCAACTTATTTTTAACAGACTTCAAAAAAGGAGGAGGTTCTCAATTCGTCGCGATATTTTTATTTATGTATGTTCAGCGATAATTCTTTAACACGGTGTCCGATTTAAATAATTCTTTTTTTGTTAGAAAGGGGAATTTCCAACCTTAGCGTGCCATGTATATAGTTGATAGAAAACGTTTGGTGCTTTATCAAAAATTCCGTCTCCAAAAATAACGTTCTTTTTTAATTCTTTAACCAACTCTCATTCCCTATTGCCAGAATTCTATCAGAATCATCGGCCCCTGTATCATGTAAAATTACATCCATGTAATGTTCTGGTATATTAAATTCGACCGTTGTTGGATTTGGAATATAAGCACCTTGTTTATGTCGAGTGAGGGTTCTCGTAAGAAAAGATGGTTTTGATACTATTTCCTGATTAAATATATTGTAACATTACCCTAAATCAATTGTATGATAAATAGTTAACAGTGTTAGATTATTTTTTGTACAAACTTCATTGATTTACTTTTGCTATCAATAAGACTTAATTGTTTTAAAAATCTACAAATAAAGTTTGAATTTCTTACGTGATTTTAACTTCTCTCAGTAGAGCCTCGATATGTTCTGTTTTGTCTGTGTTCTGTTATGTCTGTGTTCTGTTTTATCCTTGTTCTGTTTTGTCTGTGTTCTGTTTTGTCCGTGTTCTGTTTTGTCTGTGTTCTGTTTTGTCAAGTTCTGTTTTGTCATGTTCTGTTTTGTCAAGTTCTGTTTTGTCATGGAACCTTGAAGAAGATATGAAAAAAGTACATTTTTATGTTTTTCATCGTATAAAATTTTGTCCGATAGTAATACATAGGCGTAGAACTTGATTTTTTAAATAATTGCACCTTTAAAAATTCTACGCCAATGGCAAAACAGGGGTTTGAGTATGAAATTAGGATTGGGTACCCAAAATCGCATATGCCGTTTTAAATTTATATGGGAAAAAACGATTTAAAAATTGTAACTTCAAGGCCCTCTGGAGCCCAAACGAAGCAACTTTGTACTAAGGTAGTTTTACTTAAGGTAGTTCACTCGTAAAACGGCTTTTCTTAAGAATTCAATAAAATTGAAATATAAGGTTAATGAAAGTGTCTTTTATGTAACTAGAAAAAATTAAAATTTTTGACCTTTTGTGAAACGAGATATTAACAATCAAAATCTGCATAATTAACACTCTTGAACCCTCTCATATACACAAGTAATGCATTTATTTTAAGATATATATATATATATATATATATATATATATATATATATATATATATATATATATATATATAAGCTTACATGTGTTTTGTACAGTCTCTTACAAAAATAAAATTGATTAGCATTGAGAATCTCGAACTATTGGTATTCACCATTAAGCGATATTTTTATGTACGAGTGAACTACCTTAAATCGACTTATTTTGGTCTAAGGAATATGTGGTATGTTTTTGTAAAAACCTTTTACAGACACCCTGTATATTAGCGATAGGAACACATATTTGAATGGGTTGTTAACATTTAACCATCCAGTTTGTGAAAAAGCCAATGAAATATGGTCAAACTTGCGAAGGCCATTGACGAACCTACAACACGTATTCTGCATTATTTGCAGTCGATTACGATTGACTGCTGTTAGACAAGGGTAATATATAATAATTCCGTAAAGAATTTTTTAAATTACTAAACTTTGACATAAGTTAGCTTTTATTGATTTATCTCTAAGAATGTATTTATTTGAGTAAAGTAATCGAAGTGCGCCGTAGCACTGTTGAAGAACATAGTTCAAATGTTTATCAAATCTCATAAATTCATCGAAATACAGCCCCAAATTTTTTGCAAAACATTCGATAGGAATCATCTCCCCAGAAATAAATAGGTTAACATTAGATTTTAAAATATCTTTGAATTTATTATTACAAAAAATTAGATTTAGAGGCATTTATGTGTAAATTATGGTTTGTGGAGTATACAGTTATGTCATTAAGGTCTTGATTTATTAAGTTCAAGGCATTGACGTAATCATTTGCGTTAAAATCACAGAATAAGTGCGTGTCGTCAGCAAACAATTGGACTGAACAGTTTTTGATGCATGTATATAGATCCGAGGTGTAAAGTAGAAATAACAGAGGACCCAACACCGAACCTTGGAGTACGCCGTACTTTATTGGAATTGAGTTAGACTTCTGATCGTCAACAATAACCTTTTGAGAGCGATTGTGTAGGTATGTTTTTATGAATCCTAAAGATTTTACACGTACACAGTGTGAATGAAAATACTTCTTACAACTAAAACACTGTATTTTACTAGTTTTCACAACAAAATTGTCGGAGCAACGTCGCCCGCCATCGTTCTTTATATGGGTAACCTAAATCCAGATGAAAAGGTTGTACTCAGTACGATTGCACCTGCAGCAATAAGTGGTGATAAGCGAAACAGAAATTAACTTTAACTTTCCTCAGTGCAGTGAAAGAAATGATTCCCTTGACATTATTAGTCATGCTAATGTTGAAATACATTATTATAATGATGATACAAATAATATAAAACAAGCTGTAACAACAAAAATGTCACTGTTACTACTCAAGCAGATTATAAAAAAGGAGACATATTTACTAAAGAAAATGTAGACAGAATAAAAACAAAAATTGTAAAAACTGGTACTGTTGCTGCATCTACGCTTGCTGATGTCAGTCAACGTAAATAATCATTTGTGATTTGTGAATTCAAAATACTTATTTATTTTATTTAAGAATGTTTTTTTTTTTAAATATATTTATTATAGAATATGTTTATTTTTTTAAGAATGCGTTTTATTTTAGAATGTTTATTTTGTGTTGTCATTAAAAGTCAGATAAGTTCAAGAATATTCTTTATTTGTGTTTATTTTGTGTCTTTTTATAATTGATTATTAAAATAATTGATAAGTCTCCTTCGAGCCCTCATCCCTTCTGTAAGTAAAAGATTTGGTGCCCTATTCCCCTCAATCATATTTAAATTTGCAGGATAGATACCAATATCAAATTCCTCATCTTCTTGTATGAACTGTACATTATTATGTACACATATATTGTGTAAAACATGTGGAGAATAGTGCAGAGTTCTGTGTTTCAAAAGACATCAGCATCTCATTTTAAGTAGACTGTTACATCTTTAAATGAAACACTTTGCTCTTTTGTGAGTTTCATTGAATCTTCCTTCTTCAATGGTCTGTGGATTTTCTACGGGAATTATTAACCATGGCCGCAACATATAGCCCGAGTCTCCTAAATAATAAGTGTATATAATTTTATTCAAATGTACCTTAGCCTTCATAATTCACACAAATTTTAAGATCATATAAAATTTCGATAAATGCAAATTTATAGTAAAATCAAAATTTCGGTAAAAATATAAATTTTAAATGTGTAATATTCAAAAAATGCAAGAATAAGAAAAATTGCCTTTACTTTTACTTAGGGCTACTATCCGTCCGGATTTGTCTTAATTTGACAAAAGTCCTGATAGCGTTCGGGCGGGGTTTCAAAAAAATGTTTGGGTAAACCCCGGACACTTATTGCGTCAGGGAGAAATCAATTAATTGAGTGATAAACAATAAATTGGCTCACGCAGTTAAAAAAACCCCGACCACCGAGTGCCCTCGCCTTTTTTTACATCGATTTTGCCAAACATTGCAGAATAAATCACAAAGAAGCTGTTTAAATTAATTAAAAATGAAAATGTTTATTTTTGTTTTAAAAAAAATTCAAAGGGTAAAACTAAATTTCACCAAAATGTCCGGGATTTTTTTCGGTTATGACAATTTATAAATTATACCGGACATAAAACTACAGCACATATCGCATTGATCTTTTCTAGGCTTGAAGATCCCTAAATTATTTCTTTCAAATAACTCATCAAATACAAAAATACTAAGAGGTTTTCCTTCATAACATTCAACGTACCTTTTGTACAGCTGCGATTTATTTTTAACGATATTATCTTCGATGTATATCAGCTCTTGCATAAGGTGATGGAATTTTTGGAAATTTGTCAAACCAATTTTTAAGAAACTTTCTTCTCTCGGATAATTTAGGTTCTTGACTGCTTCTTCTTCTGTCATTCACTTCAGCCGATGATGCTACCATTCCGTTATTATCTTCGTTGTTGCACCAGTTTCTTATACTCTATTCTCCAATGCATAATGTATTTAGGAACATCTTTTTACAGACTCTAAGCGGTTTACCATCTATTTTCAAATAGTAAAAAAAGCTATTTGATTTCCGTGTTTCCTTATTTTTAGTTTTTCTTCTTTTTGGTTCTGCTTTCTCAACATTGTTAATAACAAACATATTTTTTTGGTCCCATATTAAATCTTTCCAGAAATTTTCAAATATTTGATTTCGTTTTTCGATCGTCACGTTATTGCTTAAATATACTTTTGTTTTTTCACAGTGTTTACCATCGCATCTTTCTTTTATTTCTCTTTCACTTCTTATTTTATTGCGTGTCCATTTTTTATTTTTTCTGGTATATCCTAGATATTCTTCTCCTTTCATTCGCTTAATTTTATTTTTTGTTCTTTTTCATTTATTTTTTTTATTTTCTTTGCTCTTTTGTTTGCTGGTTCGATAGACTTATCTTCTAGCCAACTGTGTAAAATAAAAGAATTTGAACGATGTGGCGGGAAATATTCCATGGCCCAGAAACCCCGACCGACCTTACATGTAATAGGTGTTTCACATGGTTTGCCAGTATGTATTGACTTTCCGCAGACACATATTTGTTCTTTTGTGCATCTGATTGCAGTGTGTCCAAAAAGTTGACAACGGAAACATCTTAAAGGTGATGGAATATAACGGCGAACTTTTAAGTTATAAAATGCTATTTTAACTTCATTTGGACATTTTGGTAAATTAAAAGTCAAAATTTGATTAACTGTGTCAATAAGTGCGCCATTCTCTTTAGGTTTAATGCGTTTTACTTCAATAATACCTTGATCTTTAATTTCATCTAATATTTCTTGTTCAGTACAGTTTAATAAATCTCTACAGTTTATAACGCCTTTACAATGATTTAACTTTGCGTGTGGAATAATTTCGATATCATATTCGAGAAATTTGTCTGATTTTAAAATGGTTCTTGACTGGGCTGAAGAGGCTGTTTCAATTAATAGACCTTCTTTTATATTTTTTAAGTTTTTTAACTGACCAAATTTTCCATAGCTCCATTTTTGTATTAAAAAGGGGTTTACTTGTGAAAAGTCCCCTTCTTTTCTCTTTACGATCAGGAACCGGGGTTGGACCACCGTCTCCTAATTCGCATTGTTATTGTTGCCTCTATTTTGGGAGGAAGACGCCTCCGAGGGGTTGTTAGTTTTATCTGCCACATTTTTATCCCACGAGTAAGGTAGAACTAAAAGTCCGCCGCAGCAGTGCTCCCTTACTACGGTAAGGCTAGGTACAAGTGAGGGTAGCCTGGTACTCACAGGGAATCGTTCAAGACTAACTCCGTATAGCCATGCATCTCTTGGCACGATGACTTACACCTCAGATTACGGATTTTTACTTTTACTCCTCAGTGCCAATTTTGGTTCACGCCGATTTGATCGGTAAACCACCCATATCTGGGTAGCATTCCCCTATCTACCACCTGGGGACGCGCTGGATGATTGGCAACTGCACACCAGTATTATCATTATTACCATTATTATCATTATTATCATTATTATCATTATTATCATTATTATCATTATTATCATTATTATCATTATTATCATTATTATCATTATTATCATTATTATCATTATTATCATTATTATCATTATTATCATTATTATCATTATTATCATTATTATCATTATTATCATTATTATCATTATTATCATTATTATCATTATTATCATTATTATCATTATTATCATTATTATCATTATTATCATTATTATCATTATTATCATTATTATCATTATTATCATTATTATCATTATTATCATTATTATCATTATTATCATTATTATCATTATTATCATTATTATCATTATTATCATTATTATCATTATTATCATTATTATCATTATTATCATTATTATCATTATTATCATTATTATCATTATTATCATTATTATCATTATTATCATTATTATCATTATTATCATTATTATCATTATTATCATTATTATCATTATTATCATTATTATCATTATTATCATTATTATCATTATTATCATTATTATCATTATTATCATTATTATCATTATTATCATTATTATCATTATTATCATTATTATCATTATTATCATTATTATCATTATTATCATTATTATCATTATTATCATTATTATCATTATTATCATTATTATCATTATTATCATTATTATCATTATTATCATTATTATCATTATTATCATTATTATCATTATTATCATTATTATCATTATTATCATTATTATCATTATTATCATTATTATCATTATTATCATTATTATCATTATTATCATTATTATCATTATTATCATTATTATCATTATTATCATTATTATCATTATTATCATTATTATCATTATTATCATTATTATCATTATTATCATTATTATCATTATTATCATTATTATCATTATTATCATTATTATCATTATTATCATTATTATCATTATTATCATTATTATCATTATTATCATTATTATCATTATTATCATTATTATCATTATTATCATTATTATCATTATTATCATTATTATCATTATTATCATTATTATCATTATTATCATTATTATCATTATTATCATTATTATCATTATTATCATTATTATCATTATTATCATTATTATCATTATTATCATTATTATCATTATTATCATTATTATCATTATTATCATTATTATCATTATTATCATTATTATCATTATTATCATTATTATCATTATTATCATTATTATCATTATTTTCATTATTATCATTATTATCATTATTATCATTATTATCATTATTATCATTATTATCATTATTATCATTATTATCATTATTATCATTATTATCATTATTATCATTATTATCATTATTATCATTATTATCATTATTATCATTATTATCATTATTATCATTATTATCATTATTATCATTATTATCATTATTATCATTATTATCATTATTATCATTATTATCATTATTATCATTATTATCATTATTATCATTATTATCATTATTATCATTATTATCATTATTATCATTATTATCATTATTATCATTATTATCATTATTATCATTATTATCATTATTATCATTATTATCATTATTTTTTTTTTTTTTTTTTTTTTTTTGTTTTAGCAGCGTCAATTGCTTAGATTATTAGCTGCTTTTTGCTCGGTTTTTAACTCCGTGGGTAATTATTATCCTAAATTAGTGTAAGCATTAATAAGTAATTGTTAGTTTATATATTTTTAAACATATTAATTCTTTTTATGTATTCTAGTGCCCTAGTGATTTTCGTTGTGTTCGCCTAATGGGATTTCGCCTTCGGGGAAAAGGACTCGTCTGATGTTGGCGTATTGCTGGCAGGTGAAGACATGATCTATAGTTAACCTTCTATTACATGTACATCTTGGTCTGTCAGCTCCGATGAGCAGGTGTGAATGTGTAAGATGGGTATGACCTATGCGAAGTCGACACAGTATAACCTGTTCTCTTCGATTCATTATCGAGGGGTAAGTCCATTTAGTTGTTTTTGTTTTCCACGTTTTGAGATCTCCTTCATAATTGTTCCATCTGCTTTGCCATTCAGCGTATATTTTGTGTTTAATTTCTTTAATTTTGTCGTCTAAAGGTATCCATACTCCGTCGTGAGTATTTAAATTTGCAGCAATTTTCGCTGCGCTATCGGCTTCTTCATTGCCCAATATTCCCATGTGGCTTGGAATCCATAATAAATGCACGTTTGTACCGATTAATGTTAAATGCGTTAACAACTCTAAAATTTGTTTTGGAAGGTAGCTATTAGTAAGTGTTTTATTTATACTTGTCAAAGCGCTCAACGAATCTGTACATATTAGGCATTTCTTTAGTGGTGAAAATGATATAAAGAGAAGGGCTTGCCAGATTGCGTATACCTCTGCAGTATAGACACTGCAGTTTATATCAAGAGACCACATATAGGTCTCATTATTATGTACAAATGATGCCCCAACCCCATTTTCTACCTTTGAACCATCTGTATAAATTGTATGCCATCTCTCATATTTCATCATTTCCTCAGATAAGAGGTTTCTATAAGTGGAAGGTGGGGTTAGCTCTTTCTTCCATCTGGAGAGACTGAGATTAATGCATGGTTTTTTAATTGTCCATGGGGAGATTGTGGATATATCGCGTAATATATTGTCACATCCTATCTGGAATTTATCCGCGTTATTGACGAAACGGGAGCGGGCCGGTTTGGCAGTCGAAGGTCTTTGTGAAAATTCATTATCTTTGTTTACCAGATCATTGTTTAAGTGTTTAGGTAATGATGCCAATTTACAAAAATAGCTCATATTTTGCATTTCTCTACGAAGGTTTAATGGCATTATTGATGTATCTGCTTCAAGGGCCGCAGTAGCACTAGTTCGGAACGCGCCAGTAGCTAGCCTTAATGCGGCATTTTGAATGGTGTCTAGTTTTTTTAATTTGGTAGGCCTTGCGGAGCCATAAACAACACTAGCATAATCTATTATTGGTCTAATAAGTGTGGTATACATGATAAGCAGAGTATCTCTGTTAGCGCCCCATTTTATCCCTGCCAGACACCTCATAATATTAAGTTTTTTTTGGCATTTTGTGTATATGTAATCGATATGGTCTCCCCAGTAAAGTTTTTTATCAAATATCATACCCAACAATTTTACTGTATTTTTATTACTAATTGGTCGATTTTCCAAGTAAAGCGTAGGTTCGTTATGTTCTGAACGTAGTCGGCAAAAGTGTATTGTATTTGATTTAGTTTGTGAGAAAGAGAAGCCACATGATTTTGCTCTGTCGTTTATTTGATCTATTTCAGTTTGAAGAGTCGTTGTTAGGTTATTAAGATCTTTACCTTGTAAATATAGTGTCAAATCATCAACATACAATAAACGTCCGATATTGGCGGGTATATTTTCTAGAATATTATTTATGGCCACTGCAAATAAAGTGACGCTTAAGACTGATCCCTGGGGTATCCCATTTTCAAGAAGTCGTATAGAAGATTCTTCGTTTGCTACGCGGACTTTGAAAAACCGTTGACTGAGAAAGCTGCCCAAGAGGTTGGGAAGGTTTCCTCTCAGACCCCATTGGTGCAGTTGTTTTAAAATGGCATATCTCCAAGTCATGTCATAAGCCTTTTCTAAGTCAAACATGACTGCGACCGCGTGTTCTTGATTGGCGAATGTCTCGCGTATGTCGTTTTCTAGGCGGATCAGGCCATCGACTGCGGAACGTTTGCGCCGGCATCCCACTTGGTTTTCTGACAACAAATCATTGACTTCTAAATACCACATGAGTCTGATACTAACCATCTTCTCTAAAATTTTGCTAAGACAACATGTCAACGAAATTGGTCTATAGCTTGAGGGGATTTGGCATTGTTTACCTTCCTTTAAAATTGGGATAATTACTGCTATCTTCCAGGCTTGCGGAAATATACCTGTCTGCCAGATTCGGTTGTATGCATGCAGTAACTTAAATTTTGTGTGTGTAGGCATGTGGCGTATCATAGAGTATGGTATATTATCTGGACCGGGAGCCGATTCGCTGCAAGACTCTAAGGAATTTTCGAGCTCATCAGCAGTAAAAGGGAGATTGTACTCTTCTTCGCCCGAACTATTAAATTGAAGGTTATTTCTTTCCTCCCTAATTTTTTTATTTTGAAACTCGGCAGCGTAGTTTTGATTACTACTAACAGACTCGTAGTAGTTAGCAAAAATCTCTACTATATTCTTAAGGTCTGTGCCAGTTGTATCATTTAGATGTAATATTTCAGGTACGTGTAATTTACCTCTACCGCATATACTTTTTATTCTTTTCCAAATTTCTGCTGTACCAGTTTCTGGAGTAAGTGACTCAACATATTTCTGCCAAGATTTTTGTTTTGACTCGTTAATTAGCCTACGAGCTTTAGCTCGTGCTTTTTTAAAGTTTATTAAATTTTCTTGACTTGGTTCTCTCCGTAATACTTTCAATGCCCGTTTTCTCTCTTGAATCACTACTCTGATATCATTATTCCACCAAGGTACATGTTTTTTTTGAAAGCCTTTAGATATAGGAATACTTTGATGTGCTGCATTCAGTATACTTTCCGTTAATACGTTAGGTATTTGCTCGATATCGTTAGGTAGGTTCGGAATGTTAACAACTTTCTGGTATGTTTCCCAATCTGCTTTTTCTGTAAACCACCTCTCTTTAAAATTCACCTCTTTTAGATGGGTATCAAGTGTCATGATGATGGGAAAATGGTCACTTGAATGAAGGTCGTTCAGTGTTTGCCAAGTTAATTTAGGGACAAGACAAGGCGAGCAGAGGCTTAAGTCAATGCGCGAAAAGGTATTTGAGCGAGCATTAAAGTACGTGGCATCCCCACTATTAAGGACGCATATGTTTTTTTCGTCGAGTAACCTTTCTATTCTTCGACCTCTGGTGTCAAGTAACTCGGACCCCCATGTAGGAGAGTGAGAATTAAAGTCACCCATTATGAGAAAAGGTTGTGGAAGTTGATCAGTTAGATCGCGTATTTGCTGATAAGTCCAATGTGAATCAGGTAGATATACATTGCAGAGAGTTGTTTTCAGTGGTGTTTCTATGGTTACTGCTACAGCTTGAATATTTGTAGTTAAGTTAACCTGTGTTGCAGGTATGGAGCTTCGAAGCATTATAGCGACTCCTCCGGAAGCTCTTTGTATAGGGTTGTAATCTTTACGGAAAATATTGAAGCCTCTAAGATTGAAGTTTGAGTTAACTTTAAAATGAGTTTCCTGCAAAATAATCCCAAATGGTTTAAATTCGTTTTTTATTAATTGTAGCTCGTTTAAGTGAGATATACATCCATTGCAGTTCCATTGTATTATTGATTCCATTGTAAATTAAAAATAAAAAATTAGGGGATTTTGAGTATAAAATTGTAAATATATGTAATATAGTTAATTAGTGTAAATTTGTAAAAATAGGTGTTGTAAATAAATATAATAGGTAATTAAAGTATCACGTTTTTTTCTTATCCTTCGTTTTTTCTTTTTCTTTTGGCGAGAGAGAAAGGGGAAGGAAAGGGGATTGATCAACAGGTTGTTGATCAACAGGGGATGGGTTAGGAAGAGGAAGGTTTGTTAATTTGTCCAGAGATAGTTTTCTCGGTTTGCCTTTTTGCCAACCTTTTTTTTTCTTCCTTCCTGTTCTTGACGTATCGCTCACTTGAGAAGAGAAATTACTCTCATCAGATTCTAAAGCGTCATCAACGATTTTTCTTTTATTTGAATCAAATGTTGTTAATTCATTGTCAGGAACCATGGGTTGCGAAAAAGTGTGTGTTGCAGGTTGAGTAACTGTTAATGCTTTATATAGTTCTTGGATTTGACTTTCAATTATCTTTGTCATTTTTGGAATTAAGGTATCAACAATTACATCAATATTGTTTGTCGTTTTTACTTTGCTGGAATAGGTGCCAGAATTGGGCATACTGATCGTTATTTTACGTTTGGCTTCACCATAGGTAATCTTTTCGTTAGTTTTTATTGTTTGTATGTTGATTTCTTCTATCATCCGCGGACATTTTTTTGATCTTGCAGAGTGTTCACCTTCACAATTAACACATACAGGGTTTTCGCAAATGTGCCCAATATGTGGTGGTTTGCCACATACACATATTTTAGGTTTCGTGCATGCAAGCGATACATGACCAAATCTTTGGCAATTAAAACAGCGGACGGGATCTGGGATAAAATGCAGCTCTAACTTTCAGAGGTAATTTTGGTTTATCAAACGTAAGGATTAGGTTAGCTGTGTCGACGAGTTCACCATCTCTCTTTGTCTTTATACGTTTAATATCTATTACTCCTTCTGAAGCTAATCCTTCTTTTATCTCTTCTAGGCTACAATTTAATAAGTCTCGGCACGTAATTACACCTTTAGCATAGTTAAGTGATCTGTGTGGTTCAATTGATACATCGAAGTTATCCAGTTTTTGTATTTGTAATAATCTTTTAGCTTGTTGTTCCGAAATTGTTTCTAATAGTAAACCGTCCTTGGTTTTCCTTATATTTCTTAAGTTTCCAACTACACCATTTAAAATTTTTATTAACACAAATGGGCTAACTTTGTCAAAGTTTTCTCCATCTGTTCTTTTCACGACCAAGAACCGAGGGGTAATACTCCTCTTTTCTTGGCTCTGTGAGATGGTAGCTGTTTTATCTCTGCTACCGGAAGAGAGTTGTTGAGTGTCTCTATCAATCTCCATATAATTCCCACGAGTAAGCTCTGAAAATAGGTCAACATAGGCAGGGCAGGCTTACCTACGCAAGGCAATTACTAACGAGGGTCGCCCGGTACTCGCAGTCACCGTTCTTGACTCACTGCGCAGAGCCATCCACCCATCAGCACGGTTCGAATAACGCCTTGGGTTGCGGATTTTTTTAACCGGGTTTACTCCCAGGTCTGGGTCTATTATACTATAGTGGTCCCCGGCCCAAAGGGGGTCTAAGTGCAATCAAGTCCGCGGGAGTTTATCTCCTACCCACCAGCTAGGCCGGTTGGGCATTCCCCTATCCGCCACCCGGGGACGCGCCTGGTAGGGGTTAGAGGTGTCCCCCCCAGGTATTATCATTATTATCATTATTATCATTATTATCATTATTATCATTATTATCATTATTATCATTATTATCATTATTATCATTATTATCATTATTATCATTATTATCATTATTATCATTATTATCATTATTATCATTATTATCATTATTATCATTATTATCATTATTATCATTATTATCATTATTATCATTATTATCATTATTATCATTATTATCATTATTATCATTATTATCATTATTATCATTATTATCATTATTATCATTATTATCATTATTATCATTATTATCATTATTATCATTATTATCATTATTATCATTATTATCATTATTATCATTATTATCATTATTATCATTATTATCATTATTATCATTATTATCATTATTATCATTATTATCATTATTATCATTATTATCATTATTATCATTATTATCATTATTATCATTATTATCATTATTATCATTATTATCATTATTATCATTATTATCATTATTATCATTATTATCATTATTATCATTATTATCATTATTATCATTATTATCATTATTATCATTATTATCATTATTATCATTATTATCATTATTATCATTATTATCATTATTATCATTATTATCATTATTATCATTATTATCATTATTATCATTATTATCATTATTATCATTATTATCATTATTATCATTATTATCATTATTATCATTATTATCATTATTATCATTATTATCATTATTATCATTATTATCATTATTATCATTATTATCATTATTATCATTATTATCATTATTATCATTATTATCATTATTATCATTATTATCATTATTATCATTATTATCATTATTATCATTATTATCATTATTATCATTATTATCATTATTATCATTATTATCATTATTGTCATTATTATCATTATTATCATTATTATCATTATTATCATTATTGTCATTATTATCATTATTATCTATTCCGTGGTGGAATTAAAAGTTGTTAACACCTGTAGAATTGTGCTCCGTGTGTTTACAGTTTGATTTAGTATAAATCAGAACTATTAATTCTGTAGAAGTGTATTAGTGAATTTAAAGTCTATTTGCAACATTTGAATATTGGCAAGTACAATTTACTAGTTTTTAAACAGTTTTTCATCAAAATTTATGCATATCAGATCCATAACCTAATTAATCTGCTGTAAAAAAGACCCATCAATAGAAAAACTGGCAAAAAATTCCAAAAAAGATAAGGAATTTAAAAATGATAAGGAAGTCGACAGCGTTAAATCTACTTTCGTCGATTCAATCAGAAGAAAGCAGAGACACTCTCAAAATCTCTTACTTAGAACGAATTGTGAGAGATAAAGATCAAATAATTGAAAACCAAAAATTGGCAATAAAAGCGTTGACTGATCATCTAGAACTACTAAAAACTATGAATACAAATAATATTCCTGTTTCAACCCCAAAACAAAACGCTATATTGCAGAAACACACTCCCAGTGAACAAATTTCTAAACCAAATGAAAACAAAAACGGGCCTTCTGAATTTAAGGTTTATGGCATCAATCAGTCAGCAGGCACCTCTCAACAAAATAACAGTAAACAGATTATTACAGAAACGGCGTTAGCTAATGCTCTACATCACACTGAAGCGCAAAATGTCTGCAACAACGTGATTGGTTTAGGTAAAAATTTTCAACAAAGAGATATAAGACCTGAATATAAATCTAGATCACTCTTAGTCGGTACACAACAGTCTCAAAATTGCCATGGGCTTATAGCAGCAAGCTTTGATAAGAACGAATACCTTTATCATTATCATGCCACAAATTTTGGAGTGGATACTACTCGGGATGGACTTGAAGATTACTTGAAAACTTATGCGCCAAATGTAAAAGTTTTAAAACTCAATGCTCGCTACCCAAAGAGATATTCCTCATTTAAGATATCCTTGCCTAGCTCTGAATCTTCTACTTTACTTGACCCTAATATCTGGCCAAGCCATGTGATACTAAATCGGTTTTTTCCATCAAAGAGATTACCGAACCAAAATTACTAAGTGTACATTCGTCAATTTTGCCTCTGCCGCCGCAAAGAGATGACTGCTCTGTATTTTATATTAATATTGAGAGTATAAGCAATAAATTAGATGAGATCCGTATATTATTAAATGAGAAAAAATGTGATATTTTATGTATTGCGGAGCACTGGCTCAATTATACTAACCTTGCTACTTTAAAAATTAATGAATTTTCACTATTGTCATCATTCTGTCGCGAAGATAGAAAACACGGTGGTGTAGCTATTTTTTGCAATCATAATATTAATTTAAAAGGAATAGATTTATCAAATTACTCACAAGCTTTTCACGCTGAATTTTGCGGAGTCGAATTTGTTAACAAAAACAGCATACTTGTTACGGTTTATAGATCGTCTTCAAATGGAGACGAGCTAATATTTAAACATTTATTAACTAGATTATTGTCCGATCTGTCACAGAAGTACAAATATATTAGTATATTGGGTGATCTTAATTGCGATCTAGATGGCAATTCCGTACACTCAAAAGATATTCGTAATATTATAGCTATGTTTGGTATGAAACATTTTATACACGATCCCACCCGTATTACACCTAACACCAAATCTAAACTAGACAATGTCTTAACAAATTTAGATAGTAACGCATTTTCCACTAGAGTTTTGGACATGGATATAAGTGATCATCACGGCATTTATATGTGCATTAGAAATATTATTAATACAAATAAAAACAAAAATATTAATAAGAGAGTTATAAATAACAAATCACTTGAAAAATTCGCTCAATTAGTGAATAGTTTCGATTGGCAAGGTTTAGAGTTAGATGCATTACGGCCTGAGGATATGTGTGAAAATATTTTACAGATATTTAAAACATATTGTGAAATCTGTTTTCCTCTAAAATCCTATCGTACACGAGCAAAGGGATTTGAGTGGTATAACCATGAGCTAAGCAGCCAGCGCAAAGAAGTATTTCTTGCTAAATCCCAATTTAATTTGACAAACTCACTTGAGGACTGGTGTATATATAAATTTCAACAAAAAAAATACAAAAAAAATCTATTAAGCAAAGGAAACGTGACTACTGTACCGATATAATTAGTAAACCCGAAAACAAAAATAAGACTGTGTGGAACATTGTTAATGCGGAGAGGAAAACTAATAAAGCTGACATTGTAGCATCAGCACTTACATGTGATGAGCTAAACACATTTTTCACCACGATAGCTGATAAACTAACCCCCACAATCAACAATGATAACATAGATACAAGCACTTATATAAATAGGTTGCCAAAACCACAAACCTCTTTTTTTATGTCACCAGTTTTGGATATTGATGTCAGGGAAGCCATCCTAAGGTTGAAGAATTCAAGCTGTCTGGATTACCACGGACTAAATAGTGCCATGCTAAAAATTACACTTGACAGTATTGTTCAACCGCTTACAACCTTGTACAACAAGTGTATATCTGAAGGTATTTGGCCAAATGATATAAAAATTAGTAAGATTTTGCCAGTACACAAAAAAGGCGATCTAAATATTACTGATAATTACAGACCTATAGCTATTGTCCCTATTATTGGTAAAGTGTTTGAAATCTTATTGAAAGATAAATTAATAAGCTATTTAGAGTATAAAAACATAATTACTCCATCGCAATTCGGGTTTAGAAAAGGGAGGTCAACTGTGAAGGCTCTTCTGAAATTAATTGACGAAATAGTCGAAGGTCTTGATGAAGGTACCAGTACTCTGTGCGATTTGACCAAGGCCTTTGACTGTGTTAATATAAATATCCTTCTTTCTAAACTTGAATATTACGGAATTCGGGGTAAGGAGTTAGATTTACTATCAGCCTATTTATCTGACAGAAGGCAATATGTATGTTTCAATAACACAGAATCCACACTACAATACACAAATAGAGGAGTTCCACAAGGTTCTGTGCTAGGACCCTTGTTGTTCATTATCTACATAAATGATTTGCCAAACGCAGTTGAGCAAGGCTTTACGTTAATATTTGCGGATGACACATCTATATTGACGAAAGACTGCGAGATTATGAACAATAACTGTGTCTCAATGGCAAAAATTTAGTTTAACTCAAACGAATTAAAACTAAACGAGAAAAAGAATCAACATATTGTCTTCACCTCAAGTAAATTAGTCAAGAAAGATGAACCTGTAAAACTACTAGGGGTAACCCTTGATTCTGGTCTAAGCTGGGCTCAACATATAGACATTTTGAGTTCTAGAATGTCATCACAGGTATTTGCTCTTAGGCAGATGCAAGCTTTTCTAAATACAGCAGGGTTAAAAATAGTATACTTCGCACTAATTCATAGTATACTCACTTATGTCATAATATTATGGGGAAATGCTAGCACAGCTAATAAGGCATTCGTTATACAAAAAGCTGCCGTACGCATTGTAGCAGATTCTGATTATGACGCGCATTGTTGCCCTCTCTTCAAGAATCTTCGTATACTGCCACTACCGTGTGTTTTCATACTAGAAACTCTGTTAGCTATTCATACTAACTTAGGAAACTTTAGCGTACAAGCTGATCTACATAGCTATAATACGAGAAATGCAAACAACTTTGTTCCCCTGGCCTCTAGATTACTTATAACTAAGCAAAACAAAATAGATGTGAGAATATACAACTGCTTTCAAGCACATCACTTGAATATTAATATTAAAAATCTTACCAACAATAAACTCAAGAATCTGGCCAAGGAGTTCTTACTTGAGGAATGTTTCTATAGTATAGACGAGTTCTTAAAATTTAAACAAACAGTTTGACACTAGTAAATTTGTTCTTTAGCTAGTTTTATATTGATAAATTGTATTTTAAATTGTGTTTTAGTTTATATTTTTATTTTAAATTGTATTTGTATTTTATATTTTTATTTTAAATTGTATTTGTACTTAAATTTTATTTTTATTATACTGTTACGTCTTTTTGACATTTTAAAATTTGACCATTTTATATTGTGACCAAAATGTACTTCCTGTATAGAAACAAATGTCAATAAACTTCTATTCTATCATTATTATCATTATTATAATTATTATCATTATTATCATTATTATCATTATTATCATTATTATCATTATTATCATTATTATCATTATTATCATTATTATCATTATTATCATTATTATCATTATTATCATTATTATCATTATTATCATTATTATCATTATTATCATTATTATCATTATTATCATTATTATCATTATTATCATTATTATCATTATTATCATTATTATCATTATTATCATTATTATCATTATTATCATTATTATCATTATTATCATTATTATCATTATTATCATTATTATCATTATTATCATTATTATCATTATTATCATTATTATCATTATTATCATTATTATCATTATTATCATTATTATCATTATTATCATTATTATCATTATTATCATTATTATCATTATTATCATTATTATCATTATTATCATTATTATCATTATTATCATTATTATCATTATTATCATTATTATCATTATTATCATTATTATCATTATTATCATTATTATCATTATTATCATTATTATCATTATTATCATTATTATCATTATTATCATTATTATCATTATTATCATTATTATCATTATTATCATTATTATCATTATTATCATTATTATCATTATTATCATTATTATCATTATTATCATTATTATCATTATTATCATTATTATCATTATTATCATTATTATCATTATTATCATTATTATCATTATTATCATTATTATCATTATTATCATTATTATCATTATTATCATTATTATCATTATTATCATTATTATCATTATTATCATTATTATCATTATTATCATTATTATCATTATTATCATTATTATCATTATTATCATTATTATCATTATTATCATTATTATCATTATTATCATTATTATCATTATTATCATTATTATCATTATTATCATTATTATCATTATTATCATTATTATCATTATTATCATTATTATCATTATTATCATTATTATCATTATTATCATTATTATCATTATTATCATTATTATCATTATTATTATCATTATTATCATTATTATCATTATTATCATTATTATCATTATTATCATTATTATCATTATTATCATTATTATCATTATTATCATTATTATCATTATTATCATTATTATCAATATTATCATTATTATCATTATTATCATTATTATCATTATTATCATTATTATCATTATTATCATTATTATCATTATTATCATTATTATCATTATTATCATTATTATCATTATTATCATTATTATCATTATTATCATTATTATCATTATTATCATTATTATCATTATTATCATTATTATCATTATTATCATTATTATCATTATTATCATTATTATCATTATTATCATTATTATCATTATTATCATTATTATCATTATTATCATTATTATCATTATTATCATTATTATCATTATTATCATTATTATCATTATTATCATTATTATCATTATTATCATTATTATCATTATTATCATTATTATCATTATTATCATTATTATCATTATTATCATTATTATCATTATAATCATTATAATCATTATAATCATTATAATCATTATTATCATTATTATCATTATTATCATTATTATCATTATTATCATTATTATCATTATTATCATTATTATCATTATTATCATTATTATCATTATTATCATTATTATCATTATTATCATTATTATCATTATTATCATTATTATCATTATTATCATTATTATCATTATTATCATTATTATCATTATTATCATTATTATCATTATTATCATTATTATCATTATTATCATTATTAGAAAATGGTCTAGAATTGTTGAAGTGAACACACGTATACAAAATTTACTCCCAAGTTTGAAACCAAAAACCGAATTTAAACTTTAAATTAATTAGTTTTAAATTGTGTATGTTCGTTATTAGTGTATAGTGCATCTGTAAAACTATTTGTGAAAGTTTTGTTCATCGTATAAGTCCTAAAAAGTGCAAAAATTCATATTGCAGCATTTTTACTGTGAGTACAAAAACAATATTTACATTTAATTTGGGCCAATACTTGGTTTATTCCACCACAGTCGAAGTCGAAATATAAACACAATATATTTTTCTGGTTTTCGCTGTGATTTTTGAATTATTTGTTATCATGGGAAACGATAATATCGCTAATAGATGCAAGAGGTGTAAGAAAGAAGCAAAAACTGGTCTCCGTTGTATAATTTTTGGCGCAATATCGCACAAATGTTGTTTACCGAGTGTGAAAAATATAATATACATAGATAGCCAATCTATCAACTGTTGCTCTGATAGTAGTGACAATAATTCCATCAATTCAAATGACTCAACTACTTCTAATATAAATATACCTACTAACTCTATTGACGAAATTAAAATTAAATACTTGGAAGAAATATTAACTCAAAAGGATTTAGTGATTAAAAACCAAGAGATCGCCATTAAAGCACTTCAATCTCAAGTTGATATGTTGAAGGAGGTATCTTCTGTAAAAAAGAACTATGGTGAATATTCTAATGATAGAACAAACTTATCTAGTCTTCCAAGCAAAAATAGACAGGATTATGTCATTACACCAAAAGCCGTCTCATCAGCTATACATCAAGCAGAAACAGCTACTAACTGCAGAGACATTATAAATTTGACTAAAACTGAACAAATAAATAAACCGAACTTTAGAGCAAATTCAAGACGTAAAAATATATTGATTGGCACAATGTCTGGTGGTGAAAAAAACTTAACGGCTGCAAGCTTAAAGGCTATAAACACATAAGCAGAATGTTAAATATTTTCATTCTACAAAATGGAATCCATCAACATCCATCGAAGAAATAAAAAACCATCTTAAAAGTATTGACCAAGAAATTGAAGTAGAACAAATAAATTCGAGATTCCCGCAGAGCTACGCATTTTTCAAGATTATTGCACCCATAGATGTAGTTCCAGATCTGCTTCGTGCAGAAGTATGGCCCGAAGGGATTTACCTTAATGAGTTTTTTCGGCCAAACAGAAGGCTACCAACAGCTGGAGTACAACCAAACCAACAAGGAAAATCGGACTAATTTAATAAATACTGCTGAAAAGCTAAGTAGTTTGTCATTAGTGCACATAAATGTTCAAAGTATAACAAACAAAGTCGATAGTTTAAACATTTTTACTGATGAACGTCATTTAGACATATTATGCTTCTCTGAACATTGGCTATCAGTGGAAAACTTAAAAATGATTAAACTACAGAATTACAAATTAGTCTCATGGTATTGTAGGGAAAATATTGGACACGGTGGTGTTGCAATTTATTCTTCCTATAATACCCCACTTAAACATTTTGACATCGCGAAGTTTTGCATACCCATACATGCAGAATTTTGTGGTGCTGAAATACCAAACAAGAACTGTATCTTAGTGTCAGTGTATAGATCCTCATCACATGGTGATATTAATATATTTAAAAATAAATTATTCCAACTTATTGAATATGTATCTAAAAAGTTCAGGGCGTTAATTTTAATTGGTGACTTTAACATAAACTTAAATAGCACTAATGAAAACTCTCTTGATTTGGTAAATATTTTAAATATGTATGGACTGAAACATTATACAGGGTGTCCTTTAAAATGTGTCCCAAAATTCTCAGGCAGATTCCTTAACCAAAAAATGGAAAAAAAGTTCCTATAGACCTATGTCCTAAAGTGCCCCCTAAGCGAGCAACAGCCTCTCGAAATCATTTTTTTTATTTTGATTTTTTGAATTTTCTTAAAAATGGAAACAAATAAAAGAACCAAATTTTGGCTGTTAAATATGATCAATAATAGTGACCTTTTGACACCTTCAAAAAGAAATTATTTCGTCAGGGGTGTACTTGGGAATTTTTTGAAAATTTTAATTATTCATAACTTTTTTGTGTTTTTGGTAATGACTTATCCATATTTTTTTTTTTACATTCTACATTGAAAACTACGTCAAAAAGGAATACTTGTTTGATCTCGATTGGAGCAACCGTTTCCGAGAAAACATCATCCAAAGATATTCGTCCACTTTAGCTTAATTTTCAATTTTCCTAAATTACCTCGGTGAATCTCGTAAATAAAAATAACTTTTTTAGCTCTCTCTAAATAATTGTAGTTCAAATGTCGTGGTGGGACTATTTTTATTTAATAATAAGAAACGGTTTAAAAAAATATTTATTCTAAAAAAACAAATCAAAAAAAATTAAAGCAGATGCTCAATGTGGCGACCATTGGTTTCCACACACAAGCGCAACCTTCGCATCATAGACTGTCTTACACGAAAAAATACTTCAGGATTATTTCTAAGAACTTCGCAATGATGAAAAACTCGTTCTTCCAATTCTTCAACTGTTTCAACAGGACTGGAATAAACCAATGATTTTAAATAACCCCAAACAAAAAAATCCATTGGATTTAGATCTGGTGAACGAGGTGGCCAGTTAACAGGACAACCTCTGCCAATTACTCTACCCTCAAATCTTTCGTTAAGGTGCTGTCTAGCTTCAAGGCTGTAATGTGGTGGAGCTCCATCATGCATAAACCACATGTTATGTCTGATTTGAATCGGAATATTATCAAGAAGCTCATGTAAGTTATTTTCCAAAAAAAGCCTGTATGCTGCTCCATTTAACCTATTCGGCAAAACAAATGGTCCAATAAGGTAATTATCAATAACTCCAGCCCAGACGTTTATTGAAAATTTATCCTGGTGGTGACGTTCAACAACCGCGTGAGGGTTATCTTCAGCCCATTCATGCATATTTCGAAAATTTATTATACCATCTCTAGTGAAACCAGCTTCATCGGTAAACAGCACTTTATTAAGAAACATTGCATCTTGATTACATCTTCCAAGAAACCATTCAGAAAAGATAACTCGCGGCTCATAATCAGTAGCTTTAAGTGCCTGAACTTTTTGAATGTGGTAAGGGTACAATTGTTGTTCACGCAAAACTTTCCATACCGTGTTACGTCCGACTCCCACTTCTGAAATTAAATGAGAGAATCTGTGTAGTAAATAGTTAAGAAAGAGAATCCATTGATTTGGGAAATCAGATTTTTTCTGCATAACGCAACTCTTTTCGATACGAAAAGTCGTGAAATGTAAGAGAAGCAATAACAAGTAAAAAAACTAGTTTTATACGATAAGGTACGGGGTAGCTAAAATAATAAATAAGTAATTACTTACCATTTGCTATTTTTCTGGTACTTGTCGATGGGGTTTCAGCTACCCTATCCAAAATTGCTTCTTCCAAAGCAGGAGTTCTCACATAATTTTGTCTTCCACTGTTACTAGAGTTTTTCTTAAATGTACCAGTTTCCCGAAGTCTATCGTCAATTCTAGAAAACGTCTTAGCGCATGGAAGATGTCTATTTGGAAAGCGCTCCTGATAAAGTCTGCGAGCTTCATTGGCATTTCCAGAAGCGAGTCCAAAACATAAGTGCATGTCCGTCATTTCGCCGAATGTGTAATCATTATTGTAGTTATTGTGAGCCATTTTAAACAAAATAATAACAATACAACGAATCGCATCAGATTTTCGGCTCTACGGACGCTGAAAACCGAAATCCGCATGCTCATCTGTCGGAGACATGTCGCTGAGAGGCTCCGCAAACAAAACTTTTGTATTCCTGTTAGTGTGTTTGTCTGTCTACGCTGCCCGCTACAGGTGTTAAATATGAGTTCACTATCACACCGTAGTAAGGTTTGGCTTTACTTCCATATAAAAGAAAATCGTGTGCAGTGTAAATTATGTTCATACAATGTTGTATACCGAAATAATACTAGTAATTTGTGGAATCATTTAAGAACGAAGCATCATACCAAAATAAGCAGGTATAATATATATATAATTTTTGGAAATTTTTCAGTTTACGTGCATTTTTTTTTTCATTGGCGAAAACAAAGTTTTAATGAACAAACTTAGTGGAGCAAATACGGGTGCTGGGTGGGAAAAATAGGAAAAAAATCAATAAAAACCATAAAGCGAATTCGTGTAATGGGTGGGTAAAATATAAAACCAAAACGAAGCATACAATATACGTTAAATAAATGAAGAAAAATATAGTAATATAACTTTACTTAGGATTAACACATTCACTGTGATGCTTATTTTAAGTGCGCGCGTCGTGAATTCGCGTTCTGGAAGTAGATATTTGCAACCGTGATAGCACTTAGATGATGGATTGAAAACTGTTACATTATTGTTAATTTTGACATTACAGTAAAATGAAAAATAGTGAATCGAGTTGTTCTCGTCCAAAACGGCAAAAATAATAAGTGAAGCAGATTTCAATTGCTTTTAACTCATTCTGTTATTTTAGTATCGTTAAAATGATCATTTATTGTAACAAAATTTTGGGCTTCATTTAAAATTTAATTTACGTAACAAGTGAGGAAAAGGGTAACGTAACGAGTGCATAAAATACACAGTTCAGTAAGTCATGCACATAATTTTTTCTACGACCACAACTATTTGAAGGATGGTCTAGTTGTTTTGTATATTACAGTTTTCGCATATTACAAAAATAAAATTATATATCACAATGTAGCACCTCACTAGTTGGTTTATTTCGAGAAATAAATTAAAAAAAGGAATATACTTCAAAATAGTAATTGAAGGATTACAAAATAAAATAGGGAGATAAATTATAACTACTTTTACACTTTTATATAATATTTTGTTTAGAATTCACACAACACTTATTTTTGTTTAGTTTTAGAATGTCTTTACAGTTTTGACACAAGCCTACTTTAAATTATTTATAGTTGTTAATTTCGTTACGTCAAATCATTTATGCACTAGGGTGATATTTTTATAATAGCAGGAGGGTGATATGAGGCACTTTCCATTAACCATAAAAGTGTGTTATGTGTAGTTTTCATAGGTGGTCGTAGAAAATACTTTATTACGTAACAAGTGAGGAACGTGATGTAACTATTTCGCGCAAATGGTAATTTAGCACGAACGGCGAGTGCGGAAACGTAGCAAGTGCATAAATTACATTTCCAACGAGTTGTGTACACAATTTTTTCTACGACTATTTAAATAATGTTCTAGGTACTTCATATGTTAAAGTGTTTGCATATGACACAAAAACAAAATAATTATATCACAATGTACTACCTCACCAGTTGGTATATTTCAAGAAATAAATAAAGAAAAGGAAGATACTTCATAATAATAATTGAAAAAAATTTGCAAAATAAAACAGAGATACATTTAAATTCCTTTTATAGTTTTATATAATAAATATTTTATTTATAATTCACAAAACACTTACATATTTCTGTTTAGTGTAAGAATTTATTTACAGTTTTGACACATGCCTACTATTATTTATAGTTATAAATTTAGTTTTGTCAAATCATTTGTGATAAGGGTGTGACATGTTTATCACTATAGTATATTCAAATCACAGAAAAATAAATAAACGAAGACAGAACATGACAATTTTAGTAAACAGGGTAGCATTAAGGGTTTTATAGTCAAAATGATTAAAAAATATACAGTAAGTTCGACTATAAAACCCTTAATGTGACCCTGTTTACTAAAATTGTCATGTTCAGTCTCTGTTTATTTACTGTTCTGTAACTTGGATATAGTATAGGGTGATTTTATATCATCACGAGGGTGATATGAGATACTTTTCATTAATTAAAACAGTATGCTGTATGCTGTTTTCATAGGTAGTCGTAGGAAAAGGTACTTTACTTTTTGAGCCTATTTTTCAAATTGGCGGACAGCATTGAACATTTTGACATCAGTTTTTTTACTTTTTAACATTCTTCATTTAAACGCCACCCCCAGAGTAACTATGTCCTTTATTATTTTTCAGTATTCCTTCAGAAACAGACTCAGAGGAAAGTTCAAGTTGTATAGACTTTCAAAGTGATGATGTTGAGGTTGCCGAAGAAATATTTAAATCAAAGTCTGCATCAACATGTTCAAGTCAAGCTAGCTCTTCATTATCGAATCATTCTCTGGTTCAGTCTCAACCTCAACCAAGAATAGATAATTTTTTTCCCACTGTACAAGTAGCAAAACAACGCGAAGAAATAGTGACACAATTGATAGCAAAAATGATATGTATTGATTTACTGCCAATATCATGTGTAGAAAATAGAGGATTTAAAAATTTGATATCCTATTTGGCTCCTACATATAAAGTTCCAGTAGCAAAGACAATTCAGTTAAGGATTGATGCTATTTACGAAATTGAAAAACAAAATCTTCTTAAAGAGTTAAGAGATATTCCCTACATGGCATTAACAACGGATTGTTGGAGCTCAAGAGCAACAGAGTCATATATAACTTTAACTTGTCATTATATTAATCGGAACTGGCAACATATATCTCATAACATAACGACTGAAATCATGGAAGAACGACATACAGGCATAAACCTGCAAAATAAATTAGAAGAAATTATGAATGAATGGGGAATAATGGAAGAATGTGTATCTGCTATTGTTCATGATAACGCTGCTAACATTGTTTCAGCGACTAGAACGTTACCATAATGACTCAATTTGTTGTTATGCACATTCATTACAATTGGTCGTAAATAAAATGTTGGACGACGAAACAATTAAACCAATATTAAACAAGTGCAGCAGTATTGTGGGCCATTTCAAGCATTCCAATGTAGCTGCAGGTGCATTAACTTACAAACAGGAGCAACTTGAATTACCAAAACATAAACTAATCCAATCAGTGAAGACCCGTTGGAACTCTTGTTATGATATGATAAAAAGACTTATTGAACAACGTGAAGCCATCACTAGTATTTTATCAGATAGATCAACAACAACAAGAGCGCAGGCCGCACAATTAACTCTAACTGAAGAAGATTGGATTGGTATAGAAAATATTGGAACAGTGTTGGAACCATTTCAATTAGTAACTACTTTGTTGTCGTCAGAGTCTCAACCGACGATTTCACTTGTCATGCCAATATTAAAATCTCTCATGAATAACTTTATTTTAAAGAATAATAGCGAAGATAGCTCTTCAATAAAAGATATGCAAAAAATTTTACAAAGAGAGTTTGAATCAAGATTTAAACGCATTCTTAATACCGATTCGATTAGCAACGGGGGCGAAATTGGAACATTTGATTTAAGTTCATTCCTGGATCCAAGATTTAAAAACAAAGAACGATTCATTGGAACCTTATTTAAAGTAAAAAGACATTTTAAAAATCTTATAGAATCAGATGAAGTCTCAGCGGTTGAGGTTGATGAAAACCCCTCAAAGAAATGTGCCCTGGATATACTGTTTCCTGATGAAATTCTTGCCTCATCGGACGAAATTGATATGTATACTTCTGAAGCCATTATCCCCAAAAATATGTGTCCGTTACAGTGGTGGAAAAACAATGAAAATAAGTATCCCAAGCTTTCAAAATATGCTAAAAAATATCTGTGCATATCTGCAACCTCTGTACCATCAGAGAGAGCCTTCTCCAAGGCTGGCAACATAGTTACCGCCAAACGATCTTGTTTAAAATCGGACAACGTAAAAAAAATTTGTTTTCTTAGTGGCAACTTATAATAATTATTAAAGTTTTAATTTGCAATTAGGTATGCAATCTTATTGCATTATTTATTTTTATTTTGTACCTTGTTTTGTTATTTGTTTCTACTGTTTTGTAGTTTTGTTATTTTTTTATTATAAACTTATAAAGAGTGTTACCATATTGTGCCAACAAAGTTTAAGGGTTATTTCTTTTGACATAAATATTTTGAAAACTACCTATTAAGAGGTTTTTGTCTTATTTGTGTATTTTGCACAAGCAGTGGATTAAGGTTTAACCAACTAAGTTATTTTTTGATTTTTGTACTTTCGAAAAATATTTTTAAACTCATAAAATAAATGAAATAAAAAAAATGTTTAACACCACGTATCTTTGATACAAAAACGTATTAGGTAGGACCTATGTCGATAGAAATTTTTTTAATTATTTCTAGATAAAAAATAACCTTTAACAAATTAAACGTGCAAATTGAACCTTATTATTTATTTAAGTTTGAACTTTATGATTTTATTTTAAAATGCAAGAACAGGACATGCCATCTATATTTTTTCAAGTTTTGTTACTCATGTTTTGTTTATTTGCAATGCATTAAATTGTTTTATTTTTAAGTGGTTTTATTTTTACTCATACTATGAACACCCTACCTAGATACGAAAATTAAAATGAAAACATTAAAATATTTTAATACTCATTTCTTCCGTATTTATACGTTAATCGAATTATCAAATATTTAAATATTCGTATATTTGAATATTCGAATATTTGAATATTTGAATATTTGAACATTTGAACATTTGAACATTTGAACATTTGAATATTTGAATATTTGATAATTTGAATATTTGAATATTTGAATATTTGAATATTTGAATATTTGAATATTTGAATATTTGAATATTTGAATATTTGAATATTTGAATATTTGAATATTTGAATATTTGAATATTTGAATATTTGAATATTTGAATATTTGAATATTTTAATATTTTAATATTTTAATATTTTAATATTTTAATATTTTAATATTTTAATATTTTAATATTTTAATATTTTAATATTTTAATATTTTAATATTTTAATATTTTAATATTTTATTTTAATATTTTAATATTTTAATATTTTAATATATTTTTAATTAATATTTTAATATTTTAATATTTTAATATTTTAATATTTTAATATTTTAATATTTAATATTTTAATATTTTAATATTTTAATATTTTAATATTTTAATATTTTAATATTTTAATATTTTAATATTTTAATATTTTAATATTTTAATATTTTAATATTTTAATATTTTAATATTTTAATATTTTAATATTTTAATATTTTAATATTTTAATATTTTAATATTTTAATATTTTAATATTTTAATATTTTAATATTTTAATATTTTAATATTTTAATATTTTAATATTTTAATATTTTAATATTTTAATATTTTAATATTTTAATATTTTAATATTTTAATATTTTAATATTTTAATATTTTAATATTTTAATATTTTAATATTTTAATATTTTAATATTTTAATATTTTAATATTTTAATATTTTAATATTTTAATATTTTAATATTTTAATATTTTAATATTTTAATATTTTAATATTTTAATATTTTAATATTTTAATATTTTAATATTTTAATATTTTAATATTTTAATATTTTAATATTTTAATATTTTAATATTTTAATATTTTAATATTTTAATATTTTAATATTTTAATATTTTAATATTTTAATATTTTAATATTTTAATATTTTAATATTTTAATATTTTAATATTTTAATATTTTAATATTTTAATATTTTAATATTTTAATATTTTAATATTTTAATATTTTAATATTTTAATATTTTAATATTTTAATATTTTAATATTTTAATATTTTAATATTTTAATATTTTAATATTTTAATATTTTAATATTTTTAATATTTTAATATTTTAATATTTTAATATTTTAATATTTTAATATTTTAATATTTTAATATTTTAATATTTTAATATTTTAATATTTTAATATTTTAATATTTTAATATTTTAATATTTTAATATTTTAATATTTTAATATTTTAATATTTTAATATTTTAATATTTTAATATTTTAATATTTTAATATTTTAATATTTTAATATTTTAATATTTTAATATTTTAATATTTTAATATTTTAATATTTTAATATTTTAATATTTTAATATTTTAATATTTTAATATTTTAATATTTTAATATTTTAATATTTTAATATTTTAATATTTTAATATTTTAATATTTTAATATTTTAATATTTTAATATTTTAATATTTTAATATTTTAATATTTTAATATTTTAATATTTTAATATTTTAATATTTTAATATTTTAATATTTTAATATTTTAATATTTTAATATTTTAATATTTTAATATTTTAATATTTTAATATTTTAATATTTTAATATTTTAATATTTTAATATTTTAATATTTTAATATTTTAATATTTTAATATTTTAATATTTTAATATTTTAATATTTTAATATTTTAATATTTTAATATTTAATATTTTAATATTTTAATATTTTAATATTTTAATATTTTAATATTTTAATATTTTAATATTTTAATATTTTAATATTTTAATATTTTAATATTTTAATATTTTAATATTTTAATATTTTAATATTTTAATATTTTAATATTTTAATATTTTAATATTTTAATATTTTAATATTTTAATATTTTAATATTTTAATATTTTAATATTTTAATATTTTAATATTTTAATATTTTAATATTTTAATATTTTAATATTTTAATATTTTAATATTTTAATATTTTAATATTTTAATATTTTAATATTTTAATATTTTAATATTTTAATATTTTAATATTTTAATATTTTAATATTTTAATATTTTAATATTTTAATATTTTAATATTTTAATATTTTAATATTTTAATATTTTAATATTTTAATATTTTAATATTTTAATATTTTAATATTTTAATATTTTAATATTTTAATATTTTAATATTTTAATATTTTAATATTTTAATATTTTAATATTTTAATATTTTAATATTTTAATATTTTAATATTTTAATATTTTAATATTTTAATATTTTAATATTTTAATATTTTAATATTTTAATATTTTAATATTTTAATATTTTAATATTTTTAATATTTTAATATTTTAATATTTTAATATTTTAATATTTTAATATTTTAATATTTTAATATTTTAATATTTTAATATTTTAATATTTTAATATTTTAATATTTTAATATTTTAATATTTTAATATTTTAATATTTTAATATTTTAATATTTTAATATTTTAATATTTTAATATTTTAATATTTTAATATTTTAATATTTTAATATTTTAATATTTTAATATTTTAATATTTTAATATTTTAATATTTTAATATTTTAATATTTTAATATTTTAATATTTTAATATTTTAATATTTTAATATTTTAATATTTTAATATTTTAATATTTTAATATTTTAATAATATTTTAATATTTTATTTTAATATTTTAATATTTTAATATTTTAATATTTTAATATTTTAATATTTTAATATTTTAATATTTTAATATTTTAATATTTTAATATTTTAATATTTTAATATTTAATATTTTAATATTTTAATATTTTAATATTTTAATATTTTAATATTTTAATATTTTAATATTTTAATATTTTAATATTTTAATATTTTAATATTTTAATATTTTAATATTTTAATATTTTAATATTTTAATATTTTAATATTTTAATATTTTAATATTTTAATATTTTAATATTTTAATATTTTAATATTTTAATATTTTAATATTTTAATATTTTAATATTTTAATATTTTAATATTTTATATTTTAATATTTTAATATTTTAATATTTTAATATTTTAATATTTTAATATTTTAATATTTTAATATTTTAATATTTTAATATTTTAATATTTTAATATTTTAATATTTTAATATTTTAATATTTTAATATTTTAATATTTTAATATTTTAATATTTTAATATTTTAATATTTTAATATTTTAATATTTTAATATTTTAATATTTTAATATTTTAATATTTTAATATTTTAATATTTTAATATTTTAATATTTTAATATTTTAATATTTTAATATTTTAATATTTTAATATTTTAATATTTTAATATTTTAATATTTTAATATTTTAATATTTTAATATTTTAATATTTTAATATTTAATATTTTAATATTTTAATATTTTAATATTTTAATATTTTAATATTTTAATATTTTAATATTTTAATATTTTAATATTTTAATATTTTAATATTTTAATATTTTAATATTTTAATATTTTAATATTTTAATATTTTAATATTTTAATATTTTAATATTTTAATATTTTAATATTTTAATATTTTAATATTTTAATATTTTAATATTTTAATATTTTAATATTTTAATATTTTAATATTTTAATATTTTAATATTTTAATATTTTATAATATTTTAATATTTTAATATTTTTAATATTTTAATATTTTAATATTTTAATATTTTAATATTTTAATATTTTAATATTTTAATATTTTAATATTTTAATATTTTAATATTTTAATATTTTAATATTTTAATATTTTAATATTTTAATATTTTAATATTTTAATATTTTAATATTTTAATATTTTAATATTTTAATATTTTAATATTTTAATATTTTAATATTTTAATATTTTAATATTTTAATATTTTAATATTTTAATATTTTAATATTTTAATATTTTAATATTTTAATATTTTAATATTTTAATTTTAATATTTTAATATTTTAATATTTTAATATTTTAATATTTTAATATTTTATATTTTAATATTTTAATATTTTAATATTTTAATATTTTAATATTTTAATATTTTAATATTTTAATATTTTAATATTTTAATATTTTAATATTTTAATATTTTAATATTTTAATATTTTAATATTTAATATTTTAATATTTTAATATTTTAATATTTTAATATTTTAATATTTTAATATTTTAATATTTTAATATTTTAATATTTTAATATTTTAATATTTTAATAT
>OV651814.1:86868351-86890851 GCA_927349885.1 Psylliodes chrysocephalus
CTGTTGACACCGAAAAAAAGAAGTCTGTCCTAAATGATAAACTGGTGGATGTTTCAGCTGAGACGGATAAAATGAAAATCCATTACCTAGAAGAATTATTGAAACAAAAAGACCTAACCATAAAAAAACAAGAAGAACTGGTAAATCAGAAAGATCTAACCATAAAATGCTTGGAGACAGCGCTAACTTCTCTAAACGAGCAAATTGACTTACTAAAGGAAGCTAGAGTGAAAACGGTTGCAAATAATGCAGACAATTCGAGTTTTGCAAATGCTCTAAAATTGGTCAACAATAATTCATCGACTGCAACAAAACAGTCCCATCCTTCGAGTAATAATACACAAATTTCTCCGAATAACCAACTAAATCAGAAAATTACCCTATCAGCACTTTCATCTGCAGTTCATATGGCTAATGCTAATACTGTTTGTAATGAAATTATCAATCTTAATCATAACGTAAATCCGGGAAATAACAGGAGTCATAATCAATCTGGTAATAAGAAAAGAAGACCTAACCTTCTGGTAGGCAGCAATGATGATGCCAACACCTGCCCATTTAAAGCTGCCGCACCCCGTGTAGTCAAGGAATTTTACGCTACAAATTTTGAGCCCGATGTTGATGTCGAAGAACTAGACAAATACATAAAAAGTTTTGCTCCAAGTGCCTTGGTGGAAAAATTGGATTGTCGATTTCCTGCAGCGTATTCATCATTTAAAATCACGGTTGCTTCAGGGGAATCAGATAAAATTCTTGTGTCGGAAATGTGGCCCAGTAAAGTGTATCTAAACCGGTTTTTCCCATCAAGGCGAATTAATTCACAAGTCAGAGAGTAACAGGACGGCACTACGACAAATAATACAGGACAATTCAATAAATTCCAAAACTTATTTGAAAATACCAAACAGAGGGAATACAACTAAATTTCAAAACAATTTGATGACCTGTTCTGTATTACATCTGAATGTCCGAAGTATTTCTAACAAGGTTGATGAGTTAAATTTATATTTTAAACAATCAATACGATGTGTTTTGTGTAAGCGAACATTGGCTTTGTTGTGATAATTTAAACAAAATAAAATTAGATCAATTTAATCTTATTTCTGCTTTCTGCAGGGAAAATAAAAAACATGGTGGGTTAGCCATTTTTTGTTCAAGTAAAATTTTAATGAAAGAAATTGATCTTAAAAAATTTTGCATTCCCCTGCATGCTGAATTTTGTGGTGCAGAAATTAAACTATCTAAAAGTATACTAATCTCTATATACATATCTTCTAGCCAGGGAGATTTATTAATATATAAACAAAAACTATTTGCCATGATTGATTTTCTTTTTATCAAATATAAGCACATAATTCTAATGGGTGATATCAACTTGGACATGGAGAGTAATACAGAGCATGCCAAGGATATCCGAAATTTTCTTCATATGTATGGTCTCCAACATTTTATTACAACTCCTACAAGAATTACAGCAACGACCAGTTCCTGTCTGGATAACATCATCACTAACATTAATCCTGATAAGATGGAAACGGGAGTATGTGAACCATTAATAGCAGATCATAGTGGTGTGTTTATTTCTATAAAAAATTGGTGCTATAAAAATACGAGTTGCGATACAACTACTAAACGGGTTGTCAATAGTGATAGAATAAGTAAATTCGCCAATAATATTAACAATTTAAATTGGTCTGATTTTTCAATGACTAATTATAGTGCAGATAATTTGACTAATTCATTACTAAATAACCTGTGTACGCAACGTGATATTTGTTTTCCATTTAAAGTTGTTCATTTTAAAAATCAAGGACCGAAGTGGTTCAATGAGAGGCTGCGAGATATCAAAAAAAAAATATAAAAATAGTAGAAATTTTTTTAATATTAGTAAAGAACCACAAGACTGGCAAACTTTTTGTAATTTACGCAGTGAATGCAAACGTGCAATAAAAGAGGAAAAACGCAAAGCATATGCAAATATTATTGAAAATTCCGAAAATAAAAGTAAAGCCGTTTGGAGTTTAGTCAAGAAGGAAATTCCTACAAAAAGTAACCTCACTTCCTTGTGTTCTGAAGAACTTAATCATTTTTTTACTAATGTAGCAGATATCATTACAAAGTCAATCGAATTAGGAAATATTAATGTCAGTTCTCAATATTTTTTATCTAAATTACCTAGGCCACCAACTTCCTTCTTTATGGCACCAGTCATTGATTCCGATATTAAAGAAGCTATATTAACACTTAAAAACTCAAATTGCCTTAATTATTATGGCCTAAACAGTCAAATGATGAAAGCTTCACTCGCAACACTCATTGAACCACTAGCGATCCTTTTCAATAAATGTGTGGTCGAAGGATATTGGCCAGATGCCTTAAAAATTTCAAAAGTTCTGCCAATTTTTAAAAAAGGAGATCCGGATATTCCTGACAACTTCAGACCTATTGCCATAGTGCCAATTATTTCAAAAATATTTGAAATTTTAATAAAAGGAAAATTATTAACATACTTTGAAAATAAAACGTTATTCACAATGGCTCAATTCGGTTTTCGTAAAAAATGCTCAACGATGAAAACATTAATTGCAGTTATTGACAACATAGTTGAGGGTCTTGATGATGGTCATCCTACACAAGCAGCAATGTGCGACCTCACAAAGGCCTTTGATTGTGTTAACGTCGAAACGCTACTCCTAAAATTGGAACACTATGGCATAAAGGGAAGTATCCTGGAACTTATTAAATCCTATTTATCAGGGAGGACACAGCTTGTAAGCCTTAACGATATGGACTCACAGTTGCTTCCTATCAAAAACGGGGTCCCGCAAGGCTCCGTACTTGGGCCAGTTTTATTTCTCGTCTATGTCAACGACCTCCCATCATCGTTGGGTAATATAGGATGTGTTCTCTTCGCAGATGATACTACCCTTTTGTCAAGAGATGGTGAACATCTTAGAGGAGAAATGCTCAAAACAGCGAAAACTTGGTTTAGTTGTAACAACCTAAAATTAAATGAGTCAAAAACACAGAACATAGTATTCAGTTCAGACAAATGGTCATTAAAATCAGAACCAGCAAAATTACTTGGTATGACTCTAGATACAAGTTTAAACTGGTCTAATCATATTGACGGCTTATGTGGAAGACTCTCCTCTCAGATATTTGCCATGCGGCAGCTAAGGACCTCTCTTGATAATAAAACAATTACAACTGTGTATTACGCAATGGTCCATAGTATTATGTCATACGGCATCCTACTGTGGGGAAATGCACCCAATTCGTACAAGGTATTTAATTTACAGAAGGCTGCTGTCAGGACCATTGATATGGTACCATATGATGCACATTGTGGACCACTGTTCCATAAGTACAGGATTCTGCCCTTGCCTTGTGTTTATGTCTTAGAATCACTGGTCTTCATTCACAAAAACATTAAGAATTTAAAAACGCACTCAGACATTCATTCATATAACACAAGGAATGGACAGAACCTAATTGTACCGTTCTCAAGGATACGATCAACCCAGGTCAATAAGATAGACCTTAATCTATACAATAAATGTATATGCATATATAATGACGACACTATAAAATCAATGAGCATTAACTCATTTAAAAAATTGGCAAAAAACTTTTTACTAAAACATTGTTTTTATAGTGTTAATGATTTTAAAAATTTTATAATGTAACATTATGATTTAATATTTATGCAATCTTTTATATTTTAACTTTTTTATATTTATATCGTCTTTTTATGTTTTGACTTTTATATTTTAACATTTTATGTCGCAACTTGCTATATTTTATCTTTTAGTATGTTAACCTCTCTAATTTAAATCTATGGTATTTTATTCATTTGTAAGGCAAAAACGTATGTATGTATGTAGAATGTCAATAAAACTCTATTCTATTCTATTATCATTATTAAAGTTGAAGGTGGTAGCCATGTGTGAGTTATAAGTTCAAAAAAGGTAAATCAAACGAGGGTGGTCCTTAGGATCTCACAAGAGTATTTTATTACGACCGGTTTCGAGGATCAGATCCTCATCATCAGGTAAGGTCTAAAATAGAGAGGAAAAACGAATGAGCTCATAACTAATAAAGTGGGTTTAAACATTTTAATATGAAAGTTGTCAAATATCAAGAACTCACCCGTAATTACTCATCTATTTAAGACTAAGCTAAGAGAATTATCCCAGGGTCGGTGTAAAAACAAGTATGCGAGTATTTTTTAAAATACATAAAAAACAATAGTTGCAACAAAAAGTTGATGTCAAAACACATAAACAAAAGTAGGTCTAAAACTATTAATTAAAATTATTAAAATATTTCACGAACGGACGAAAAATTAAGACAAACAAATTTAAAAACTTTTTAAACCCTACAAGCACTAAAATGGGTTCTTGGACAAGTGTTTATAATTCTACAGGAATTAAATTTTATTTAGATTAAATATACTGATTAACGCCCTCTAGGTATAAATAGACGAATTAACCATTCTAATATTTAAGATAACAGTTTAGAAGTTGTCAAATTTAAATATTTTGACCATCGGCTAATAGATGGCGTTGGCGAAAAAAATAAATGTTTCTTAATAATAATAATATAGGTTTATAAAATGAATTGTTTGAATTTGTACGTAATAATAAACAAAATGAAATAAATAAATTATTATTGTTAAAAGTAGAGTCTAGCATTAGCGTTGGAAAATAATTTTAGATGTACTATTATTCAAATTAAGAAGTTGGTAACAATCAACGGAAAAAGGAAATGGTGTTAAAATGAAAAGAAGAAAAAACTATTGATTTGGTTAGTTGTTTTTTGAAGTAATGTGCTGAAAAATGAAAATGGAAATGGAGACAGAATAAAAATATAAGATAAGTATAACTAATAATTATTATTATTATTAATATAAGTAATTACGGGTGAGTTCTTGATATTTGACAACTTTCATATTAAAGCTCATTCGTTTTTCCTCTCTATTTTAGACCTTACCTGATGATGAGGATCTGATCCTCGAAACCGGTCGTAATAAAATACTCTTGTGAGATCCTAAGGACCACCCTCGTTTGATTTACCTTTTTTGATTATCATTATTATCATTATTATCATTATTATCATTATTATCATTATTATCATTATTATCATTATTATCATTATTATCATTATTATCATTATTATCATTATTATCATTATTATCATTATTATCATTATTATCATTATTATCATTATTATCATTATTATCATTATTATCATTATTATCATTATTATCATTATTATCATTATTATCATTATTATCATTATTATCATTATTATCATTATTATCATTATTATCATTATTATCATTATTATCATTATTATCATTATTATCATTATTATCATTATTATCATTATTATCATTATTATCATTATTATCATTATTATCATTATTATCATTATTATCATTATTATCATTATTATCATTATTATCATTATTATCATTATTATCATTATTATCATTATTATCATTATTATCATTATTATCATTATTATCATTATTATCATTATTATCATTATTATCATTATTATCATTATTATCATTATTATCATTATTATCATTATTATCATTATTATCATTATTATCATTATTATCATTATTATCATTATTATCATTATTATCATTATTATCATTATTATCATTATTATCATTATTATCATTATTATCATTATTATCATTATTATCATTATTATCATTATTATCATTATTATCATTCTTATCATTATTATCATTATTATCATTATTATCATTATTATCATTATTATCATTATTATCATTATTATCATTATTATCATTATTATCATTATTATCATTATTATCATTATTATCATTATTATCATTATTATCATTATTGTCATTATTATCATTATTATCAGAAGACCGGATCTCTATGCATCATTTAAAATATCAGTGCCAAGAAATGAAGCTGAGCCCATCTTAAATTGTGAAATATGGCCCACTGACGTTATCGTTAATGAGTTTTTTCCACCAAAGCGTTCCTCTGAACATTACCGACAACGCAGAGGTGATGACGCATTCACCAAGTGAAATATGTACTTCTGACTTCCAGCACTCACTGTTTCACATCAATGTCCAAAGTATTTTTAATAAAATTAATAAACTTCAGGTAATCCTCAATGAAAAACCATTCAACATTTTATGCATATCCGAACACTGGCTAGATTTAAATATTTTGAAATCAATTAAGTTGCATAATTATAGATTAGTTTCTTCCTTCTGTCGAAAATCCCGTAAGTTACATGGAGGGGTAGCCATTTTTGCCCGAGAATTTGTAGAGATTAAAGAGATTAATGTATCTAAATTTTGTAAAGCTATAGACGCAGAGTTCTGTGCCGCCGAATACGGGAAAAGTACTGCGATTGTAACCTTGTACAGATCTTCAAGTAAAGGTAACGTTTCAGTATTTATAGAGAAACTAACAGATATAATTGAGGAACTTCTACACACATATAAAACACTTATCATCATGGGTGACATTAATATTGACATTGATGGGAGTACAGAGACTGCTGGAGA
Source organism: Psylliodes chrysocephalus (assembly GCA_927349885.1). NCBI lineage: Eukaryota > Metazoa > Arthropoda > Insecta > Coleoptera > Chrysomelidae > Psylliodes > Psylliodes chrysocephalus. The sequence continues at coordinate 86,874,926 of OV651814.1, forward strand.
TCTCCGTAACATGTTCCATAGTTATGGTCTTAAACATTTGGTTCATACACCCACGAGAATCACAACGACAACAAAATCATGTCTAGATAATATAATAACAAATATCAGTCAAAATAACATGATCTCTGGCGTTTATGAACCATTAATATCCGATCATTCCGGCACTTATATTCTGTTCAACCCCAAACCTCCTGCAAAAAACGTCTCATATAAGAAAAGAATTATTAATAATAATAGTTTAATACATTTTGCAGGACATTTGGATAAAATTTGTTGGTCTGATTATGATTTAAATAATGAAAATTCTGGTTCGTCTGCGAATATTATATTAGATATCATACAGTCAGGGGTAAATGTATGTTTTCCATTGAAATCTGTTTCTCATAAAAAAAGAGGGTTGAAGTGGTTCTCAAGTGAATTAAAAGTATTACGACAGGAAGTTCATTCTTGTAAGAATAAGTTTAGGAATTCTAACTCACCGCAAGACTGGTACACTTATTCGGAAACAAGAAAGCGATACAAAAAAACACTCAAACAAGCAAAGCGAAATTCTTACGAGGAGTTTATCTGTACGTCAAGCAATAAAAATAAAGCTATTTGGAAAGTCGTAAATGAGGAGAGACACGGGAAAAAGAAACAGGCACATCACACAACCTTAGATACAAACCAGTTTAACACTTTCTTTTCAACTGTAGCAGATGTCATTCTACAGAGCCTTAATATGTGCGATACTGATCCTATGTCTTACCTCAGTACTTTGCCACGACCTGCTTCGTCCTTTTTCATGGCTTCGATTATTGAGTCCGACGTAAAAGAAGCAATACTTTCTTTAAAAAATAAACACTGCGTCGATCACTACGGCGTTAATAGTGCAATGTTAAAAGTCGCGGTAAATTCACTTACGAAACCACTAACCATATTATTTAACAAATGCATAGCCGAAGGCAAGTGGCCAGATGATCTTAAAATCTCTAAAATAATCCCAATACACAAAAAGGGTGATACGGACACTCTGAACAACTACAGGCCTATTGCGATCGTTCCTACAATTTCGAAAATTTTTGAAAAAATCTTGAAGGGAAAATTGGTTTCTTATTTAGACAGAAAGTCGCTTATTAATACTGCACAATTTGGTTTTCAGAAGAATAAATCTACAGCGCAAGCATTACTGAAGGTACTGGAGTACATAGTCGAGGGCATTGAGCAAGGAGTCGCAACACATGTTACAATGTGTGACTTGACTAAGGCCTTCGACTGTGTAAATTTAGAAATATTAATCAATAAGCTTGAGTTTTATGGGATACGAGGCGGTATTCTGCAGTTGTTCAGAGATTATTTAGAAAACCGCTCGCAATATGTAGTTTTAAATAACGTTTCTTCGAGTATTGTCAATATCAGTAACGGTGTTCCCCAAGGATCTATTCTTGGACCCATTCTTTTTCTGATATATATCAACGACTTGCCATCGGCGATGCACGAACTGTCGAGGTGTATACTATTCGCAGACGACACCAATTTCTTAACCAGGGATTGTGAGATGTCCAGTAGAGTAAATCTCGAAATGGCCAAAACTTGGTTTACATCCAATAAATTATTGCTCAACAATAGTAAAACTCAAATAATCACCTTTACCTCAGATAGAATGGTAAAAAAATCAGAACCGGCCAAAATGTTGGGCATCACTTTTGATAGCGGTTTGAATTGGTCTAACCATATCGAGAATCTCTGCTCGAAGCTCTCGATCCAGATATATGTTATGAGACAGCTGCGTATGAGCATCACTAGTAATGACGCCATGAGAACGGCATATTATGCGTTAATCCAGAGCCACATTGCATATGGACTGGTCTTGTGGGGTAGCGCCACTGCAGCTGGTAAAGTCTTTATTTTACAGAAGACTGCCTTACGCATTGTTGATGCTGCTCAACACCGTTCTCATTGCCGAGAACTCTTTGTAAAATATAAAATACTAACTGTACCATGTTTATATATTCTTCAAACAGCTATAGAAATCCACAAAAATATAGAAAACATTCCTACTCACAATAACACCCATGAGTACAATACAAGGGGATCTGAACTACTGGTAATGCCGTACTCACGCATCTGTCTCACGAAAAATAATAAACTAAAAATAAACATATATAATAAGTTAGTGGTTATTTTTAAAGATCATAATTTTAAAAATATGCTAGAAAATAAGTTTAAAAATATTATCAAAACATTTTTACTAGAAAATAGTTTTTACAGTGTTGATGAATTTTTACAATTTTAATTTTAATCTTGTGACGTGGTTATTTATAATCGTAGATATTAGATTTTATATATATTTTGTTATGATTTATATTTGTATGTTATAATTTATGTGTTTAAATTATAACAATAATTGTTATATTTATTTTTTTTTATTCACCATATATGTTTACAAAACTAACATTAATTATAAATAAATTCTCGGTTGCTGTTTTAATGAGAATATTTCTGTTTTTGTTAAATTCAACTAAATTTTGGTGCGCCCTGTATATTTGTTTTATCAAAAAAAAATCTGAAATAATTTGTTTTGTTATTTGATTCAATTTTAAGATTACTTGCCCTTCAATCAAATTATTTATTTTTAATTTTATATAAATATTTTTTTTACTCTAATAAATTTCTCAGGGTTCGTGGTCCGCAATTTAGAATGTTTGATATTATAAATGATGACGCCAAATCCTTTATAATAAGCTTCAAAACTAAATTTCTTTATTTTAATTTCTAAATTTTTTAATTTTCAAATACCAAATATTATCAATTTGTTTAAGACAGACCTGGAAATTGGGTCAATGTTCGCCAGTTGTTCCAGTGTTACCACCTTATAGAAATTAAAGTGAAATAAATATTCAAAATTTTCAATGGAGGAACGTAATAGTTTAATTATAAAACATGTCAAATTCAGTATCAAAAATATTAATCATTACAAAATGATCAATCTAATATTAGTGAAGATTTCATTCATTCAAAACATGTATTCTAATGATGAGAAACAATGTAAATATCGTTTATCAAATTTCTACCGAGTCTAACTAGTACATTTTGTTTGTATATTCGTTTGTACAAACGAAATGTAAGGTTAGAATCAGTGGATTAAATAGAATAATATACTTAACTAGACACAAAATTGAAACACAGGTAAATATGTTTTATTGTAAATGAATTCATAGGAATACCTTTACTGTCCGTAAACCGTAAATATCGAAAAACCAATCCAAATATTATTTTCAGGTCGTCGGTCGGCGAAATTCCTTACACAAAGACATGTACACAGTTCCGCCTTCGATGGGTCTTCGTCAAATTGAGATCGTCGCTTGGAAACAGCCAAATTCCCAACATATGTAGGATTTTGAAAAACTTAATTTCACCAGTCTTCTAAATTCTGGAGGCATCCAAATGTTATGTTTTTATTCAAAAACATATTGCTAGGTTTGTACACATTTTTAAAAATACTATATACAAATTTCTTAATAATTTAAACCAATTTTTGTTAAAAATCAGTCACTGTCTCCTATCAGTCTTTTCAATCTTTCGTTACTAAGGATCTACCACTTTTTGTTATTTTTTTAACAAAGCTTTAGTATCAATTAATAAATCCAATCCTTGGTTTTACAATGACCAATGAAATGGATTCCTTCTAATTTCCATGAAAATTCTGAATATTTCTTTAAATAATTTCAAAGGAATATTATTAAACTTTAATTATACATTCTGTCATTCAGTTAAGAAATTTCCAAATATAATTTTGTTATAGATTTTCCTTTTCTAAATTACAATTCTTAGTTCTGAGTCATGTTGGCATTTCTAATTTCTAGTTAGTTTAAATATGTCAAAATAAATGTTCGTTCACCTGCTTTGCATTTTAGAAATGTTGTTTACAGAGTGTTACAAACTTAATAACCATATTAATATATTTTTCCAATTTCAGGTTCTACGTTTGAATGAAAACTAATCCAAGATGTTGAGCTTTTCAAGAAAATTGTATTTTAAAGAAATTTAGTGGATTATGAGATGCCATCGTATTACTATGAAATTGTTATTTTTCGTTGTTTTTCTTTAAAAATAAATCAATTGGGATTGAGGATTAAATTGTTTCATTTCTTTCAATCTTAATAAGGTAAGTGTTAATTATAAAATATATACAGAGTGTATTGTGAAAGTCTAAATTGATTTCTTATACAAATTGATTACTCGCTTTATTTAGAATCTTTATTAAAATTCTTAATTTAAATATTCTCAATACACTGATCAATATTAGTTTCCTATTAGGTTATTTGGGCAAATATACTTTCCAAATTCAATCAATTAAATGAATTTCTTATTTCAATTATGAATTTATCAATATAATTCTTATTTTACAACATGATAAGTACAATATTTTTAAGTAAGATATTCATCAATATAGTTTATTTATTCAACTATATATATACAGGGTGATCCTTTATTTTCTATATCAAATTCCCCTAAATTTTGTATTTATCAAATTTTTCCACTAGAAAAATTTATAAATACAAATTTATGTTTTTTTTTTTTTAATACTGCTTTGCAGTATTTTACTAAATTATTATTTAACTTATTTACATTGTTATTTCGTTTCTATCCCTTATAATATTTTACTTTAATTTAATATTTACATTCTTCTATTGCTCGTAGTATTTGTACAAATCCTGTATGTTAAATACACCTCTTACTCCTCCTTCTTCGATGTATTTTAAGACATAGCTGTTTACTCCATCCTCGTTCTCTATAATATAAGGTCCTTCAAAAGGGCTTTTTAATTTCGCACTTATTTCTTTGTTTCTGTCTGATACCCTTAGAGCACGGACTATTACTAGATCTCCTTTTTTAAATGTAGTTTTTCTTTTTTTTCTCTTATTCATCTTATGCAAATATTTCTTTGCATTGTTTTGCAAGTTTTTGTTCACCTTTTTTAAAACTTCTTCATAATTTTTTTCAATTTCTATCTGCCATTTTCTTTCAGGTTGCATTTTTTTCATCAAATAAATAGGACTTTCCATTGTCACGGTGTTAGGTATATTATTTAAATAATTTTGGATTTCTTCAATGTAATCTTCCCAATTAGTATGTTTTTGGTTTTGTAAAGCTATTCTCAGGAATTTAATTACCTCCCGAATATATCTCTCAGAGGGATTTGCAGGTGGATGTCTAATACTTATTGTTTTTAAATCTATTTGATTGTCGTTACAAAATTTTCTAAACCTATCATTCATAAAATAAGTTGCATTATCAACGATACATTTTTCTGGCCTTATAACTTCTTTCATATATTCAGACATTTTTTGTTTAATAATATTACATTTTGTTGTCTTTGTAGGATATAATTGAACGAACTTAGAAAAAATGTCAACTACAATTAATATATGAGAGTTTCCTTGTTTACTAGTAATCAAATTACTTAAAAAATCAATTGCAACTATCTCCCCACATTTTGTGGCCAATACAGTTTTAGCAATGTTTTCATTTTTAATGTTTTTACTTTTTCCTAATTGACACCTATGACATGTTCTAGTGATATCTTTAGCAAGACTTTGATCCCCTTTACTGATATAATTTTCCCTGAATAACAACCACAATTTTCTAGATCCTATATGTCCATTTTGTTCATGTAAACTTTTAAGTACTTCCCTGGTTAAATTTTTAGTAATTATAAATAATTCTACATCCCCCTTTTTCTTAATAAACATGTTTTCCTTAAACATTCCCCTTTGCTTTTCCCTTTCTGTTAACCCCATTTGATCTTCTTTTATCCTTTTCAAAGAAAATGTCCCTTCGGAGTCTTTCATGATATTTACCCCAATTTTGATAATTTTCTTATTTATGTTATTTCCCCCTTGATTTTCTCTACTCAACGCATCTGCCACCACATTTAATCTGCCCGGAATAAATTTAATTTCAAAGTCGTACTCTTGTAAAATCAACCCCCATCTATGAATCCTACTGTTGCCAAAACGATTTTTTAAAATTGTTGTTAATGATGAATGATCAGTTTCTACTATGAATTTTGCCCCTAACAAATAAAATCTAAATTTTGTTATGCAGAAAATAATGCTTGCCAATTCTAATTCAGATACCCTATAATTTTGTTCATAATTTTTCGTTACCCTTGATGCAAAACAAATTGGTACTTCTATATCATTTTGTACTTGTAACAATACACCTGCAAACCTCTCTTTAGATGCATCCGTTCGCAACAAAAAAGGTAGATTATAATTAGGGTGATATACTTTTAATTGTTTTTTTAAATTCTTCCTTTAAATTATTAAATGCAACATCTCTTTCTTGGGTCCAATTCCATTTTGTGTCCTTCTTCAAAAGTTCAATTAAAGGTATTTGTTTTCTGCTTAAATCAGGTATCAGGCGTTTGAAATAATTCATCATTCCTAAAAATCAACGTAGGGTTTTTAGGTTTGACGGTCTCTTGTATTCTATTATTGTTCTGATTCTTTCTTCATCCATTGTCATTCCATTTTTGTTAATTTTATATCCCAGGAAACATATTTCTTGTTGGTAAAATTGACATTTCTTTTGGTTTATTTTTAAACCTGCTTTGTCTAATTCTTTAAGTATAATCTCTAAATGTCTTAAGTGTTCTTTTTCATCCTTAGAAAAAATCAATATATCGTCTATATAATGTAATGCAAATTCTTCAAATTTGTCTAGTATTTGGTGTAATGCTCTAACCAAAGCGGAACAAGCACTTTGTATACCAAACGGAGCCACACAAAATCTGTACAACACACCATCAATAGAAAAACCTGTATAGTCTCTACTGTGTTCATCCAATGGAATAAGCCAAAAGCTGTGCTTCAAATCTATTTTTGAAAATATTTTTGTATCGGTTATGCGTCCAAATATCGCCTCTACATTCATTGGAGCCTCGTATTGTGGTACTGAGTATTGGTTTATATTTCTTGCGTCTAAGCATAATCGTAGCTCTCCATTTGCTTTCTTTACTACCACAATAGGATTCACATATCTTGTGTTAGATCTTTCTATAATACCGTCCTTTAACATTTTTTTAATCTCCAATTCTACATCTTTTCTATATTTATAAGGTATGGGATATGTTCTTATTCTGAAATTCTCTATGCCTTTTACTTCTATCTTGTGTACATAATTATTTGCCATTCTCATTTCCTTCCTAATTAAACCTTCATATTTCATTATTAAATTCTTCACCTTCTTCCCATATTCTTTATTTCCACACACTAATTCCAATTCTTCTATAGCGCCACTCCTTTCTACATGCCATAACTTCTTTACATCCTCTTCAACTTCCAATTCTTCCTTATTTGCTTCTTCAAATTCAATTCTATTTCCATCTAATTCTATTTTCATCTCTTCAAAATCAATTATCGCCTTATACTTCGTTAGCTCATCAATTCCTATAACTATGTCTGCTTCTAAATTGTTTACTAATAATAACTGCATTTCTAATTCTTTCCCATCCTTTAATTCAATCTTCTGTATTATAGATCTACTAACTTCACATAACTTTCTTCCATTTGCTCCTATTAATGTAGTTTTAGGTATTTTAATTAATTTATTTTCATAATTCTCTAAATCTTCTATTAATTTGGTTTTTATAATGGACGCCTCTGAACCAGTGTCAATTAATATTTTTGCTTGTTTTCCATTTAATTTTCCTTTAATATAAATTAACCCCATAATTTTTTCTAAATCTAATTCTTCCCCAAATTTAATGTACTCCCTTGGATGTTCGTATGTGCAGATTGTATTTTTTACATTTGGTATGTGCCTGAACCAAAATTTTGCTCGGGCATTTCTTCAGTAACTATCTCTGGTTCCATAGATACTATTCTCTCCTCTTGTCTCTGTCTTTGCATATTATTGATTCTTCTCTGTTCACCATTTATGTTTCGTATTTCTTCTATATTTCTGTCTCCTCTTCCAGCACTATAATCTCTTCTTTCTTCTCTGTTATTTTCTCTGTGTCTATTTTCATGATTTGCATTCCTATTATTGTTTTCGATTGTTCTATTTCGATAGTTGTTATTATCGTATTGATAATTTCTATTAAAATTCCTTGAGTTGTATTGAGTGTTATTGTTCCTGTTATAATTATTGCTATTGTTAGAGTTATTTAAATAATTATTGTTTCTATTATAATTATTATTTCTGTTACTATTATAGTTATTCCTATTGTAATAACTATCATAATTGTTTCTTCTGTTGTTTTGATTATTTATTGTATGTTCAAAATTGTTATTGTTTTGTTGATATGTGTCAAAATTATTGTTATATTTGTTGTTATTTCTATTTTCCATTAAGTTTCTATTTCTATTATAATTATTGTTATCGGTCCTGTTTCTTTCTACCCTCTGTAGATAATTGCTTAGTTGTTCAATGTTTTGGATATTCTGAATAGCAATGGTTTCCATTATTTCAAATTTAAAATGCCTAGAAATAAACATTATGATTTCCTCCTCTGGTATGGGTGGATCTAAGAATTTGGCATTCATATAAATTTTCATTGCATAATCATTCATGCTATTTCCTCTGCCTGTTTCAAATTTTCCAGAATAGAGTTTCTCTCTTACCCTGGTTTGGGCATTGTTTCCCCAGAAGTACCTCATGAAGTGAGTCTCAAAATCTGCGAAACTTTGAAATTCCTCTTCTTTGCTGGTATACCAAACCAAAGCATGACTGTCGAGGTTTTCTCTAACAATTTCCCTCATGTCCTCGTTAGTCCTGATACTCTTCATTTTGTTTTTTAAAATCTTGATAAAAACTTTGGGATGTACCTTTCGGTTGTCCCCTTCAAATTTATGTTCCCCTCTACTTCCTATGTAATTGTTTATAATTCTGGTTTCCATCAAGCCATTATTTAATTCTTGGAGATTTCTCCCCTCAAGTTGGTTATACTCCTCCTGTAAATATGCTAGCCTTCTTTCCATATTTTCTAGTTTTTTAATAATTTCATTTGTTTCTCCAGTTTGTCCTTGGCAATTTATCTTTATTCCTGTTTGTTCTATTTTTCTTTTTATTATATCAATCTCTTTTTGTATTCCTTGTATTCTTCTTTCTGTCCTCTCCTCATCTTGTTTTTGCTTTTCAATTAGTTTTGTTTGTTTTTCGTTTACGCTTCCTTCCACATCCTGGTGAAACTCAGTCAAAGTTCTATTCCATTTTCCTTCCAGACTTCCCATTCGTTCTTGAGTGTCCTGCACTGCCAGTTTGACTTCCTTCACTTCCTCTTGGAATGTCTCAAATTTTTGATCTTGTAGTTTTTCCACTTCTTCCATAATTTCTTTTTTGAAATTCGTTCCTTTTTCTTCTATTTCCTTAATTCTATTCATGTGTAGATTTTCTATCTCCGTGATTCTTCCAATCACTTCCTCCCTTATCTCTTGTTTTGTGGCTTCTATTTTATTCTCCATGTATAGTTTTGATTCTTCCAATTTCTTCTCAACATTCCCTAGTTTTTCTTCCATTTTCTCTATTATTGTTTTATTACTTTGCTTCATTTCTACTTTCATATCATCCATTTTATTATTTACATCTTTATTATTTTGTTTCATTTCTACTTTCATATCATCCATTTTATTATTTACATCTTTATTATTTTGTTTCATTTCTTTCATCATAATTTCGAACATGCTCCTTATGTCCATTTCTTTATTCTTTTCAGCAATCTCTTTTTCTAGAGTTTGTTTTACTCTTTTCTTTTTTTTTCATCATTATTCTCATCTTTATTTTGCTGTATATTTTCTTCTGTCATTTGTGTCTCTACTTCTTGTATATCCCCTTGTCCTTGCTCTTCTGACAATGGTACATCTTCCACTTCCTGTTCTTGTAATATTTCGAAAACATATTGCTCTGGATCTTCTCCATTTGCTTCTAATATTTTTTTAAGTCTATTCCTCAATTCTGGTTTTAGTCCTGTTGTGATTTCTCCTCTCTTTTCTAATTCCTCCTTCAATTCCATAACTTTAAGATCCATCAACCTCTTTCCTTCCTTTTCTTGGGATTTTCCTTCTATTCCTTCCATATTTTCCAATTTTATTACTTAAATAATAGCACTATAAATTATTACACTATTTTGTAATACTACACTTACTATAATATTCAATAAAATAATTCATTTTGATTAGCACTATCTATTTATTTTACACTTTTGCACCACTGTTTTTTAGTTTTAACACTACGTCACTGTCTTACACTAGCGTCACGTTTATCAAAGCCCCACGTTGGGCGCCATTTGTTATGATTTATATTTGTATGTTATAATTTATGTGTTTAAATTATAACAATAATTGTTATATTTATTTTTTTTTATTCACCATATATGTTTACAAAACTAACATTAATTATAAATAAATTCTCGGTTGCTGTTTTAATGAGAATATTTCTGTTTTTGTTAAATTCAACTAAATTTTGGTGCGCCCTGTATATTTGTTTTATCAAAAAAAAATCTGAAATAATTTGTTTTGTTATTTGATTCAATTTTAAGATTACTTGCCCTTCAATCAAATTATTTATTTTTAATTTTATATAAATATTTTTTTTACTCTAATAAATTTCTCAGGGTTCGTGGTCCGCAATTTAGAATGTTTGATATTATAAATGATGACGCCAAATCCTTTATAATAAGCTTCAAAACTAAATTTCTTTATTTTAATTTCTAAATTTTTTAATTTTCAAATACCAAATATTATCAATTTGTTTAAGACAGACCTGGAAATTGGGTCAATGTTCGCCAGTTGTTCCAGTGTTACCACCTTATAGAAATTAAAGTGAAATAAATATTCAAAATTTTCAATGGAGGAACGTAATAGTTTAATTATAAAACATGTCAAATTCAGTATCAAAAATATTAATCATTACAAAATGATCAATCTAATATTAGTGAAGATTTCATTCATTCAAAACATGTATTCTAATGATGAGAAACAATGTAAATATCGTTTATCAAATTTCTACCGAGTCTAACTAGTACATTTTGTTTGTATATTCGTTTGTACAAACGAAATGTAAGGTTAGAATCAGTGGATTAAATAGAATAATATACTTAACTAGACACAAAATTGAAACACAGGTAAATATGTTTTATTGTAAATGAATTCATAGGAATACCTTTACTGTCCGTAAACCGTAAATATCGAAAAACCAATCCAAATATTATTTTCAGGTCGTCGGTCGGCGAAATTCCTTACACAAAGACATGTACACAGTTCCGCCTTCGATGGGTCTTCGTCAAATTGAGATCGTCGCTTGGAAACAGCCAAATTCCCAACATACAAACAATGTAGGATTTTGAAAAACTTAATTTCACCAGTCTTCTAAATTCTGGAGGCATCCAAATGTTATGTTTTTATTCAAAAACATATTGCTAGGTTTGTACACATTTTTAAAAATACTATATACAAATTTCTTAATAATTTAAACCAATTTTTGTTAAAAATCAGTCACTGTCTCCTATCAGTCTTTTCAATCTTTCGTTACTAAGGATCTACCACTTTTTGTTATTTTTTTAACAAAGCTTTAGTATCAATTAATAAATCCAATCCTTGGTTTTACAATGACCAATGAAATGGATTCCTTCTAATTTCCATGAAAATTCTGAATATTTCTTTAAATAATTTCAAAGGAATATTATTAAACTTTAATTATACATTCTGTCATTCAGTTAAGAAATTTCCAAATATAATTTTGTTATAGATTTTCCTTTTCTAAATTACAATTCTTAGTTCTGAGTCATGTTGGCATTTCTAATTTCTAGTTAGTTTAAATATGTCAAAATAAATGTTCGTTCACCTGCTTTGCATTTTAGAAATGTTGTTTACAGAGTGTTACAAACTTAATAACCATATTAATATATTTTTCCAATTTCAGGTTCTACGTTTGAATGAAAACTAATCCAAGATGTTGAGCTTTTCAAGAAAATTGTATTTTAAAGAAATTTACTGGATTATGAGATGCCATCGTATTACTATGAAATTGTTATTTTTCGTTGTTTTTCTTTAAAAATAAATCAATTGGGATTGAGGATTAAATTGTTTCATTTCTTTCAATCTTAATAAGGTAAGTGTTAATTATAAAATATATACAGAGTGTATTGTGAAAGTCTAAATTGATTTCTTATACAAATTGATTACTCGCTTTATTTAGAATCTTTATTAAAATTCTTAATTTAAATATTCTCAATACACTGATCAATATTAGTTTCCTATTAGGTTATTTGGGCAAATATACTTTCCAAATTCAATCAATTAAATGAATTTCTTATTTCAATTATGAATTTATCAATATAATTCTTATTTTACAACATGATAAGTACAATATTTTTAAGTAAGATATTCATCAATATAGTTTATTTATTCAACTATATATATACAGGGTGATCCTTTATTTTCTATATCAATATATATATATTTATTTCTTTTCACTATTTGTCCCTAATTATTAGATCGTCCTATTTGACAATGTTTATATTTTTTATTATTTTAATATTTGACTATGTTTTTATTTATATCTACTATTAGAAAGTGTTAACATATGTTTTTCATAAAAAAATTTTTATTTTTTTTTCACTGTACTCTGGTAATATTAATTTATATCATTTTATATGTTTTTTATACGTATGTACATTTATATATCTATTTTTCATATTCTTGTGTATGACTTCAATGTACCACCTATTGTATGAAAGAGGTCAATAAACGTCTATTCTATTCTATTCTATTATCATTATTATCATTATTATCATTATTATCATTATTATCATTATTATCATTATTATCATTATTATCATTATTATCATTATTATCATTATTATCATTATTATCATTATTATCATTATTATCATTATTATCATTATTATCATTATTATCATTATTATCATTATTATCATTATTATCATTATTATCATTATTATCATTATTATCATTATTATCATTATTATCATTATTATCATTATTATCATTATTATCATTATTATCATTATTATCATTATTATCATTATTATCATTATTATCATTATTATCATTATTATCATTATTATCATTATTATCATTATTATCATTATTATCATTATTATCATTATTATCATTATTATCATTATTATCATTATTATCATTATTATCATTATTATCATTATTATCATTATTATCATTATTATCATTATTATCATTATTATCATTATTATCATTATTATCATTATTATCATTATTATCATTATTATCATTATTATCATTATTATCATTATTATCATTATTATCATTATTATCATTATTATCATTATTATCATTATTATCATTATTATCATTATTATCATTATTATCATTATTATCATTATTATCATTATTATCATTATTATCATTATTATCATTATTATCATTATTATCATTATTATCATTATTATCATTATTATCATTATTATCATTATTATCATTATTATCATTATTATCATTATTATCATTATTATCATTATTATCATTATTATCATTATTATCATTATTATCATTATTATCATTATTATCATTATTATCATTATTATCATTATTATCATTATTATCATTATTATCATTATTATCATTATTATCATTATTATCATTATTATCATTATTATCATTATTATCATTATTATCATTATTATCATTATTATCATTATTATCATTATTATCATTATTATCATTATTATCATTATTATCATTATTATCATTATTATCATTATTATCATTATTATCATTATTATCATTATTATCATTATTATCATTATTATCATTATTATCATTATTATCATTATTATCATTATTATCATTATTATCATTATCATTATTATCATTATTATCATTATTATCATTATTATCAATATTATCATTATTATCATTATTATCATTATTATCATTATTATCATTATTATCATTATTATCATTATTATCATTATTATCATTATTATCATTATTATCATTATTATCATTATTATCATTATTATCATTATCATTATCATTATTATCATTATCATGACACCACGATCCTGTCAAATCCCAATCAGATGGATAGTTCTGACGTGATCAGGGACTGGTTCTCAGCTAATAGATTGCAACTAAATGAATCAAAAACCAGTCATTTATTGTTCAGCTCGGACAAGTGGGCGTCAAAATCGGATCCTGTAAAATTATTAGGCATACATTTAGATACAAACCTAAACTGGACACATCATGTAAACAATCTCTGTTCCAAATTGGCTACTCAAATTTTTATTATTCCACAATTAAAATACTGCATGCCTGATCACTTATTACGGTCTATTTACTATGCGTTATTTCACAGTAACCTTTCCTATGGCGTGTTACTGTGGGGCAACTCAATCAATGTACACAAAGTATTTTCTTTGCAGAAAGCGGTAGTAAGATTAATAAGTAATGCTCCGAAAAACACTCCTTGTCAATCTCTTTTTAAAAGACTCGAAATACTGCCTCTCCCTTGTGTATATATGTGAATAAAAAAATCGCCATACATTATCGTCTCGATGATGGTGGGTGAGGTTTTCCGGGTTTTCCTCACCTGTAAGTCAAATGGCACCATCAATCATCCTTAAGTCGCCCCGGAGCGCCACGGCAAATAATAATAATAGCCGTCCCTTCCCCTACACAAGTCGTTCAGTTGACTTCAGGGGTTGAAATTCACTCGTAAGGGGGTGAATTAGGGAGAGTATTATTATTTATTATTATTATTATATAATGGAAACATTGATTGAAACACACAAAAATGTAAATAGCTTAAGTCGTCATAGAGATATCCATAATTATGACACAAGAAATTGTAAAGATTTTGTAATTAATAAATGTAGAATTAAGATGACTAAGGATAATACTCTTGACATTTCACTGTACAATTATTTTAGAAAAATTTTTATTCATGTAAATTTTGACTCCATGACAGAAAATCAATTTAAAAAATTTACAAAAACATTTTTATTAAATTACTGCTTTTATAGTATTGAAAAATTTATTGAAGAATTACAGTAACATGTTTAATATTAGTAATATTATGTTTTTAAACTTTCTTTATTTGTAATATGTATTTTTTATTATTGTTTCATTGTTGTACTCATGTATCTCATATAGCAAATAGGTTCATGTAACAATGTTTAAAATATTATTGTAATCTAGTAGGTAACTAAAATTACTGTAACGTTTAATTTTGTTCTTCAATATTATATTTTTATGTTAATGACTATTATAATTCTATATGTTAATTTTAATGTTTTTATGTTTATTGTAAAATGTAATTTTAAACTATTTTTGTAACCTGACTTCAAATGTACCCGAAAAGTATGTAAAGTAGTCAATAAACTTTCTATCTATCTATCATTATTATCATTATTATCATTATTATCATTATTATCATTATTATCATTATTATCATTATTATCATTATTATCATTATTATCATTATTATCATTATTATCATTATTATCATTATTATCATTATTATCATTATTATCATTATTATCATTATTATCATTATTATCATTATTATCATTATTATCATTATTATCATTATTATCATTATTATCATTATTATCATTATTATCATTATTATCATTATTATCATTATTATCATTATTATCATTATTATCATTATTATCATTATTATCATTATTATCATTATTATCATTATTATCATTATTATCATTATTATCATTATTATCATTATTATCATTATTATCATTATCATTATTATCATTATTATCATTATTATCATTATTATCATTATTATCATTATTATCATTATTATCATTATTATCATTATTATCATTATTATCATTATTATCATTATTATCATTATTATCATTATTATCATTATTATCATTATTATCATTATTATCATTATTATCATTATTATCA